>CM024756.1:141330731-141645253 GCA_014218235.1 Colocasia esculenta | reverse complement strand
ACTGAGGTGCTGAGGAGGGTCGTCCCCGAGTTGCCCTCACAGGAAGCACTGGAGGCCACACTGGGATGCTTGGAGGGTCAAGCGCACAGAGAGCTTCCTCCTTGCCCCAGCGCGCTTAGCTTGAAGGCTGGCGAGGTTGCCGCAAGCAGCCCCGTCAGACTCCGGAGATCTCCGTGGGGGATATCGCTCGGAGAGCCAAGCCCAAGATGATGGTGCCGATGACGTCGACATCAAGGCACTGATGGACGGAGTTGGTAAGTCGCTGGGCTGCTAAGGCTTGCAGCTCAGGCCCAGAACCATAAGCCCCAGTGGGAGGCCCAAAATGCCTTCTGTAGGGACTTGGTGGCGCACACGAGGCCCCGAGGCAGAGCTGCAAGGTAGGTTAAGGACCTCAAAGCTGCCCTCCAGACCGCCGATCTGAATCTCATCGTGGCCCGAGCCAAGAAGGAGGCCGTCGCCAAGGTGCTATCGGATGCCAAGCTCATGGCGTAGCGGAATATAAGGCCGGGGCCGAATTCAAGGCTGACCTAAGCATTTTGGGGCTCAATGTTACCAAGTGGGCCTCAAAGCTGGTCGAGCACGAGGAGGGACTGTCTTGGAATGGGCGTGCTCGGAGGCCTTTAAGGCAGTTGTGCAGGAGTGTCCGACGCCGAACAGGTGACGTCCGTCTGGACGGTGTTCGGCTCGCCCAGTTTCAGTCTGGGCGAATGCCTCCCGCTGATGACGCTGGTTGTTCCCGAGCATGAGCCTTAGTGATTCTCCCCTTTTGCTGCTTTTTTGTAAACCTGGCCCAAGGGGCCTTTTGTAAAAGAAAAACTGTAAATGAATTTCCTTTCACGGTTTGTATATGGCCTCGCTTTTTCTATCTTCTTCCCTTAGCGTTGTTCTTGTTTGAATCGAGATTCGCTGGTTTATAAGCGTTTGCATGTACCGCACAGGTCAACGAGAACCGAATAGGGTTTGACCAGGGGTGAATGCTGAACACTTTGCGCGACCTGGAGGGTCAACATATCCATTTGAAGTTGAAAAACTTTGAAGTGTGGATAATTCAAACACCACTCCAGGCGTACCATAGAAAGGGGAGAAGAGAAGTAGGATGGCGAGCGGAGGCTTTTATAGATAATAAGCCTTCAAGTTTGACACATTCCAAGTCCTGGGTATGACTCACCGCTAAGAGTAGCAAGCTTATAAGAGCCTTTTCCGAGGACCTGGATGACCTGATAAGGTGCTTCCCATTTGGGGGTGAGCTTGCCGACAGCCCTTCGGGGATCCGAAGCCGAGCAGCATCGCAAAACCAAGTCTCCCACGTAGAAGTGCCTTTCCCGAACTCGAGCATTATAGTATGCGCGAGTCGTTGTTGTAGGAAACGAGGCGAATGCTGGCGTCGTTCTGTCATTCGCCGAGCATGTCGAGATTTTCCCGAAGAGCACGGTTGTTGGCAGCTTCGTCGAAGTGGGTTTGTTCGGAGAGTGGGGAGAACCACCTCCAGAGGCACCACAGCTTCCGAGCCGTATGCCAAGTGAAAAGGTTTTTCTCCCGTTGCCACTCGTGTTGTTGTTTCGGTGGCACCAGAGCACATTGTGGAGCTCATCAATCCACGATCCTCCTCGGCCTCTACTCTTGTGCGGATCCCTGCAGCAGTGTCCGGTTGGCATTTTCGACCAAACCGTTTGCCTGGGGATGCGCAACGGAGGTGAAGTGGTTGTAGATGCCGAGCTCAGCACACCTTACTTGAAAAAGGTGCTATCGAACTGTTTTCCATTGTCGGAAGTGATAACCCTTGGAACTCCAAACTGGCAAGGATGTTTTTTCCAGACGAACTTCCACGCAGCCTGCTCAGTAATCGTGGCAACGGTTTCTGCTTCGATCCACTTGGTGAAGTAGTCGATAGCCACGAACAGGAACTTTTTCCGACCTTGGGCCTCCGAAAAGGGGCCTAGGATGTCGATACCCATCTGGCGAAAGGACAAGGTTCGAATAGGCTATGAAGCTGTTCAGCAGGCTGCTTAATGAGCTGCCCAAACTTCTGGCATTCCGGGCACCTTCAACAAAGGTCATGCAGTCCTTTTGCAACAAAGGCACCAGAATCCTGCCCGAATGATGCTGCGCGCTAGCATTCTGCCCCCAAGTGGCTTCTGCACAGTCCTTCATGGACCTCTTCAGTGGCCGCAAGAGCCTCTTCGGGATTGAGGCACCGTAGGAGAGGTTTGGAAAGAGACGTCAGTACATCTTGCCTTCTATGAGGGTAAAATGCTGGGAGCGCATCCTGATCTTCTGAGCTTCACCCTACTCGAGTGGAAGCTCGCCTCGAAGTAGATAGGCCAGGAGAGGATCCATCCAGCTCGGAGCCGGTGGACCTGCCTCGATGGTCGTGATGTCTACTTCGGTGCTCGGCGAGGCGAGCTCGTCAATGATACGGAGTGAGAAGGGGCGATGTCACCTGAAGACGCCAGCTTGGCTAGTGCATCGGCACGCGTGTTCTACTCCCGCGGAACATGTATGACCTCGAAATAGAGGAGGCCCTCTGCTCGGCTCTTAACCTGCTGGAGGTATTGAGCCATGCGGGGTTCCCTTGCTTTGAACTACCCGTTCACCTGACTGGCCACCAACTGAGAGTCGCTGAAGACCCTAAGCCGAAGGGCTCCGAGGTGCCTAGCCATGTGGATACCGGACAGTAATGCTTCGTACTCAGCAACATTGTTGGAAGCAGCGAAGCGAAACTGGAGGGCGTATTGGAACTCTAGCCCCTCAGGAGAGGTGTGGACCAAGCCTGCTCCGCTCCCCGTGAAACAAGAGGACCCATCAACGTAGAGCTCCCATGGGGGCTCGTCGGCCAGCGGTGGATCCTGCTCGGTGGGGAGAGTACACTCCGCAACAAAGTCCGCCAATGCTTGTGCCTTGATTGCTGTCCTTGGGCGAAAACTGATGTCGAACCACCAAGCTCTATGGCCCACATAATTAGCCTACCGGAAGCCTATGGACACTGAAGGATGGATTTCAGCGGTTGGTCAGTAAGGACCGTAATAGAGTGGGCCTAAAAATAGGGCCTGAGCTTCTGAGCAGCCGTGACCAGGGCAAGGGAAATTCTCTGCTCGGGGGGTACCTCCTTTCGGCTTCTTGGAGGACCCTACTGATATAGTATACTGGGTGCTGCGCCGCTCCCTCTTCTCTGATCAGAACCGCACTGATGGAGTGTTCGGTGACCGAAAGGTATACGAACAGTGGTTCTCGAGCACGGGCTTCGAGAAAATAGGTGGGGCTACCAAGTATGCCTTCAGCTCAGTGAAGGCGGTTCACACTCTTCAGTCCACCGTACATGCCCCCCTTGCTGGGAGGTGCCTTTGGGGCCTCGCAGCAACTTGAAGAAGTTAAAACTTCTTCAGCTGCTCGGGACATGACCGGTTCAGCGCGGCGAGGCGTCCAGTGAGACGCTGGACGTCACGCACTGTCTTCAGACTACCCATTTCAAGTACGGCTTGGATTTCTCTGGGTTTGCCTCTATCCTCTATTTGAAATTAGGAAGCCAAGGAACTTACCCGAGCATACCCCAAACACACACTTGGCTGGGTTTAGCTTCATATTAAATTTCCGCAAGGTTGCGAAGGTTTCTTCAAGATCGGAGATGTGGTCGATGCTCGGAGTGTTTTGACCAACATGTCGTCGACATAGACTCCATGTTGCGCCTGATCTGCTGCTCGAACATCTTATTGACCAGCCACTGATATGTGGCACCAGCGTTCTTCAGACGAAAGGGCATCCTGGTTTAACAGTATAACCCTAAGTCTGTGACGAAGGTGGTGGCATCTTGATCCGGAGGATGCATGCTGATCTGGTGATAACCAGAGTAGGCGTCCAGAAAGCTGAGAAGCTTGTGTCGGATGTGGCATCCCCAACTGGTCGATGCACGGCAGTGGAAAATTATCTTGGGCGTCGCCTTGTTGAGATCCTTGTAGTCTACGCACACACGCCATTTTCCATTGGCTTTGCGCATGAGGACCACATTAGAGATCCACTTTAGGTACTGGGCTTCCCGGAGGAGCCATATGGATCGGCTCCTGACGACGTGATCCTGAATCACGGCCTGCCGTTCTCGGTTGACCGGTCGCCTCCTTGCTGAACTGGCGGGACCCGTGGGTCCAAACAGAGACGGTGCACCATCACCTCCAGAGGAATACCCAGAAGCTCATCATCGGACCATGCGAACACGTCCAGGTTGGCGAGCAGGAAGGCCCTTAGCGTTGTTGTTCGGCTTCTGCTAGTAAGGCGTCAATATAAAGGACATCCTCGGGGTTATCATCCACCTGTACTGGAAGCAGATCTTCAGCAGGTGTTCCTCGGCTAGTGGAAGGCTAGTCGGTTGGGGGTGGAACAGGCATTGGGGCAGTGAGTGGCTGCTTGTCTCTTAAGGAGAGGACATAGCACCGTCGAGACTCGCGTTGGCACCAAGCACCTCCCCAATCCCGCTCGGAGTCGGAAACTTCATCTTTTGGTGAAGAGATGAAGGTACCGCCTTAATCCGCCCAATCAGACCTCTACCGAGGATGCCGTTGTAGCCCGACATGTTCTTGATTACCAAGAAGTCTACTATCTTGGTCACATTTTTTGTTACCGTCCTAAGGGTTATGGGTAGATAATTCTCCCCATGGGCTGAACCGAAACCCCCGAGAAGCCGTACAGTGGAGACTCTACAGGGGTGAGCTGATCGGTCTTAAGGCCCATAAGAAGGCAACAATCGTAGGCCAACACGTCTGGGGCACTTCCATTAACCACCAAAATCCGGCGCACATTGCAGTGGTTGATGGTGTCCGAAACGACCAGCGCATCAGTGTGCGGGGTAGTAACCCCTACAAGATCTGCGTTCGAGAAGGTTATAGCCTCCTCGGACTGTGCGCGTGCGGAATTGGCGGATACGGAGCTGGCCAGGGCATCGGAGGCCTATCAACGAGTGCACTCGCCTTGCGTAATCGCGTCGGCTCTGAGTGCTTTCTCCGCTTGCCCTGAACCCTCCTGCGATCACATTGATTTCCTACCCATTGGGCTCGTTGTTGATCGGCTGCTCAGGAGTCCGCTCTCGACATCTGGGGCAGTCCTCATTTCGGTGCACGAAAAGTCCGAGATAGCCACACTGATGAGGGACTCAATTTCATCCTTAAGCTGGCGGCATTCGGAGGTGTCGTTGCCGTGGTCGCGGTGGAAGCGACAATACTTCTCCTGGTTGTGCCGCTGGGGGTCGGAGCGCATCCTTCGTGGCCACCAAACATATGGTTCATCCCTGATCTCTGCCAGGATCTGTTCGGGTGCCACGTCAGCGGTGTGTAGTCGGTGAAGGGGTGTGGTCGGCGCGGTGAGTCGCCATTGCGCCGTCCTTTCTTTGATCACGGTCCGGACCATTATCGGAAGGCCTCTTCTTGTTTGATTGATCGCCTGCTCTGCTCATCCGGCAGCCAGACTTTCTTCGCATACCGCATGGCGTTGGGCGATGGAAAGTAGCTTAGCCAAAGTGGCAGGCTGCTGAACGCCGAGGGTCCTCTACAGGAAGCCATCGCGAGTGCCCTGGATGAGGGCGCTAGTGGCGAGAGGAACGTCCAGGTGTGTAATGTGAAGCGCCTCAGTCCGGAACCTCTTAACGAAGTCCTAGAACGCCTCGCCCTTCTTCTGGCGAATGGCCAAGAGGGAGGCCGCTGTGCGCGGCTGCGACCTTCCACAAGGAAATGTCCCGGAAGGACTTCTTCAGTTTGCGGAAGGAGGAAATAGAGCCCGCAGGCAACGCTTCGAACCAAGCTCTTGAGGTCTCCTGAGAGTGGCCGGGAAGGCCCGGCATTTGGCTGCATCTGATGCTCCATGGAACACCATGTGCGACTCGAACCCATGGATATGATCTGTCGGGTCGGTGATGCCGTCGTAAGGCGTGATAGTGGGCAGAGGAGCTTAGGGGAGACCAAGGCTTCCAGGATCTCCACGCTAAAGGGGGAGCGGAAGTCCAGGTCCTCCTCTGCCGGTGCCTTGCCCTCTACGCGCTGGACCATCACGTCTATGCGACACTCGAGGTCCACCACGCGGCGCAAGCGCCTGGCCAACTCCTGCTCGGAATGAGCAGAGTTTTCTTGACCGGTCTTGTGGGAGTTGGCTCCCACAACCGAACGCGCCGGATGTGGGGCTGCTGTGGAGCGGCGAGGTGAGCGGCCACGGTGCCCCGGTGCCCGTTCCTCGGAGGGGGCACGGTGCGATCGCCGCGGCGAGTCCACCTGCTGCTCCTGGGGCGCAGGAGGGGCGCGAGATCGCCGGTGAGACGATTCCGCCTGACGCTCCTGCGGAAGAGAGGCCGCCGGAGCCTGTGATCTAGCCAGCTGGGTTTGTAAGCCTAGGCAAATGCCCGTCAGATGTTGCATCTGACCTCGGAGCTCTGCCATTTCCTGGGCAGTTGCGGGCATGACGGTTGTTGGTGCAAGGACGTCACCGATTCGACTGGCAGAGGCAATGGCGACGTCGACGGGGGGGGTGGCGACGGCGGGACTCCGCCCTCGTCTGGCGGGACCTTGTCGCCCTGCTCCCAACATTCTGGTAAGAGGATCGCCTGCGAGCCATGGCTGTCATCGATTCCCACAGACAGCGCCAATAGTGTGGAGGTGTTTCCTGTTCGGGCTGAAACCGAATGGGCCTACACTCAGAGGAAAGGGAAGATGGTCGTCGGTGCGGACGGAAGCCTGCAAAACCAGAATAGGATCAGGGGAGCCGGTTGAAGAACTGGGGAGAACCCTCCGATGCCTAAGTCAGTAGCGGACTTGAGAGGAAGGGAGTTCTCGTGTGTGATGTTGTGGCTGGTGTGAGTAAGATTGCATGATTTAACGTACCTTTGCATAGTGCTATACCTGAGCCTTTTATAGGCATGTGCATTGGGGAGAAGGGATGCAACGTCCCAGGATCGTGCCTAAAAGGTTGCGCCGGATGGCGCGTCACCTGGGGAGTTACGCACCGGAGCGCCCATTGGGATGCTCGGTAGTTATTGCTCCTCTTGATCGTGGGGTGCGTGGCCTGCAGCCGTTATAACCATCGTAGGACATGAGACGACCCGCTCGGACGCCCTTGGCTAGAGATCCCGAGCAGGTTGCCTGTATAGGGAGCCGGACCTGTCGTTTAGTAACCACAGTGGGTGCTCGGTGTGGCTGGTCCTACAGTCCGGAATCTACGTAGGCCGCTCTGGGGCTAAAGCCTGCTCCTTGAGGGGGTCTGCTCGGAGTAGGATTTGAACAGACCAAGGGACGTCCGGGGATCGCCCCGCGCAGAGCAGGTATCCCTGGGGATGTTGGAAACGGCCGTCCGAGGGCGCATGGTCTCCTAGGGGAAGGAGGAGCCCGCTCATTCTGTGATGGGCTATATGGGCCCAACAAAGGGGCCCAGGTGGCAGGAATCAACCACCACACTATCCAAAGCCCATTTTAGTTGGATTGAGACGCAAACCTCCTATCTTTATCCTTAGGGAGCCCCCAAGTCTATCCAAACTTCAGATAGACTCTCCCACAACTTGGACTCTCTCTCTAACTCGGGATGGGACACTCTCTTTCTCTTAAACACATCCTAGGACTCTCTAGGGGAGAGAGGAAGGCTACCACCACGAGGAGAGGTCTCTGGAGGCTCTGCTCATGGGGTCCCATCGCCCCCAACGCAGAGACGATGTCCTTCCCGTTTTGCTCCTTTCTCTCCCCTCTTTCTCTCTCATATTTCCCTAGGACCAGAAGTACTTGCAAGGCTTGTGGAGATCGAATTAGGCCCGATCTCTTCGAGAGTTCTTCATAAACATTATCCCTTACAGAGCCCTCTTCAACCTCTAAGTGGAATCACATCGATTGGTTGTTTGTGCGCAAAGTTACAGCATATTAGTTTGCACTTTCTCTTTCATATCAAGATCTGCACATGTGGGATTATCGTGCCTTCTATAGAACAAACCAGGCCAGATCTCTTCAAGATGTCTTCATGAAAGTTGTTCCCCACGTCCTCCTCTACGACCTCCAACTAGAATCACATCAAACAGGGCAGTATTTGTTCAGTTTTGATTTTTACTTTCTTTTCTATGTTTTGCACATGTATACATGCTAGTTAGGGCCCTCTCCTCTTCCATGATTTCTCTCATGCATATCCTCCTAGTTTTTCCAT
This sequence comes from Colocasia esculenta, assembly GCA_014218235.1. Lineage (NCBI taxonomy): Eukaryota > Viridiplantae > Streptophyta > Magnoliopsida > Alismatales > Araceae > Colocasia > Colocasia esculenta. The sequence continues at coordinate 141,637,102 of CM024756.1, read as the reverse complement.
ACCCAAAAGGGGTTTCCAAAACAACCCGGTATGCACTCACCATGCTCTCTTATATGTGATGGATTCTACACTAATTTGAATGTCTAATTGGGTTTCCCTTTCATTTTTCATGACTTGGCAGGTACTTGGAATGAAGAACAAGCGAGGGAGCTCTTACTCTTTGGCCGGATGAAGAGAAGGAAGGAGGTCCGCCTTTCATCTCCTGCACTATTGAGAAGGCATCGAGGGACCCAGTCGCAACATCCATATCATGTCCGATCAGGCAGTCATGACAAGGTTGCCATCGCGTCGAACATCGACAACGCATAAACAGATAAATGGCCTTCTCTTTCCCTTTTCCAAATTGATTAGCCCATGCTTTAGGAGTATTTCTTTAGGCAATCATCTTGGTGGCGATCACATTCCTTCATTCTATATATATCGCATGCTCTTTTGTGTCTCAGAAGGATGCACAACCCCGTGATTACAGTGATCTTTAGTACTTGCCTATCTATTACATGGAAATCATATTGGCCATAAATGTGTTGTGTCCCTGGTTTTGATGATGTCATGAGTCAAAAGAAATGTCATAAATATATAAGAATTCTTCTAATACAAGTTTTTATATGATAGGAAAGTTCACAAAGTCAAATGATTTCATGTGTGCTGACATTGATTGCTTAATAGGTCGACACACGTCTCAGTGAGTGAGTTACTGGAGTTCTGTGAAGCACTTGAGTCGACACTACCAAAAGGATAGGTCGACACTAGACAGTCTTCCAGTAGCGCCGAACTCTAAAGTATCGCATAAGGTCGACTCTAGTTGAAGAATAGGTCGACACTAGTTGGTCTCCTGGTTATTTGACGGTCCTCTCCGTTAAGGCCTGTTAACCCAATAACGTGCCCGACACAACTCCACCTCCCGCGATCGGGCCAAAGCCTCGCAAGGGATATCATCCACATATGTCCGTGAAAATATAAAAGAACATGTTGAACACATACAAGTTTCATGTTTCATACATATCCACATGAAATGTACATACTAAGTCCCATATATAGTCATTACACAAAATACAACAGCCCAGGACAAACCCCCAAGGCTTCACAAGTAAAGATGTTACTCTGCTGGTGGCGAGGGCTCGACTCCACTACGGCGCTGATCGGAACTAGAGGAGGGATGTGAATCCTCCTACTCTCCTTCACCTGGAAGATAAAGGGGTGAGCCTCACAAATCATTGGCTCAGTAGGGTAACTTCCCCAAAGCCGAGAAACACAGTTTATAACAAAGCTGTAAAGCATAAATAGTTGTACCATCTAAGCATGATACTATAGCTATAAGTAAATAAACGGAAAAACACGTAAACATGTACAAGCTAAAGGAAGGTATGCCGAACATGAGTCATGAGATCTAGTTTGCGACACCAGTCACAGACTGGGACAAACTACACAAGTACATCTCTCAGTCTCGCAGCCACGGACAAAAGGTCCAGCTGCCGCTCCACCTCAACAAGACAAGAACCGTGTAGACTAACCACACCACACCTGTAGGCTACACCACTGCAGGTCCAAGCATGACACCTTAAGGGACTCTGGCCAAAAATCCTAAAGTGAGGCACTGGAATACGACTAGCTGAGGACCAGTACGTCTACTGGTGTTTGTCCCTCAACCAAGAGCATGCTACAAATGGCCGCACACCCATAAACACGTGCTGCTGTCCCCTGTCATCTTTCCCTCAGCCGGATGTACAACTCAGACACAAGAGTGAGGGTGTCCAGGAAGACGACACAACCTTGACGGTACTCCCGTACCAGGACAAGCCTCAGGCACCCAGTGCTAGAGTAATCGACTGGAGAGGCAACTACGGAAGGCGTGACACCCAACTCGCTTTGCACATAATTCCACGTAAACACCTTGTTACCGATTACAATGTGAGTCAACACAACCCATACAGTCTCTACAATGCCTTCGTAGCACAGCCGAAGCAATGTGGGACAGAAACCGAGCAAAATGGCCACAGAACACCAGAGCTCAGGTGGCCTTATTTTAAAATGCGTCCAACACAGATGCCGCCATTTGACCCTAAACCGCGTTGGACTTTAAATGACGCTACTTAAACTGAGTCGCGTCGGTCATGGCCGACGTGTTCACATGAAACGCATCAGCTGTACCTGATGCCTTTTAGACACCATGAACACAACATGTATCTTCATTCCGGAAACCACAACATAGGGCCATATAAGCATGCAACACAGAAGATAACAACTCATAGAAAGTTTTAGGCATGCTCTCTAACATACTTAACCATTCCACACAACATGCTTTAGCAATTTACCACAATTAAGCCCTCATTTCCTAATCACACAACCTTACACAAGAGAAAACAAGGTAGAAGTCCCCTACCCACGAAGAAGACACAAATCCGACGACACCCCGATTCCTCGCGCTCCGAAGCTCCTCCTCGCACCGGAATCATGCTGATTGAACTCCGAATCCACCAAAATCGCCCAGATCTCCCTTCAGAGCCCCAGCAACATCTCCCCCAACTGAACAGTGCCATTGCTCTACTCCGCTAAGGGAAGAAGCATGGAACACAACTGATCTAAATCACGTCATGTCATCCCGACGCGTTTAGAAACGCATACGATATCGCTGACGCATTTAGACCTCCGATGTCTGCATGCGCCACGCGGCACGCATGCAGCAACACCCATGTAAAGCGGTGCAAGAACGCATCCATACAAGAGAACACGTTCAACTCCAAATCACGTCGAAGAACCTGGACGTGTTCACATGAGAAACATGGCATCTGAATACGACGCATTCTCAGTGAACCCGACAGAGGCTTGGTTGGGCTGGGATACGCAGCCCTCCAACCTCCCACTCGTTATAGAAAACCTGCAGAAACACCCATAGACCTCCATGGTCTAACAATGGGCCACACATTGGCCTCCAGACTAGGTAAACTATGATCCGAACGTACTGGTTATTACATTACTATCACCTAAAAAGAATTTCGTCCTCAAAATTAGAGAGATAAGCATAAACATAGTTCAATACACTTGCAACTATCACCTAAAAAGAAAGTATTGCTTACTCAAACAAGTATGGATACGTCTTGAACATTTCATTGGCTAACTCCCAAGTATCCTCACCACCTTGTCTGTTCTCCCATCGGATTTTTACCAGTTCAATGTCTTTATTCCTTAATCTTTGCGTCCGTCTGCCTATGATCATTACTGGATATTCTGGCATGGTTATATCCGGCTTCCAGTCATCCCGCTGGTAACTAACAACTGGAGAAGGATCTCAAATATACTTCCTCAACATTGAGACGTGAAACACGTCATGTGCATCCGTGAAGTCTGCTCGAAGTTCCAACCTGTAAGATGTCTCTCCGATCCTTTCTAAAATCTAAAATGGACCCACAAACTTGGGGCTCAACTTGCCCCTCTTTCTGAACCTTAGAACACCCTTGGTTGGGGAAACTCTTAAAAACACGTACTCTCCAACCTCAAACTGCAAGGGCCTACGCCAGACATGCGCGTAACTCTTTTGCCTGCTTTGTGCCGTTTGAAGCTTCTCCTTGATAAACTTTACTACTTCTGCACACTGCTGCACCAATTCTAGTCCCATTACATGCCTTTCACCAACTTCATACCAATCCAGTGGTGTCCTGCAAGGTCTTCCATAGAGTGCCTCATACGGTGCCATGCTGATACTTGTGTGATAGCTATTGTTGTAAGCAAATTCAATCATACAAGGTGTTGCTCCCATCCACCTCCCCAAACCAAACAACACGCCTGAAGCATATCTTCAATAGTTTGGATTGTCCTCTCCGTTTGTCCATCGGTTTTAGGATGGTATGCTGAACTATACCTCAACTGTGTGCCTACAACCCACTGCAAACTTCTCCAAAAACTGGATGTGAACCTGGAATCCCTATTTGAAACAATAGTAACAGGTATTCCATGTAATGGTACAATTCTCTCAACATACAACTTTGCCAACCGGTCCACGGTCCACGACATGCTAACTGCTAGCAACCTACATACTTTTGTCAACCGATCAACAAAAACCCAAATACCATTGTGGCCTGACGTTGTCCTGGGCAAACCTGCAACAAAATCCATTGAAATATCATCCCATTTCCATTGTGGTATTGGTAACGGCTACAACAAACCACTCGGCCTTTCATGTTCCACCTTAACTTGTTGACACACTGCACATCTTGCTATAAACTCTGCTATCTCCTTCTTCATGCTTGGCCACCAAAAATATTTCTTCAAGTCTTGGTACATCTTGGTGCTTCCCGGATGTATGGTGTACTTGGACCGATGTGCTTCTTCTAACACTTTTTGTTTCACACTAGCTTCACTTGGAATATATAACTTGTGTCTGAACCGAACTACACAATCATCATCTATTGTAACATCTTCTATTTTCACAATGTCAGCCAAATACTCATCTTCCTTTTGAGCTTCTATGACTTGCCAATACAAAGACGGTTCCACAGTGCTACTAGCTAACACAGCTCTTCGTTGATTACCTGGTACAAACAAGGAACTTTCTGCCACATCCTCATACAACTTCCATTCTTTCATCATTATGTGACTCATAACCACCTTCCTACTTAAAGCATCCGCTACCACATTTGCCTTGCCTGGGTGATATGCCAAACTAAAATCATAATCTTTAAGATACTCCATCCACCTGCGCTGCCTTAAATTCAAGTCCTTCTGGGAGAAGATGTATTTCAAACTTTTGTGATCCATGAATATCTCAAACCTTTCACCATACAAATAATGCCGCCATATCTTTAATGCAAACACAACCGCTGCCAACTCCAAGTCATGTGTGGGATAATTTTCTTCATGACGCTTCAATTGCCTGGATGCATACGCCACTACCTTTCCATGTTGCATAAGCACTGCCCCAAGTCCTCTCCTGGATGCATCTGTATATATCACAAAACAACCTCGTCCTACCGGTATTTCCAATATTGGTGCTGAAGTGAGCCGCTTCTTCAATTCCATGAAACTGCACCTGCAATCGGATGACCATTCAAATGATACTCCTTTCCTGGTAAGCCTTGTCAATGGTGCTGCAATTTTAAAAAAATCATGAATAAACCACCTATAGTACCCTATCATTCCAAGAAAACTCCAGATTTCTGATACTGTCTTTGGCTCCTCCCATCTCATAACAGCTTCCACCTTTGCTAGATCTACATCAACACCCTCACCTGAGATAATATGCCCCAAAAACTGTATCTCTTTAAGCCAAAACTCAGACTTACTAAATTTTGCATAAAGTTGATGCTCCCTTAATGTTTGCAATGAAATTCTCAAGTGAGCTGCATGTTCTTCTTCTGAGGCTGAATATACTAAAATGTCATCAATGAACACCACAATAAACCGATCTAAATATGGATGAAAAATCTTGTTCATCATGTTCATAAATGCCGCCGGTGCATTAGTTAGCCCAAATGGCATAACCACAAACTCATAATGCCCATACCTTGTTCTAAATGTCGTCTTGTCAATGTCCTCCTCCCGTATCCTCAATTGATGATACCCCGATCTCAAATCTATCTTGGAGAACACCTTTGCTGATTGCAATTGATCAAATAAATCATCAATGTGTGGAAGTGGATACCTGTTCTTTATGGTGACTTGGTTCAACTGGAGGTAATCGATACACATTCTCATACTGCCGTCTTTCTTCCTAACAAATAGAACTGGTGCTCCCCATGGTTAATGACTCGGCCGTATGAAACCTTTCTCTAGTAATTCTTGCAATTGCTTCTTTAACTCCTTCAATTCTGCAGGTGCCATCCTGTATGGTGCCTTAGAAATAGGCATATTACCTGGCTACAAATCAATTGTGAAATCTACCTCCCTGTGTGGTGCCACACTTGGTAACTCATCCGGAAATACATCCGCAAAATCCCTAACAACGGGTACCATATTTACTGCCTTATCTGCCTCAACCAAGCTAACATATGCCAAATAGGCTGCACACCTTGCATTAATCAATTTCCTAGCCTTAAGGGCAGAAATGATAAATTTAGGGGTATAGAATGACATACCTTGGAACTCAAACATATCATCACCTGGATAGTTAAACCTCACTCTCTTTTTCCTACAATCAACAACTGCCCCATACACTTCCAACGAATCCATGCCCAATATCATATCATATTCCTTTAACTGCAAAGCATACAATCTAGCTGGCAACTAATTACCCTGTATCATAATAGGTACCTCCTCGGCCTCTAAATATCTTCTTTAACTTGTTGCTCCATTTGCCAAAGCCCGAAGAAGATGATCCTCCCGAAGGTGCCTTTCCTTTGCTAACTCTCGCAGTCTGTTGTGGAAATCAGAAACTACTACCACTTGATCCTGACCCGCTAGACTACCTGGCTTGTATGGTTCATTCAAGTATTGCTACTCTTTGGGCTGCCTCTTCCACTGTACCACACATTAAGGGAATAACCGCATCTTGCAACTCCGGCCTCAATCCCCGGATGAAGTACTCAACCATCATTGTGTTGTTGGTCACCACATAAGGTGCATACCTACTCAAGGCCATGAACCTCATTTGGTATTACAACACCGACAAATTCCCTTGCTGAAGTGTTCTAAATTGCTCCCTTTTTGTTTGTTGAACTTTTCCGGAAAGAAAGTGTTGTTGAAGACTTCAAGAAACTCGGGCCAAGTAACTGTTTCTTCAGCTCTTCCAGTGAACACAGTTTGCATCTTGAGTCTCCACCATTCTTGTGAAAAACCTCTTAACTGATAAGTTGCCAGGATGACCCTATCCGCCTGGGGACACCTCATTGTGACAAACACCCTTTCAATTTCATGAATCCAATGTTCAGCTGTATCCGGACTTGGACCTCCCGAATATGTTGGTGGCTGCAACCGCAAGAACCTCTCCACCATCATCGTGGACTCCTCCACACTTGCTGGCGGCACTGGTACCACTGGAGGTAAAGGTGCTGCAGGGGGTGCCTCTACTCCAAAAGGTGGTACTATCGAAGCCGGCACTGTCTCCTCTGCCACGGGTGGTGCTACTACGGCAGGCTGAACCGGTAATTGCTGGTCCAATCGTGTTCGGATTTGTGCAATACTCTCCCACATTCTCTCTATCATCTGATGAGTGGACTCCTCATGATCATCGCCTCCTCCTCCCAATCTCTTCTATTAGCCATTTATAAACCGCACACACACATTCCATCCACACAATACACAAGCATATCATTACAAAATAGGGCCAACTACCAGCAGTAGACTATAGTAAGGAACTACAATGTACATTTTCCATTCTTTTATATTTACACGGACCTTGCTCTGATACCAACTGTGACAGTCCTCGCCGTTCAGGCTCGTTAACCCAATAACGTGCCAGACACGACTCCGCCTCCTGCGATCGTGTCACGCCCCGAATATTTAGCAGCGGAATAAATACCGGGTGGTGTGAACGTTACAAACCGGCGTATCTCAGTTGAGTAGTGCAGAATCACAATCGAATATAATAACACATTCAAGACTATAATATGGTCACCGATAGTATACTTTAATTAATTTCATTCAACTAGATACAACCTCACATAAGAAGAGTTAACCAAAGGGTCCATCATTCAAATAAACTTTCAGAAAAGTTTCACTGTTACATAGACTACTCAAATTTCTATCTCTAAACTGTCATCTATTCTAGGACGGGTGCTCGTCACTCTTGCCCAGTCCCATCTGACTCCACTGGTTCTTCATCACTACCTGAAAAAAAGCAGGATGATAGGGGTGAGTGAACTAGCTCAGTAGGATTTATATCTCAATCACGTGTGGGCACTAGTATACATGATTAACAATTTAAGTAGGCAGATATGCTTATGAGTATGCTGACAATGCATGCTTTTCTAACAAGTTGAATAGCAAAGTAGAATGGATATCATATCAGATCAATTGTCGAGTTCCATATACAACGGACGGATAATTCAAGAATAAAATCATGTCAGAAGAGATTGGCCATATTCAAGCAGAGTTCATGTGTTCACAAGAACAAACTTATCATATCATGTCAAGTCAAACTTATCAAGTCAAACAGGAGGCACATATTCACAATCTTGCATGTCAGGTGTGCTATGCCAAGCAACAAGAGTCCATACTCCCTCGGTTAACAAGTACGTTGGGGCGCTCCTCCCCAGGACCGGACAGGGCCCTATTGCACAGGCATTGTATCAAGTTTTGGACGGAGTCCCACGCTGTGCCGAACAAACATATTCATATTATGGCCACAGAGTTTCAATGACAAGCTCATAGTAAAAAGAACATGATCACTCATAGAGTCAAGGAATGACAAACAACTCAAAAGAACAAGGCAGGATAACGACGTATCTTATATTTCATAATTCATTAATGTCTTGACATGAGGGTGTTTCTAAAGACAGATCATATGTAGGACATGTACTTTCCTAACATGTATGCATATGACAAATAATCAATTGAACACCGGAAAACATGTAACCATGAAACTCACATGCAAATCATAACATTAACACCACTAACATGTCCATACTAATCATGTATTCATCCCCACATTCATATCATATTCTTATCTTATCAATTGACAATAAGCAAGATCACAAGATAATCCAATGATCATAAGAACAATCAAAATTACACATTAGAATCATATTCGTATCATTACCATTTCCTTCAATGGTTTGATTTATTTTAAGTCCATGCATACTATATAACATCATGTACATGCTTGTAGACATCATGAAATGAACAGACCCAAATTATACAAAAATCTTGTAAGGGTAGTGTCGACCACTAGATCAAGTGGTGTCGACACCATGCTCTAAACACAAGACAAAATCATGCAAAACTGGTCAAGTAGTGTCAACACTAGTCCAGGTAGTGTCGACACAGTGTCTCAAATACAAGGCAAAAATGTCAAGTAGTGTCGACACTAGTCACGGTAGTGTCGACACTAGAGACAGCTCCCAGAACACCTTCTGGCCAAGCTGGGACAGGGTGTCGACACTAGATGAGGCAGTGTCGACACTAGAGGCCTTCCCAGAACACCTTCTGGGCTGTTTTGGGATAGGGTGTCGACACTAGTTCAAGTAGTGTCGACACTAGAGTCCTTCCAGAACAAAACTTAAGAGTCATGTGAAACCCGAAAACACATGCCATGCAGTGATTCACTTCAAACTCTTATAACTCTCTAACGATTGACATTTGGACAAAATGTTCAACATGAAAGATGAAGAAGACAATAGTAGAAGAATTTTGATGTGAGAGTTTGATCAAATTCGGTCTCAAATCCCGAGAAAACATATGAAGAACAAAAATCAAGTGAAACCCGAAATCACAGTATCAAACAGAGACTCTCTTATCATGCTCCTAACTCTCTAACGAAAAACCTTTGGACAAAACGTCCAACATAGAAGATGATCGTGACTTCAAGTAAAAGAACTTTTATGAAGAAAGTTTAGTCAAATTTGGTCTTGAATCGTGTGCACAATATGACGAACGGGAAAAGCCCTAACTATGCAAGACTTCGGGAAAATCACCAATACACGATGAATACTCCATGAAAATTGGGCAAATCAAGTGCAAATGATCCTAGACTCAAAGAACTACATGTTGGCATTGGTTTTCTTTAATCTTGGCCCGAGAACACCTACTTTACGAAGATCTAAAACTCGTTGATGTTCTGGATGCAACAGAAGATGCAGGGGATGAAGCTCCGGGTTCCCAGCCTTTCTCCTGCTCCTCAGATGTTCTTGCTTGCCTCCAAACGACTCCAACTTCGTTTTTAAACCTTCCCCAAGAGTTTACGGACGACTTCTTATAGTTTTAGGATGTTGTCAAGAGTCCTAATGATACTAGGAAAAGGGCTACGAGCTTTGTTTCCTAGTTTCCAGAAAATCTGGGATTCCCTTACCCAAAAGAGGTAGCCAAGGTTTAGGAAACCACCAATTGGGATTGAGTTCGGTTTTGGCTTACTTTACATGACTACTCATCCATAATTTAACTCTAAATTACACTCACTAATTACTGCATAATTACATACACGAATTTCTGGGCAATTTCTATCCTAGTTTATTCATATCCTTGGACCAAATGCTCTATTGGCCCAATCATGTTCATAGGTCATTAACATATGGTATTTGAAGTCTCTCCAATCTATTTATTTAATTTATTCCCTTTTATTTCCAAAGTTTTTAAATCACTAAATTTTCGGGGTGTTACATCCTCCCCCACTTAAGAAATTTGGTCCCCAAATTTACGTGTAAGGGTGTAGATCGTACCTGAGAATAGTTCTGGGTGGTTTTTCTTCATACTTACCCTCTGTTCCCAGGTAGCATTTGTAACTCCGTCTCGACTCCATTGGACCTTCACCATAGGTATGGTACGATTCCTGAGTCGTTGAATTTTCCGATCCAACAGTTGATCGGCTTCTCTTCATAAGTCAGGTCCTCCCGAATCTCCAAGTCCTCATGGTTGATTACATGGTCGGCATTGAATAAGTACTTCCTCAGCATGGATATGTGGAACACATTATGCACGTTCGCCAGCTGTGGAGGTAGTGCAAGTCGATACACCACCTGACCAATCCTTTCCAGAATTTCAAATGGCCCTATGAATCTGGGACTTAGTTTTCCTTTGATCCCAAATCTTTGTATTCCCCTTGAAGGTGAGACCTTCAAGAAAACATGTTCGCCAACCTGAAATTCCAGCTCTCTCCTTCTCTTGTCGGCATAACTCTTCTGTCTGGATTGTGCTATCTTCAGACGTTCCCTGACAATCTGAACCTTCCGGACAGTTGCCTCAATTAAGTCGGGTCCAACCCATTGGTTCTCCCCAACCTCTTCCCAACAAAGGGGTGATCTGCAACTCCTGCCATACAGGGCTTCAAATGGAGCCATTTTGATACTTGCCTGGTAGCTGTTGTTATAAGCAAACTCCATCAGGTACAACTGATCATCCCATCGCCCTCTGAAATCTAACACCAGAGCACGAAGCATATCCTCCACAATTTGATTGGTCCTTTCAGTTTGTCCATCAGTCTGAGGGTGGAAGGCAGTACTAAAATTTAGTTTAGTACCCATTGCTGCTTGTAAACCCTTCCATAAGTGTGAAGTAAATCTAGGGTCCCGATCTGATATTATGCTAGATGGAACCCCATGCAGTCTAACTACTTCCATACAGATACCATTTGTGACTACAGAGAGGCAACTAGAGAAGGCGTGACACCCAACTCGCTTCCAGTCTAAATATGCTCTGAAAATGACTAGTCCGGGTTGTTGGTAGTCTATTGATTTAGTCCATTTAACATATTCTTATATGGGTGTTACAGATAGGGCCAAAGCCTCGCAAAGGATATCATCCACATATGTCCGTGAAAATATGAAAGAACACGTTGAACACATACAAGTTTCATGGTTCTTACATATCCACATGAAATGTACATACTAAGTCCCATACATAGTCATTACACAAAATACAACAGCCCGGGACAAACCCCCAAGGCTTCACAAGTAAAGATGTTACTCTGCTGGTGGTGGGGGCCTGACTCCACTACGGCGCTGACCAGAACTAGAGGAGGGACGTGAATCCTCCTGCTCTCCCTCACCTGGAAGATAAAGGGGTGAGCCTCACAAATCATTGGCTCAGTAGGTAACATCCCCAAAGCCGAGAAACATAGTTTATAACAAAGCTGTAAAGCATAAACAGTTGTGCCATCAAAGCATGATACTATAGTTGTAAGTAAATAAACGGCAAAACACGTAAACGTGTACAAGCTAAAGGAGGGTACGCCACACATGAGTCACGAGGTCTGGTTCGCGACACCAGCCACAGACTCGGACAAACTACATAAGTACACCTCTCAGCCTCGCAGCCACGAACGAAAGGTCCAACTATCGCTCCACCTCAACAAGACAAGACCCGTGGAGACTAACCACACCACACCTATAGGCTACACCACTGCAGGTCCAAGCTTGACACCTTTAGGGACTCCAGTCGAGAACCCTAAAGTGAGGCACTGGAACAGGACTAGCTAAGGACCAGTACGTCTACTAGTGTACGTCCCTCAACCAAGAGCGTGCTACAAATGGCCGCACACCCACAAACACGTGTCGCTGTCCCCTGTCATCTTTCCCTCAGCCGGACGTACAACTCAAACACAGGAGTGAGGGTGTCCAGGAAGATGACACAACCTTGACGGTACTCCCGTATCGGGACAAGCCCCAAGTACTCGGTGCTAGGGTAACCGACTAGAGAGGCAACTACAGAAGGCGTGACACCCAACTCGCTTTGCACACAATTCTACGCAAACACCTCATTACCGATTACAATATGAGTCAACACAACCCATACAGATTGTACAATGCCTTGGTAGAACAGCCCAAGCAATGTGGGACAGAAATCGAGAAAAATGACCAAAGAACACTGAAGCTTGGGTGGCCTTATTTTAAAACGTGTCCAACACAGATGCCGCCATTTGACCCTAAACCGCGTTGGACTTTAAATTACGCTACCTAAACTGAATCACGTCGGTCATGGCCGACGTGTTCAAATGAAACACGTCAGCTGCACCTAACGCCTTTCAGACACCATGAACACAACTTGTATCTTCGTTCCGGAAACCACAACATAGGGCCATATAAGCATGCTACACAAAAGATAACAACTCAAAGAAAGTCCTAGCATGCTCTCTAACATGCTAACCATTCCACACATGCTTTAGCCATTTGCCACAATTAATCCCTCATTTCTAATCACACAACCTTACACAAGAGAAATAGGGTATAAGTCCCCTACCAACGAAGAAGACACAAATCCGACAACACTCGAGGATTCCTTCGTGCTCCGAAACTCCTCCTCACGCCGGAATCATGCCGATTGAACTCCCAATCCACCAAAATCGCCCAGATCTCCCTTGAGAGCTGCAACAACATCTCCCCCAGCTGAATAGTGCCATTGCACTATTCGGCCAACGGAAGAAGCATAGAACACAACTGATCTAAATCGCGTCATGTCATCCCGACGCGTTTAGAAACACGTCCGACATTGCTGATGCATTTAGACCTCTGACGTCCTACATGCGCCAGGCGGCGCATATGCAGCGACGCCCACGTAGAGCGGTCCAAGAACGCGTCCATACAAGAGATCACATTCAACTCCAAATAGACTCGAAGAACCTGGACACGTTCACATGAGAAACGCAGCATCTAAATATGATGTGTTCTCAATGAACCCGATAGAGGCTTGGTTGGGCTGGGATACCCAGCCCTCCAACCTCCCACTTGTTACAGAAAACCTGCAAAAACACCCATAGACCTCCATGGTCTAACAATGGGCCACACATTGGCCTCCAGACCCGGTAAACTACGATCCGAACATACCAGTTATTACAGGTTAGCGATGAAGGAAAAGAATTGCAAAATGTCGACTTCAGATGAGAATCAGGTCGATACTAGTTGAATTTCATGTTAGTGCTTAGAGGAAAGAAATGCATGAGATCGACTCTAGATGTGAAGATCAGATCGACTCCACTAGTCCATGAGGTCGACTCTAGATGAAGATAAGGTCGACTCTACCATTCGATAAGGTCGACACTCAGATGCTACAAGGTCAGCTCTATACTCTAGACAGCAAGTCTCTACAGCAGTCAAATGAATAAGGTCGACTCCTGAAGGCATGGAGTCCACTCTACTGAAGCATCTGCATTGGACCAAATCAAGTTCTATGTGCGCCGACACTATGCTCATGTTGTGTCGACTCTCTGACACTCTTATTCCAGTGATGAAAAGAGTCTGCCAGTGCATTAGTTCCAAGCACGTGACCCGAGGCCCAATGATTGGGGCTCCAGGCACACTTTACAAGGTTCTAGAAGATACCCTTTTTGGTCCATAGCACCTCCCAATGAATTGGGGTTTTGTTTGGGACCACCATGAAGATTCCGTGATACTAAACAAAAAGGGGTGCAGCATCCTCTTTAGAGGATAACACACAGAAAAAGTGGAGAGCACCACAGAGAGTTAAAAAGTACAGAAAGAGAAGAGAGCTTGAGTTTAGAGAAGAGAATAGGCTTCGGTGTGGTAAACTCATCAAGAAGAAAGGATGCTAGATTGCTTCTTCTACCTGTATGAAGACCTGTTGCTGATCAATTGAAGCATGGCATCAAAATTCAACCCAATTCAGAGACAATTGATCCTTAAAGCTGCGGCTAGAAGAAGAGTCTGATGTGCTCAAGCCTAGAGAAGATGCAATTAGAAGTTCAAGGAGAATTCTGATCAGAGTTCAACTCCAGTGAAACTGCACACAAAGTGTTTGCAATATTTCTGCATTCCTTCAGCAATTTCTCTCGTTTGATTTTTCCTATTCTTCTAAATACCAAAACTGCTTGGTTGTTTACTCCAGTTGGAGTAGATGGACTAATCCTACACTTTGTGGTGAGGACGTGAGGATTGAGAGATTGATACAATCTTGAAGCTGTGAATCAGCGAGCTGTATGAAGCTGTGAATCAGGAGTTGTGTGAGTGTTTTCACACGTTAGAGTTGTGGAGTGAAGCCTCACTTAGTTTAGTGAGGGGGGATGTAGGTCTCCACACTGGAGCCGAACCACCTTAAAAATTTTGCTTGCATTGTGTGGTGTGTTGTGCATTGGCTCTATTGCTTTGTCTAGTTTGATATAAGTAGCTCTTTATATCCTAAGATCTCTTTCGGGCTCTTAATTTTTTAAGTGGTCTATATCTATTCACCCCCTCTAGATATTCATTCCATACCCAACAAAATGAAATGAAATTACCAGAAATTATTGGAACTTTGGTTCACAACTATACCTGTGCAAATAAGGGCCCCGTCTGGTCTTTGAGAAGCACCTGAAATACTTATAAATCACGAGAGTATATGATCCAATGTGGTGTCCTTCAATCACCTAAATGAATGCAAGATTGATCTGGGTAATTTCCACATTGTATTGAATGATTGAATGATTGATTGAACTGTTATATGTGAAATGGCCAAATCTATTATACATGTCATCGTTATTGAATCTAATACGTCATAGTCCATTGGAATTCTATGGAATTCAGCTTATGATATTCACTATACATGCTATAAACTATTGAATCTCTTCTATCTGATAAATGATCATACTGCCATCCATCTCATTGTTACTCATTCCTTCCCACATGATAATTGTCATTTCATTTGTTACTAAATCATTTTTGTACATGTTATATCTTGGAATTGTCCATATCATTATCAGAACCATTTTGCCATGAGTAATGCATGCTAGTATCTTTCCTAATAAATTGTTAATTCATGTAAAGCATGCCCGCACCATGAGATATAAATCTGACTGGATGTTAGCGCGCTCACACCTGGTTTCCATAACATTTTAGGAGATGACTATGAGGACATAGAGAATGATGGGGCTGGGGAAGAGTGATGAGCTTCTCAGAGTATACCCGTCTATATAGCAAGATGCCAATGTGTTAGAGTCCATAGAGTCCTGTAATAGCTAGTTATTTCCTTGTGTCAATGTACTTTGAAGTACAATAATGGGGCTTATGTTTAGCTCTGATTATTGAAAGTTGTAGTTTGATTTAATGGAAATGAAATAAAGTATTATTTGGCTGACACGATTATTGTCTCAAGTCTTTTGTTATACATAGTTGTCGCTCTGAATTACTCGACTGTGATACTTTTACTTGTATCGCTCATGCTCTCGATATTTAATTTTGCTACTAAATTTTGGGGTGTGACATACACTAACTAAAGTTTCAAGTGGTGATTTTGTTTTTCTAGATTTCAGATTCCCTATTCACCTTCCCCTCTAGGCTATCCTTGCTGCAAACTAAGTAGGCCAACACACTCATCTTCTTGTGCCACTATACCACCTGCGAACCCAAGTCCCCGCCATGTAAGACCAACAGCAGCATCGACCATAGGAGACTGTCGAACCACATCACAAGAACAAGTCCACCTCTGTTTCTCTGTTCAGCAAGCTACTGCTATTAGGGTCACCCCACTTCTCCTACTGATGTTGCTTCATCCTGAGCATCCTTCATTTTCCCTCCACCGAACACCGCTAATGGAGCCCCTCGCACCTAGACCTGTTGTTGCTGTCACAGGAGCTGTCAATCTACTGCTGTAGCTAGTACATGATCAGTCCCCCACCCCTTGCTGTTCGCCCACCACCAGCTGAAGCAACAAGAAACTACAGCAGCTACATATCATCAAGGTGGAGCCATCCCTACCAGAAACATCAACAACGCCATCACCTCTTCCCCACGTACCTATGCAACTCTGTCCAGCCTGTGTAGATGTTGCAATATTGGCATTTGTCAATTTGCCACAAAGAATCTAGCAGTAGTTTGTCATCACCATCTCACTCTGAGGACTGTCCCACATTAGACTCATGGGTAAGCTTGAGTAGAATACTTCAATCTTTTTGTGTACGCTCCTTCTTTTTTAATGCTTCAAAGCCTTCGACTATTTATAGAGCTTCTGAAGGAGATTGTTGAGATAATCGTTTGTGCCTTCATCTTCTTCTTATTGCTCTTTTCTTCTTCTTCTATTCTCAATTTATCTAATGTTGTCATCTTGAGTCTTCTAGCTAATGCATGTTTCCAAGGTTGTCATTCAGTAGTGTTTAACGTTTGTTTGTGTAAGTGTCGGACACCTGCAAGCATTTAAAGCCAGGACGAGGGTGTTCGGTAAGAGAAGTCATGTGTTAATTACCCCATACCTTCTTCTTCAGACAATCCACATTTTTTGTTGGTAGACGTTATAGAATACATGTTATGTTCAAAAAGTCATGCCTGTAGAGGACAAGTTTAAGAAGTACGAAATAATAAGTAAAAGATGTGCAAAAGATTTGAAATCCATTTGACATCTTGTTTATGCGCCAAAATAATCAATGGAGCAATATTCAAACTATAGATATAGACAACCGTTATGAGAAATATGAATAAGGCCTTAGGAATCGTTGCAGTCCATGAATATAGAACATTTGTTCTCTAATCAATGTAGGCATGTGTGCAAGACATCAATAATCAGTGCATAATCTAAGTACTGAATAGTTAGTTCACTAATTAATGTATTTGAAGTTATATTAACACTAATCAGAATGTAAATAACATCAATCGAAATAGTAATGAACCTTTGTTTACCAATTGAATTGATATTGAACATTTATTCAGAATCAGAATGTTTATAACACTAATTAGAACAAAGTATAACTTGTATTCACCAATCGATATGTGAATAACACTAACTAGAATGGTGTTCACCAGTCAGAACATGAATAATGCTAATCTAAATGTTGTTCACCAATCGGAACATGAATAATTCTAATCGAAATGTTGTTCACCAATCAAAACATGAATAATGATAATCGAGGAGATATTAAAACTATGTTTAGTAATCAGAACATTCATAACATCAATCGGATCGATACTGAACTTTATTCACTAATCGGAATGATACTGAACTTTTTATACACTAATCGGAATGATACTATTTTTTTGTTCAGTAATTAGAACAATTATAACTACCAATCGATATAAACTCTGTTCACTAATCGATACAAGTTAAGAAGCAGTAATCGGTCTGAGACTTGTGTTGGTTATGGAATGTATATCTGGGGGGGGGGGGGTGAATAGATATAGGCCTTATTGAAAATTTGAAGTAATGAAGCAAACCTTAAGATTTGAGAGCTAACAATTTCAACACCACAAATTGAATAGAAAGCAAACCACACACTGCAAGCAAGATTCTTAAGGTGGTTCGGCTCCAGTATGGAGACCTACATCCACCCCTCACTAAACTATGGTAGGCTTTAATCACCAACCCAAACGTGTGAGACTCTCACACAACCGTTGATTCACAGCTTCATACAATCCGCTGATACACAGTTTAATCGCTGATTCACAACTTCAAGATCTAAACAATTTCACAATCGTTACACTCAGAAGTGTAGGATCTGTTCTCCTACTCTAGGCAAAGCAGACAACCAAGCAATGTATGGTTCGAAGGAAAAGGAAAAATTGCACAAGAGAAATCACTAAGAGAGAGAGATTTTATCAAACACTCTTGCTGTAGATTGGAGTTATGTCGAGATCTGATTAATTCTTCACTTGAGATCCAAGTTGCTTATGCTTCAGACTTGAATTCCTCAAACTCTTCATCTGGTAGCAGCTTAACAATTGAATGCCTCTAATTGAGCAGGATTTCCAATGCTCTGCATCAATAAATCATGAAAGTAATATGCCATACAAGATGATTTATTTTGGGTATGCTGAGAATCTCTACCTTGATAGGGAGATTTCCAAACTTTTTACCATCTTAAACCTCCTTCGACGTGTAGGTCTCTAGCTCTAAATCCTCGGAAATGGATTCACCTAGTAATGTATGATGGCATAATGATCAACACAATGACATGGTTCAGAACATACACTTCAGTGAGAAGGAGCTTCTCTTCTTACCTTCCAAAGAGAATTGCAGAGATGATAGAGAGGAAGCTCAGTCAGCCTGGGCCTTTAAATTAAGCTCAGGAGCTTCCAGATTCTAAAGGTTTCTTTGAGTGAAAGATAGGGTTTGCTACATCTCGATGTGGTTTAGGGATAGTATAGTGAAGCCCTTCAGCCATTGGCTGGGACTTTCTTTTTTACATGGTCTGCCTTAGCATTTTTTCCACTAAGGGGTGTCTCATGGCCCGTAACTACCTTAACATACCACGTATAGATCATTCCTATACCCAACCATCTCATTGGCTCCACCAGGCAAGGTAGATGGGATTGGTTTCAAAAGGGTCCACTGCAGAATGTTTCTATTGGTTTATGCTTCCTCCCATGCAAGTCGATTGTAGAGCACTCCCGCTTAGGGTACTCCTAATGGTAGAAAGCTGCATTAGTAGCTACAAAAGGTAGGCGCCTATTGCAGACTGCCCTTCCATTGGTTGGATGGTGTACTTTAGAAAGTATCCCTCCATGCATGATGTAGGGAAAAAATGTTAGGATCGGATATTCGGTAATGGCAAAGCTAGAAGGGGGGGTTGAATAGATTTGTAGCGGAAACTTAAGCAATTTAAAAATTACTTCGTATTAAAAGATCTACTCAATCAAAACCCCTTTGATGTGATTCAACGTGTGTGAATAAATCAATCAAGTAGCGTGTTGACGAAATCCCTATGCATGCATCTAGAGCAATACAGTGCAAACCACAAATCCAACCACAGTGCACAAGGGATTTTTAGGTGGTTCGGAGATCACACCACGTGACTCCTACATCCACCCCCCACACAGTGAGGACACACTACTCAACAATTGAGTACAACACACACACACGAGCACAACGGCTCAACCACACACACACGCTAGATCAAGTCCACAATAGATCAGATCATCTAGCCTTGATCTGACCAACACACCACACACACGTTGTCTGATGCAAACACGCAATCAGAACAACAATCCACACGTGGATCAAGCACAAGGAACGCTTGAACCACTACCACACACATAAAGATATGAAAAGTAGAAACAGAGGAGAGTTCTGAGTTGAGGATCAAATCTGGAGATGAAGAACTCTTCGTGTGGTCGTCTAGAAGAACTCCAAGCTTCGTGTTGATGATGACCAGACGATGTAGACGAAGCTTGATTCGTGGACAAACTGACTTCAACTCCTCTCGTGAGATGGATCTTCCTTGAGCAGAACAGAGAGTTGAAGCAGAGCAGCAGGAAGAAGCCTTCTTCTTGACCTTTGCTTAGGGTTTTGGTATAGTGGCTTCTTGCTGCAAAAATAGCCTCATATGATCCATATATAGTGGTGTCCAAGCATAGAGAGTCGTGCTAAAAGGAAACACCAAATATAGATCATATCCTGGACATTAGATCTTCCCAAAACTCCGTCTGTCGACAGCCGACTTGCTGCTGTCGACAGGAACAGACAGTGTTGCAAGATCCAGAAGACTGGGGTTTCTGGAAACAAATTTCTGTGTGTATCTGTCGACAGGGCAGTTTTGCTGTCGACAGGGGTGCTGTCGATAGGGCAGTTTTGCTGTCGACAGGGCACTATTCACCTGTTGACAGGGCACTATTCCAGTAGCTTGTCTTGTTCATTTGCACTTGGATTTTGGGCTTTGTCTTGCATAGAATCTCACCTACATTTAAGAACATTATTAGTGCGATATAATGAACATTAAATGAACAAATTAAACATGTTTTTCTTGATTAGCATTTGCTTTTCTTGATTAACATTTGCTTGACTTAGCATTCTCATTATGTTTCACATATACACAAACATCAATTTGTATTGTTCATGAAATCTCATCATCAAAAACAAACATACCATCATGTCAACTTAACATTCTCATGTAAACCCAACATTCTCCCACATGAGAACCCAACATTCTCCCCCTTTTTGATGATGACAAAACTTACAATTGATGTTTCTCCCCCTTTTGGCAACATTCAAAAAGATAGGTCAAGCACAAATGGATAAGAATGAAGCAAAGAACTGTGTGACCACATAACTGAATTGTGAAATACATGAGTGGGGAATGAGTGTTCAATTAGAATTTTATGGTTGAGAACTGGTTTATGCCCATTGCAAAATGTCATAGACACTAGTATTAAGACACGTAAAAATTCTACAATGGTGAAGAGATAATACTTTGGGAATCTCAAGTTATAGCATTTAGGATACATCGTTCAAAAATATATGAAAGTAAGATAACCCCTTGAATAAAACCATTAAAGAAAATCATATACCTTAGTGGTGATTTTCAGTTGGTAAAGGAAGGTAATGTCCACATAAACATTTGACAATTGACAACCCATTGCCCTTGATTTAAATCTTGGAGGCTCCACTCTATTTCAAGCATTTGAATAATTTCTTTTGTCAAGTTAATGTGGGAAAAGTAGTAATTAGGATCACTTTCACCTTTTGACGTGAAGATAGACATGAGGGATGCCCGTACCCCCAGTTACTCAGTGTGAGTGACCATCATACCATTGTGCAGAGATAATGAAAAGACTTTTTGACACGAAGACAAACATTTGTGATGCCCATGTCCCCGGTTACTCAGTGATACTCATTAGTGCTCTGCCTTTGTCCCATTTCAAATACTTTTTATGAACTTTTGAGTGTTTGAAATAGGTAGCTTTTCTCCTTTTTTTTTTAAACAATCAAGGTCAATGATTAGTTAAGGTCAATGGTTAATGTAAAACATTAAGTTCAAAAACCTTCTTACTTATCAAACCATTTTAGAAACATGATAATCCATAAGGGAGATATTCAAGAGAGTTAGGTTAGAATCATTAGATTTGATCAATGTTTTCTAGATGACACAACCTAGACTCAAACACAAAATATATATCAAAATCATTGTGATTAATTCAATGTCTTTGATACTATGTGAATATGAAAGGTTGCAATGAATAGTAAGTCCACATTCTCCCCTTGCAGCAATAAAATGAACATACTCATGAAGATATTGAGAAAGATGAAGAATTATCATTGAAATGTGTATTTGTCGACAGCAAGGGAGTGTCTGTCGACAGATGCACTCAGACCTGAAAGATTGGTTCTGGGAGGTCAAGAACTGTGCTTGGCTGTCGACAGCAGAAGAATTGGCTGTCGACAGGGGCTTTGAAACTTCAGCTTTAAGGCTTGAATTGAGTGTGATTTGAACCATAAGATTGAGAGATAAGTACACATTGAATATGAAGGGTATCCCTTATGAATTTCACTCACCTAGCCTTAAACTTACTCCCCCATAATGTGTGCATGTGATGAGATAACATTCAAGCAATTCAATCATGATTTACACATTCATCACAAGCAGTTGCACACAAATTTATGAGCATTTCAAACTTACTCCCCCATAACACATGCATAGAAAATGTATCAAGCAATTCACACGTTATTAAGCACACAACTAGCCTTATGCATTACATGACTTTTGGTACTTGGCGGAGTATTTTACTCACGCATAATGATAGTTTCCAAACAAGCATAACTTGTTTTTCCACATGTCATCATTTGATATACCAAGAGGTCATGTGCACAGTTATGCAAGCAAGATGGCATGATTCCAATTGCTAAGAGGCATTGTCATGTGGGGTAGCATTAAGGCACATTTTGCATTGCTCAGGTAAAGGTAAGAATCCATTTCAATTTCAGCAGTTCAAATATGAAGTGATAAGGAGATTTTACCTGAACAGTCTTCAATCATAGTCAAAAAAAAATTTACCTTTGTTCTCCATCATTTCTTGCCTTGCATAGCCAATGTCATGAATCCATTTCTAAATTTTGGCTGCAAGACATCTCAGCTTGTTGATCAAGCTTGTTTTGGGACCCACACTTGCTTGGGTCCTGCAACGACATTAATGTTAGGATATAACAATGATTTCAAAATCCAGAGTGATTTGATTTTTGGATTTCTGTTGTTTTGTGTAGTTTTCCTGTCCATAGATACATGAAATTTCTGATCTTTATGAACATGTTTATCCTTGTGTGTATTAACACATGGATTATTATGGAGCTTTGAAGCATACACAGCATCATGATTTTTATGAGAGTGTTGATTTTTCTTCCAGCAAATTTAGCAAGATGACCAAGTTTATTGCATTTGTAGCAAACGGGTTGAGCATTTACCTAGAGCTTACCATAGTGTGATTGCATTTTCTGGAATCTCTGAGATCCTTTAGAGTACCTTTGATCACCCTTGGGTTGAGAAGAAGGAGGTGGTACCCTTTGGTATCTCTTGGCATGATGTGGAGTTGGAGATTGCCTTGAAGCTTTTTGAGCTGTTGGAGGAGTTGAAACCTTGTACAATCCTGCTTTTTTTTCACTTCCTTTTTCAGATCTTCAGTTGTAACAACATTCTTTCTAATTGCTGCATTTTTGTTCAAATCTTTATTTTTTTTTGAATATTTTTCTTATTTTTCACAGAAGCAAGACTTGTGTTTTTCAATTCATTTTGAATCTTCTGTTTTTCAGCTTTTAATGCAACAACTTCTTTTCTGAAGTCTGAAGCTTGTTTAGCATGACATCCAAACCATTTTTCATTTTGTTCTTTTCATTTTCAAATTGAGCAATTTGTTGTTCCAGATCAACAACTTTATTCTTACAATTGTTCCATTCGTCATTTAATGGTCTGTCATGATACATGCATTCAATCTTCTTTTTCAGATGATTATTTTCCTCAATCAATTGGTTGCATTTCTCTTTTATTTGATGATCATGAGCCATGTTGGAGATTTGTTTGATCAATTGATCATTATTAAATTTGAGATTTTCATTATGATCAATCAATTTTTCATTTTGATTTTTCAAATCAGAATTTTTAGATTCCACATGATCATGATCTTCTTTCAACTTAGAAAACTTGATTTCATAGTTTTTGACTTCCTTTTCCAATTTTTGATTCTCCATTTTCAATGTTTCATTTTCTTCATAGAATGCTTGTGCATTATCAATTATCATTTCATTCTTTTCCAGATTTTCTTTAGCTTCTTGTTTTGACGTTTAACAGTTTTAAATTGTTTGCACATGTGCTCATAACATTCTATCAATTCATCATAAGATATATCATTCTCTGAATCAGAATTGGATATTGATGCATCAAATGGATCTGAATTTGATTTACCTGATTCTTGAGAATTTCTTGACACCTTTGACATATGTGATCCTCTAGAGTCGTCTGAACGAGAAGAGCCTCTTGAGCTTCCATGAGCCATGTAGCATTTTTCTTCTCTTCTCTTTCTAGACTTGCATGTTTTCATAGAGGAGACCTGCATTTATCAACATGATTATCAAACTCAATAATCATTGGTCTATTTATGATACTCGAGAACTTAGACATATTTCTGAGTATGTGTTAGATAAATAAACCAGCCAACAAAATCAGATAATCAAATGAGAATCAGAATCAAATATAAACCCAATCAGAGCAATTAAGCACACATATACAGATATGCCAAATCACAACCGATGAACAGAAAAACCGGCTCTGATACCAATTGTTAGGATCGAATATTCGGTAATGGCAAAGCTAGAAGGGGGGTTGAATAGATTTGCAGCGGAAACTTAAGCAATTTAAAAATTACTTCGTATTAAAAGATCTACTCAATCAAAACCCCTTTGATGTGATTCAACGTGTGTGAATAAATCAATCAAGTAGCGTGTTGACGAATTCCCTATGCATGCATCTAGCGCAATACAGTGCAAACCACAAATCAAACCACAGTGCACAAGGGATTTTTAGGTGGTTCGGAGATCACACCACGTGACTCCTACGTCCACCCCCCACCAGTGAGGACACACTACTCAACAATTGAGTACAACACACACACACGAGCACAACGGCTCAACCACACACACACACGCTAGATCAAGTCCACAATAGATCAGATCCTCTAGCCTTGATCTGACCAACACACCACACACACGTTGTCTGATGCAAACATGCAATCAGAACAACAATCCACACGTGGATCAAGCACAAGGAACGCTTGAACCACTACCACACACACACAGATATGAAAAGTAGAAACAGAGGAGAGTTCTGAGTTGAGGATCAAATCTGGAGATGAAGAACTCTTCGTGTGGTCGTCCAGAAGAACTCCAAGCTTCATGTTGATGATGACCAGACGATGTACACGAAGCTTGATTCGTGGACAAACTGACTTCAACTCCTCTCATGAGATGGATCTTCCTTGAGCAGAACAGAGAGTTGAAGCAGAGCAGCACGAAGAAGCCTTCTTCTTGACCTTTGCTTAGGGTTTTGGTATGGTGGCTTCTTGCTGCGAAAATAGACCTCATATGATCCATATATAGTGGTGTCCAAGCATAGAGAGTCGTGCTAAAAGGAAACACCAAAATATAGATCATATCCTGGCCATTAGATCATCCCAAAACTCCGTCTGTCGACAGCCGACTTGCTGCTGTCGACAGGAACAGACAGTGTTGCAAGATCCAGAAGACTGGGCTTTCTGGAAACAGATTTCTGTGTGTATCTGTCGATAGGGCAGTTTTGCTGTCGACAGGGGTGTTGTCGACAGGGCAGTTTTGCTGTCGACAGGGCACTATTCACCTGTTGACAGGGCACTATTCCAGCAGCTTGTCTTGTTCTTTTGCACTTGGATTTTGGGCTTTGTCTTGCATAGAATCTCACCTACATTTAAGAACATTATTAGTGAGATATAATGAACATTTAAATGAACAAATTAAACATGTTTTTCTTGATTAGCATTTACTTTTCTTGATTAACATTTGCTTGACTTAGCATTCTCATTATGTTTCACATATACACAAACATCAATTTGTATTGTTCATGAAATCTCATCATCAAAAACAAACATACCATCATGTCAACTTAACATTCTCATGTAAACCCAACATTCTCCCACATGAGAACCCAACAAAAAAGGCTCTTGACCAAGAATCCCTTAGGCTTTACAAAAGCTATGTTTGGTTTATACCACAATAGTCATTAACCTTAAAAATGGTCGATAATGCAATAATTTGTTAGAAAATGGGATATTCAGCATCGACTTCAATGAGAAATCGATGCACTCACTAAACTACTAATCAGAATGCTAACTTGATGTAAGGCCCTAGGTTTCTAGAACTTAGCTTGTTAACTTGTGTTCTGCTGTTTTCTTCTATTCTAGCCAGACTATCTTGACGACGACAAGTTATACCATGAAGCCGAGTCAAAGACAACATAGTATGCCATCAACCTCAGTCCAGCGGCAATCACCAATGTCGTCTAGTTTCCAGATTTTATAAGTTTCTGAATCTATTTTAGTCAACGACATAATTGATTGCCATTTACCTCTTTATCAACAATGGTCTAGGTTGTCATTAAGATTTCTGCGTTCTAGTTTCTTAAACCAATTCCGACCCTGATTTCTTCTCATGGATAACTATGAAAGTTTGGGTTGCTAGTGGGGGTTGTTTCCTCTCTTGAACACGACCCAAAGCCCTATGTATATTGGTTTTTTCGTGAAGGAAGGACCTTTGCTTGGCTAGGAATTATGTGAGAGTTTTGAGAGAGAGAGAGAGAGAAGGACTTCTTAGGGCTTGATCTGACTAAGAGAAGGCTCCTTCGACATCCTTCTGCAAGGGGGAGCTACTACTGGACATGGGGAGGCTTCTAAATCAGGGAGATTTTGCTCAGGGAGGCCATGGAGATCAAATCAAGCCGATGGAGCTCATCTCTTGGGCTTGGCCAAGGAGGGCTTCATCAACAAAATTTAATCTTTAGGGTGTTTTCAAGAAGCAAGAAATTTAGGGGTTTCGATCATATGCCTATCATATAGGGTTTTTTATTTTATCGATTTTTTTCTCATGTTCTGGACCCCCCAAATTCTATTTTCCTTGGTTTCAGGTATGCAACTTCTACAAACCGGAACTTGACAGCAAGATCCTATACCATCTAGTTCTCCTATTGACGATAGTTAACACTTCCGCCAACCCTACTTAATGGCAAAACCGCCATCATTAAGTTCTTGTATTTTTAGATATTTATTTAGTGCATGTGATGATGATTTCGTGGGTTTTGTGCATGGTTGAGTTGTGAGGGTCTTGTCATGGTATGGTAAGTACTGTGGAAGGATCTATGAACACTAGTTATTCTCTGGTTATTTATGGTAATTTTTGTTAATATAGAAATAAGCATATTAGGATAGATTTAAATTGTAAGAAATAGATATATCATGATATATTGACTGCAATATTTTGTTCTGGAAATAGGCATACTGAGTAGTGGTGTAAACGAGTCAAGTCGAGCTGAGTACTATGTTGTTCAAGCTTTGTTCGTTAATTGCTCAAACTTTATCGAGTATTGAAAATGCATGTTCAAGCTTGGTTCATTTAAATACTCTCGAGCTCAAGCTCTTAACGAGTATCTTAATGATCTTAATTGAATTTGCGAGTTCGTATATATAAGTAAGTCCAATCCAATCTACAAGTAAAAATCTAATCTTCATAAGACCTAAATCTATCTTATTTCAAGCTCATATCTCAATAGTCTTGATAAGTTACTTAATTTAACTATTTTAATATAATGTTTGAAATATATTCATAATTTGTCACAAAGGATATGGGATTAAAAGATAAACACCACAGGGGAGGGGGCTGTGCATGACAAGGTAGGGGCAACGCTACAACTCCCCTTCGCACACCACCCAGAGCCCCCCATCTGCATTGTCGGCTACGACACTACGACCACCAGGAGCACCGTTTGCCACTGGTGGATGGTCCATGGTGGTCGTCGGAGATGCCGGTGGCCGACTGCACGCCCCTCGGCCCCACCGGGGGGCTCACCTGCTATGCAGGTAAGTCGCGAGAGGAAGAAGATGCTTGATATGTTGGGTGACCTTGAAACACTAAATTTTGTGTTTGTCCCTATTTACTTGATTTGTGTATACCCTCATTTGCATAATTTGTGTATATACACCATGGATTTAGTCTATGACATTTAAGCACTCATAAGTATTTATATTGTAATAATAACTTTACAAAAATAAATAAATATGTTTATATCAATATATTCTCATACTTATTATATTTTAAAAAATATTTAAACGAAGTGTTAACGAGTACTTATATGAGCTCTTAACGAGTATTTAATTGAGCTCTTAAATGAGTTATTCATGAGTATAATCGAGCCGAGCTCACATGTGTTTAGACTCAGCTCGTTTATGAATCAAATTTTCTTTTTGTTCAAGCTCGACTTGCCAATTAAATAAACAAGCCAAATCGAGCTTTTATCGAGTCGAGCTTTGAGCTACTTGTTGAATATATCGGCTCGTTTACACCCCTAATATTGAGGACATATTTTATTACTATTTAATTCGTATTTCTATGCTAGTGCTATTTTTATGAGTTAATGCCTTAAGTAGCTGAAAACTATTTTAAATTAGATAAATATGTATATTGATCCAAAAAATTTGAGAAATTGGAAATATGATATATACATGTTAGTAACCTATGATAAAAATATGAGCATGTTATGACGTCGTTTCCTACTATTTTGTATTTATGAAGCATTAATGACCATGATAAGCATGATTAAGAATAAAAGTGATCAAATCATGTATATTAGTGCCCTGTTTAGGTTTTGTTAAGCATGTTAGTCACTTTTAGATGCTAAGATGTGTTAGGATCAGATATTCGGTGATAGCAAAGCTAGAAGGGGGGGTTGAATAGATTTGCAGCGGAAACTTAAGCAATTTAAGAACTACTTCGGATTAAAAGATCTACTCAATTAAGACCCCTTTGATTTGATGTAATGTGTGTGAACTAATTAACAAGTAGTGTGTAAACGAAATCTCTATGCATGCATCTAGCGCAATATAATGCAAACCACAAATCAAACCACAGTGCACAAGGGATTTTTAGGTGGTTCGGAGATCACACCATGTGACTCCTACGTCCACCCCTCACACAGTGAGGACACACTACTCAAGAACTGAGTACAACACACACACACGAGCACAACGGCTCAACCACACACACACATGCTAGATCAATTCCATAATAGATCAGATCCTCTACCCTTGATCTGACCAACACACCACACACACGTTGTCTGATGCAAACACGCAATCAGAACAACAATCCACACGTGGATCAAGCACAAGGAATGCTTGAACCACTACCACACACACAAAGATATGAAAGGTAGAATAAAAGAAGAGTTCTGAGTTGAAGATCAAATCCAAATGAAGAACTCTTCATGGTGGTCGTCCAGAAGAACTTCAAGCTTTATCTTGACAGGTATCAGTTGATGGAGAAGCTTGAAAGACGGACAAACCAACTTCAACTCCGCTCGTGAGATGGATCTTCCTCGCGCTGGATGGAGAGTTGAAGCAGAAAATAGGTGAACCTTCTTCTTCTTGTTCTTGGCTTAGGGTTTTTTGTGTGGAGGCTCCTTGCTGCAAAAATACCTCTATATGGTCTATATATAGTGGTGTTTTAGCATAGAGAGTCGTGCCAAAAGGAAACACCCAAATATAGATCATATCCTGCCCATTAGATCTTCCCAAAACTCCGTCTGTCGACAGCCGACTTGCTACTGTCGACAGGTGCTGACAGGTTTGCAAAAACAAGAAGACTGGGTTTCTGGGAAGCAATTTTTGTGTGTATCTGTCGACAGGCGAAAATCATCTGTCGACAGATACACTATTCATCTGTTGACAGATGCACTATTCATCTGTTGACAGGTAGTTGTTCCAGCAGCTTGTCTTGTTCTTTTGCACTTGGATTTTGTTGCTTGTCTTGTGTACATTCACACCTACATTAAAAGATATTCTAAGTGAGATATAATGAATGCATAGTTGATTAATAAAAGCATTAACATCAATGCATAGTTATTTAATAAAAGCATTAACATCATGTTTCTTTCATGTCTTTGTCATTGCCAATCTTTTTGAACCATTCACATAACATCAATTAGTATTGCTCATCATCAAAAACATTTAAGCACTTATTACATTCTCCCACATGAGAACCCAACATTCTCCCCCTTTTGATGATGACAAAAGTTACAATTGATACAATTGATGTTTCTCCCCCTTTTGGCAACATCCAAAAAGATAGTGAGTGCACACATGGGTAAGAACGAAGCAAAGAACTACTTGACCCCGAACTGAATTGTGAAGGATTTGAGTGGGGAATGAGTGTTCAAATGGGATTGCAAGGTTGAGAATAAGTTTAAACCCATTACAAAGTGTCATACCCATTAGCATTAAGACACATACAATATCTACAATGGTTAAGAGATAATACTCCGGGAATCTTAAGTTATGGCATTTAGAGCATATGAAAATGAGATAACCTTTTTGAATAAAACCATTGAAGAAAATCATATACCTTAGTGGGTGATGTTCAGTTGGTAAATGAAGGCAATGTCTACATGAACAATTGACAATAGACAACCCATTGTCCTTATTTTAAAAACATGGAGGCTTCACTCTATTTCAAGTATTGAACAGCTTCTTTTATCAAGTGAAAGTGGGAGAAGTGGTAATTAGGATCACTTTCGTCTTTTGACGTGAAGGTAGACATTTGGGATGCCCGTACCCCCAGTTACTCAGTGTGAGTGACCATCATACCATTATGCAGAGACAATGAATAGACTTTTTGACGCAAAGATAGACATTTGTGATGTCCGTGTCCCCGGTTACTCAGTGATGCTCATCATTGCTCTGCCTTTATCCCAATTCACATATTTATTTTTTTAATTTTTGACTTTAGAAATAGGTAGCTTTTCTCCTTTTTTTTTTAAGTTGGAAAATCAAGTTCAAAAGGTTAATTAAGGTCAAGGCCAATGTAAAGACATTAAGTTCAAAAACCTTCTTACTTGTCAACCCATATAGGAACATGATCATCCACAAGGGAGTTATTCAAGCTAGGTTAAAATCATTAGATTTGTTCAATGTTTTCTAGATGATACAACCTAGACTCAATCACAAAATATTATTTCAAAATCATTGTGATTAACCATATGTCTTTGATACTATGTGAGTATGAAAGGTTATAATGAATATTTATACCCAATTCTCCCCTTGCATCAATAATGGAAACATACTCATGAAGAAAGGATGAAGAATTCACAGAAAATGTGTATCTGTTGACAGCAAGGGAGTGCCTATCGACAGATGCACACAGGCCTGAAAGGCTTGGTTCTGGGAGAGCATGTATGTCGACAGATGGAATTCTTCCTGTCGACAGGTACTTGAGAAAATCAGTTTTGAGGCATAGGATTGAGTGACATGAAGACCAAGATTTTGAGAAATAATGACACAATGAATATGAAGGGTTTCTCTCAAGTATTTCACTCAACCTACCTTGAACTTACTCCCCCATAAGGTGTGCATGTGATGAAACAACATTCAAGCACTTCAAGCATGATATGTATACATTCATGACAAGCGTTTGTACATAGATTTCATGAGCATTCATGAGCATATGAGTACTTTCAAATTTACTCCCCCATAACACATTCATGGTAAATGTATCAAGCAATTCACACATTATTAAGCACTCAACTAGCCTTATGCATTACATGACTTTTGGTACTTGGCGGAGTATTTTACTCACGCATAATGATAGTTTCCGAACAAGCATAACTTATTTTTCCACATGTCATCATTTGATATACAAGAGGCCATGAGCACAGTTATGCAAGCAAGATGGCATGATTCCAATTGCTAAGAGGCATTGTCATGTGGGGGTATCAACAAAATACATTCTTCATTCTCAGATAGAATTAGAAATCTATTTCAAGTCTTGCAGTTCAAAACTGAAGTGTTAAAGAGATTTTACCTGAACAGTCTTCAATCATAGTCTCAAAAAAAAAAAAATTACCTTTGTTCTCCACCATTTCTTGCCTTGCACAGCCAATGTCATGAATCCATTTCTAATTTTTGGCTGCAAGACATCTCAGCTTGTTGATCAAGCTTGTTTTGGAACCTATACTTGCTTGGGTCCTGTATTGACATCAATGTTAGGATACAACAATGATTTCAAAATCCAAAGTGATTTCATTTTTGGAATTGATGTATTTCTTTCATTAATGGAATAATGAGCAACATTAGTTCCACTTTTTTCTTTGGACTGGTTCAATACATCTACGTTTTCATGTGATTTTCTTGTTTTAGGATTTTTTGCATAAAGAACAGAGCACTTCTTTTGTCCAGTAATCATGTTCTTGTGTACATGGTATTGTGTATGAGCATGGGGCTTGGGAGAATGCACATGATCATCATGGTTTTTATGCCAACAGTTCTTAGAAATATGACCAATTTTATGACATGTAAAGCATTGGACTAGTTTGGCATGATTATGACAGTGTTGACCTTTATTCTAGCAGAAATTGGCGAGGTGACCAGGTCTATTACAATTAAAGCAAATAGGTTGAGTATTTACCTGGAGCTTACCACAGTATGAATGCATTGCTGGAATCTCTAAGATTCTTTAGAGTACCTTTGATTATCCTTGAGTTGAGAAGAAGGAGGTGGTACCCGTTGATATCTCTTGGCATGATGTGGAGTTGGAGATTTCCTTGAAACAATCTAGGCTGCTAGAGGAGGTGTGGAGACCTTGTAGACTATTGTTTTCTTTTCCATTTTCTTTTTCTGGTTTTCAATTGAAACATGATTCTTCCTTTTTGCAGCACTTTTGTTCAATTTTTTCTTTTCAGCTTTCAATGCAACAATTTCTTTTTAGAAGTTAGAAGTTGGTTTTTCATGACATCCAGACCATTTTGTATTTTATTCTTTTCAATTTCACCTTGAACAACTTGATTTTCCAAGTCAGCAATTTTATTACTTAAATTACTACAGTCATTGTTCAATGGTTTGTCATGTACCAAGTATTCAATCTTCCTCTTTAAATGATGATTTTCTTCAACAAGTTGTTTGCATTTTTCAGTTATTTGATAATCATGAGCCATGTTAGAAATCTGTTTGTTTAAATGATCATTATCAAATTTGAGTTTCTCATTATGATCAATCAATTTTTCATTTACTTTTTTCAAATCCAAACTTTCAGATTCCACCTGATCATGATCTTCTTTCAGTTTAGAAAACTTGTTTTCACAGTCTTTGACTTCCTTTTCCAATTTTCATTCTCCATTTTCAATTTTTCATTTCTTCATAGAATGCTTGAGCATTATCAATTATCATTTCATTCTTCTCCAATTTTTCTTTTAACTTCTTATTTTGAGATTTTACCTTCTTAAATTGATTGGACAAGTGCTCACAGCATTCTATCAATTCATCATAGGAAATATCATCTTCTGAATCAGAATTAGATATTGAAGCGTCAATGGGTCTGAATTGGATTTACCTGACCTTTGAGAGTTTCTTGACTTCTCTGACAGATATGATCTTTCAGATTTGTCTAAACTAGGAGAACTTCTAGAGCTGCCAAGAGCCATGAAGCATTTGTCTTTGGCTTTATTTGCAATCTTTCTTGTCTTCTTAAAGGAGTCCTACATTTTATCAACATGGTTATCAAACTCAATAATCATTGGTCTATTTATGATACTCGAGAACTCAGACATATTTCTTGAAGTGTAGCGGAATTCCCTATATGGTAATCTAGAAGGGGGGGGGGGTTGAATAGATTACTGTCTATTAAGAACACTTGTTGCCTTCTTTTCGATAAGATACAAATTACAAGAAGTTATGGCAGGGACTAAACTTATTGTGGATGTGTGTGATTCGATGATAGATATCAAACAGATGATTAGACGTGTGTAAATGCACCGTGCCTACCAAACATCTAACGTAGAATCGTTCAAACCACGAGACACAACGATTTACGTGGTTCGGAGTACACAACTCGTGTATCCTACATCCACGGGCCACACACACACGCAGAACAATCTGCTTATGAGCTAGTTCAGGAACTACAACTCACACACACGTGTTCTCTGATGTGTAACCACGATCAGAACAACACACACACGTGTATCAAGCACAAGGATAGCTTGAAACACACCACACACACACACGTATGGACAAAAGTAAAACAAGAAGAGTTTGAGAGTTGAGAATCAAATCCAATTGAGAACTCTTCTCATGAACGTCTGGGTAGACTTCAAGCTTCGTCTTGATGATCAAAAGTTGATGGAGAAGCTTGAATCCACGACGTTCAGACTTCACCGCTGCACGGAAGACTTCTCTTGTTGAATCTGGGCAGCAGGTAGAAGCAGAGCAGCAAGGCAAGACTTTTCTTGAGAAGCTTTTAGGGTTCTTGCTTGGAGGCTGCTTGTGTTCGTGAATGTCTTCAAAAGGATGCTTAAATAGAGGTGTTTACATATGGAGAGTCGTGGTTGTGGAAACACCATCTATGGCAACTTGAAGACTTCCCGTATTTGAGGACTTTCTCCGTCTGTCGACAGCACTGGGTGCTCCTGTCCACAGGCGCAAGCAAGCAGAACATTCAAGGCTTCTGGAAGGCAGTTGTTGTCGACAGGTGACTGGGTGCTGTCGACAGGCACAGGCAGACAGAAGATTTCATGGTTCTGGAAACTTCTTCCTGTCGATAGGTGGCTAGGGGGCTGTCGACAGGCTCATCTGTTCTGAAGATTGGCCTTCTGGCTTGAGCATGTCTGTCGACAGGGACCTTTCCTGCTGTCGACAGGTGCTTGCTTTCATGTATATCTTCATAATTTGAACCTTGTTCTTTGTACATGTCTTGCTCAATATCTCACCTAAAATAATAAACATAGTTAGTGAGATCTTATGCAATTTTAAACTCAATTCACATCACATTGTTTACTTGTTTACATTATTCATCATTGATCATCCACAAAAACATGTTGTATTTATGATTTGGAATGTGAACCCAACATTCTCCCCCTTTTTGATGATGACAAAATTAATCAATTAAGCAAGTGTAAGCAAGTGCACAATTGAGTTTTCTCCCCCTTTTGTCAATATCGAAAAGCATGCACCATAGACACATGTAACAGGCAGAAAGACAAGAATTTTCACTGATTTTTCATTGAGCCATACATAACGTGCTAGGTTAAACATAACTTGAAATAGGGAAAGACATTGCATGAGCATCAAAGTAAGAGAACAACATAAGACTTAATACATGACACTGGACACCTAGACTCTAGAATCATCATCAGGACCCGGTGGTGTTGGAGCCTGAGGAGTCTGTGGAACATGAGTTGAGAGTCTGTTGAGCCGGTGATGGATTCGGACTTGATTATCAGCCAATTCTTCCAAGCTGGTATCAACCTTGTCCAAGCGTGCATTGATAGTGGCAAATCCAGTGGTCATATGCAATTGCAGCTGAGCGAGGAGTTCACGGATAGAGGGCTCAGTGGCAATAACATCCATAGGTTGACTTGCATCTTCTCCCAGAGCATCTAGTGGCTCAGAGTGGGAGGCTTCTTCTTCGTCTTCATTTTCAGCGACCTCTTCATCAGCTGCCTCATCAGCTTCTTCTTCATCCATAGGGACAGCTTGGCCCTTTCCCTTGAGATCCCTTGTTACTATGCCATCCACGAACTTGTAGCCCATCCTCTGTGCAGCAGTCAGATCATAGGAGCTACGGGCCTGCAAGACGGTCATCTCCCCTTCTGGAATTATGATGCCAAGGAACAGAAAGAGGGAAGTGAGCTGACACGCATAAGGCATGGACCGCTTTGCATTGCCAAGGCATGTGCGAAGGACGGAACACATGAGTTGAGGGAGATTGATTTGTTCACAGCGCAAAAACTTATGGAGGAGGGACTTGTGAACAGAAGTGACGAGTTCCCTACTTCCGTCTTTTGGGACAATGAGAGTGGTAAATATGTGGTGGATGAGACAATGAAGTGGAGGAAAAGAATTTGCATTCAGTTGCTTACGATCCGTGGGGTCGTAAGGCTTGGAAGTAATGAGGGCATAATATTCCTCTGGGGTAGGGTGATGTGCGAAGATGTCAACCCCTGTGTTTGGGATTTGCAGGGATACTGAAAGTAGATTGGGGGAAATGCGAAAAGAATTCCCCTTGACTCGGGTATAGAGATCACCTGTGGTAGATTCTCAGAGATTATGGTAAAACTCCGTGATAGCAGAGGAGGAGTAGGTTTTGTGGCTGTAGAAGAAAGGTGACCAACCTTGAGTGTCAAAGAGAGGCAAAAGACTTGGAAAGAAATCCTGCAGGGAGATGAAGTCCACGTAGCGAGGCTGCGTGACCTTAGTGAAGGTTGCATGAGTGACTTTGAATTGGAGATTGGGGGGGATGAGCAGCTCTGGCAGACGGTCCTCCCTGTGCTTTGTGCGATGTTCAGGGGAGTCCCTGGAGCCCTGTCCAGCATGAGAAGATCGAGGACGGCGACGAGAGGCCAGCTTCTTGGCAGTAGGGGCCATGAGATCTTGCTGCTCGTGCTTGAGAAGGAAAGGAGAAGAAGAATAGAAGAGAAAAACACCAGAGTTGCAGAGGTGCCCTACTGGTGCCCTAGAGAAGGGATTTGAAGAGAGGGAGGGAAGGAAGGGTTTTTTGGAAGTGAAGGAAGAGGGAAAGGGGTGTGGGGTCCTCTTATAGAAAGGGTGAGGGTATGTGAAGAGTCGGATCCCACCAAATCCATTTTCGGATTAGCCCATTGGACTTCGAAAAGACAACCTTGCCGCCGGCTGTCGACAGGGCCCTGGTGCCTGTCGACAGGCGCTTTCAGAAAATGGCCAGTTTGGTGATTTTGTGTGATTTTTGAACTGAAGGTCTGAGCAAGGTCTTCCATGTTATAAATGAAGGTGTATAAGAGGTGAATAATGTGTGTTAACCTACCATATACAAGGATATAGAAAACCATAACAATTTCCTAAATGGTTTGAACATAATACCCAAGGAATTTCAGGTTAAAGCATTAAGAAAACACCCACTTAACTAAAGAACATTGCACACTTACCCGTCGTTGGATCAATACAATGTAAGACAACACAATCCCCATTTTGTGGATAGACAAATGATACATGAAATGATATCTATATGTCAAGACAATCACAAGACCAATGACCTTGAAAATTATGACTCAGTGGAGGCTTCACACTATTTCCAATTTTTTTTTGTTGTTTTAATTTAGAAGAATAATGGGAGGAAATTGTACTTAAGAAGACGTCACACCGTTTGACGTGAGGGTAGACATTACACGTGCCTATACCCCCAGTCAATTAGTGGAAGTTTCCATCATACCGTTGTACAGAGATGATGAGTTGGCCTTTTGACGCGAGGGCAGACATTTGTGATTCCCATCTCCCGGTTACTGAGCATAACCCAACATTGCTCTATATTCATCCAAAACTTCACGGTGATTGTCATTATGATTTTTTTTTTTTTGTTTGTAGAAATAGGTAGTTTTTCTCCAAGTATTGTCGTAAAGACCAAAATCACGTTGGTGATATGATTACCAATCAATATTTGATATTTACGTCCATGACCAAAAGACTTAGCAAGTAAATTGAGACTATGTTGACTCACTAAGGATTAATGTAAAGGAGTGAGGTGGATGTCCTTTAGAGTTATGAAATGTTTCCTAAATGATAGAACCTAAACCCTACATAATAGTATGTAAAAATCATAGTGGAATAGAGAATAGCTTAAATATCATGTGTATGTAGTATGGTCAAACATACATTAACACCTTAAAGACACCTTAGTTGTTAATCAGGAAGATGCTCACTGAATGGGTGAAGAAATAAGCATTAACAACCAAGATTCAGAATATCTGTCGACAGGTAAGGAAGGCCAGTCGACAGGAGGACACAGACAGAAGTTGGAGATTTCTGGGAGACATGAACTATTGTGTCTGTCGACAGCAGGTTGGTGGCATGTCGACAGAGGGACATAGACAGAAGAATCAGATTTCTATCTGGGCTGAGCTGTCGACAGGGCCCTTGTAGCATGTCGACAGGGACATATTCAGAGCAGTTTTAAGGGTACAATGAAGGGTTGAAATATGTAATGGTTGTGAGGGAGTTGAGATGGACAAGGATTGAACAATTGCCTTCACATTTGCATTCATGTAACCCTCACTTGCTCCCCCATAATGTGTGCCATGTGAAACAAAAAGACTCAAGTTCATGAAGACAAAATTGCACACATTTATCAATCAATCAGCACATCCAGCATGTAGAAAGACATTTTACCAAAAGTTGACAAGTTTTCAAGGAGAATTGGGAATGAGCAAAATTGTAAAGAAACTAATCTCATATTAGAGTATATGTCCCTTGCATGCCACATGACCATGGGTACTTGGCGGAAATTTTTTTTTTTTTCTCACGCATAATGAGAGTTTCCAAACAAGCATAACTTGTTCTTCCACACAACACCATTTGATATACCACACAGATAGTGAACACAAGGAACATATGCTTGAATATTTGAAGTTTCATTGCAATTTGCACAAACCCAGTTCTCTTCTCAATGTGGTGAACCTATCTTCTGGCAAAGGTTTGGTAAAGATATCAGCCAATCATTTTTCAGTGGGTATGAAGCTAATTTCAAATGCTTTGTTGGCTACTTCATCTCTCAAAAAGTGGTGACGGATTTCAATGTGTTTTGTCCTAGAGTGTTGAATAGGGTTCTTTGAAAGATTGATTGCACTAGTGTTATCACATAGGATAGGTGTGCATCCAAGATCAATGTTGTAGTCACACAACTGACTTTTTATCCACAACACTTGTGTTGCACAGCTCCCTGCAGCAACATATTCTGCTTCTGCAGTAGAGAGCGCAACTGAGTGTTGCTTCTTGGATGCCTACGAAACCATACAACCACCAAGCATTTGGCAATAGCCACTAGTGCTTTTCCTGTCAATTTTACATCCAGCATAGTCAGCATCAGAATAGCAAACCAAGTTGAAGCCACTACCTGTTGGATACCAAAGACCCAA
The DNA here is from genome assembly GCA_014218235.1 of Colocasia esculenta. Classification (NCBI taxonomy): domain Eukaryota; kingdom Viridiplantae; phylum Streptophyta; class Magnoliopsida; order Alismatales; family Araceae; genus Colocasia; species Colocasia esculenta. The sequence goes on along the minus strand of CM024756.1, from coordinate 141,598,680 downwards.
ATCATGCGTACCTGAGAGATATCTGAAAATTCTCTTGACTGCAATTAGATGACTTTCTCTTGGACTAGATTGATATCTAGCACAAAGACAAACGCTGAATTGTATGTCCGGTCTACTTGCAGTAAGATAAAGGAGTGAGCCAATCATACCTCGAAAGTGCTTGGCATCTACCATTTTACCTTTCTCATCATTTTCCAGCTTTATGCTTGTGCTCATTGGTGTTGAAGCATGTTTAGCTTGTTCAAACTGAAACTTCTTCAGAAGTTCTTTGACATATTTTTCTTGGTTGATGAAGAATCCGTCTTCTAACTGTTTGACCTGCAAACCAAGAAAAAATTGTAGCTCCCCCATCAAGCTCATCTCAAATTCACTGTGCATGTGTTTAGAAAATTCTTCACACAGTGAACTGTTAGTGGAACCAAATATAATGTCATCCACATATACTTGAACAACTATGATATGATTGCGGACTTTCTTTGTAAAGAGAGTTTGGTCCACTTTACCTCTTGAGTAGTTTTTGCTTACCAGAAATGAGCTGAGCCGATCGTACCAAGCTCGGGGTGCCTATTTCAAACCATAGAGAGCTTTGTGCAATTTAAATACATGGTTTGGTTTATCATGATCCTCAAAGCCGGGTGGTTGAGAAACGTAGACTTCCTCTTTTATGTAGCCATTTAAGAAAGCAGTCTTAACATCCATTTGATACAGTTTAAACTTGTTAGAACATGCATATGCTAGCAAGATCCTAACTGCTTCTAGCCTAGCTACAGGTGCAAAAGATTCTTCAAAATCCACACCAAATTCCTGATTGTAACCCTTTGCAACCAGTCTAGCCTTGTTTCTCACCACTTTACCCTCTTCATTGAGTTTATTCCTAAAGACCCACCTTGTCCCAATAACAGAAATTTCAGGGGTTTTAGGAACCAAACTCCAGACATTATTTCTTTGAAATTGGCCTAACTCCTCATGCATAGCATCAATCCATGAATTTTCTTTTAATGCTTCTTCAACATTTTTAGGCTCCACTTGAGAGACAAAGGCTAAATGATCCTGTTCAACTATTTGATTAACTTGAGATCTAGTTTGAACTGAATCATTTATGTCACCTATGACATTCTCAAGTGGATGAGCTTTAGAGTACCTCACATTGGTGATTGTTGAAGGACCGGGTTGATCTTACAGTTGAGGATGTTGTTCAGGAGGAGGGGTGGCTGGAGGAGTTTCATGTTGTGGTTCATCCTCTTGTTGTGGATCTTGTGCAGGTATCTCTTCTTCATTTTTGAGTAGATGACCATCATCTTCATCATCGTACCTGCGAAGATATCCACGTTTCGCTTTATGAACTGACTTGGATATTGCATTTGATTTGCTTTGAAGATCTCCAAGAGTTGTTTCATCAGTTCCATCATCAAACCTGTAAGGATTAGATTTGTTAGTCTTGATCTAAGATTCATCAAAAACAACGTGTGGAGTTTCTTCCACCTTTCTGGTTTTCAGATTAAACACTCTATAAGCTCTAGAATGTTCAGAGTATCCAAGAAAAATACCTTGATCGCTTTTGGCTTCAAACTTGTCCAAGTCATATTTATCATTGTTATGAATAAACACTTTTGAACCAAAAACTTTAAAGTACCCAATGGTGGGTTTCTTACCTTTCAGAAGTTCGTAAGGAGTTTTCTTGAATACGGGTCTTACCATGGCTCGATTAAGAATGTAATAGGATGTGTTTACCGCTTCTGCCCAAAAATTTCTTGCTAGTTGATTCTCGACCAGAAGCATGCGAGCCATCTCCACCAATGTTCTGTTCTTTCTCTCCACCACTCCATTTTATTCCGGAGTTCTTGGAGAGGAGAACAAGTGCTCTATCCCATGGAGCCTGCAGAATTCAGTAAAGGAGTTGTTGTCAAATTCTCCCCCGTGATCAGTGCGGATGGAGCATATTTTATTGACATTCCCATGCTCAACTTTGTTGAAGAATTCTTCAAAAACATTTACTGCTTCATTCTTATGAGCCAGGAATTTTACCCAAGTGAACCTAGAGAAGTCATCCACAATGACAAAACCATAACGCTTACCATTGAGACTGAGTGTTCTCGTAGGTCCAAATAGGTCCATGTGTAAGAGTTCATAGGCTTTGGAAGAACTTACCGGTGCCTTTGATTTGAAGGATTTCCTGGTTTGTTTTCCCTGTGCACATGCATCACAGAAGTTTTCATTTTTGTTAAAGGTGATTTCAGGAAGACCACTTACCAACTTAAGCCTCATGATCTTGTGCAAAACATTGTAACTAGCAGGACCGAGCCTACGATGCCACAGTGTAAGCTCGTCCTGTTTGTTTGCTACAAGACACAAATTGTTATTTTCTAGATCATGTAAGTCAACCATGTAGATGTTATTCATTCTTTTTCCAGAAAATTTTAGGCTCCCTGTTTCCTTATCCAGAATGTGACATGAATTGGATTCAAAGACAATTTTATGACCTTTATCACACAACTGACTTATGCTAAGCAAATTGTGATGAAGGCCATCAACCAGAAGCACATTGTTTATAGAATTAGAGGCAGACTTACCAACTTTACCTGAGCCGATGATCTGGCCTTTGTTGTTACCCCCAAATATCACTTGACCTCCGTCTTTTTCCACGAGCAAACTGAATTTAGCTTTGTCGCCCGTCATATGCCTCGAGCAGCCACTGTCCAGGTACCATTTGTTTTGATTGTGGGCTGCTAGGCATTCCTGCACATGTGAATCAGACGAGAGGTTTTGGTACCCAAATTACTTTGGGTCCCATTGTATCATTCATGCAAAATAAGAAATGCTTAGGAACCCAAACTTGTTTGATTTTCATTTGATTTGGGTTATTCCAGCACTGTTTTTCATTATGTCCAATCTTTTTACAGATATTGCATGATGATGATTTAAGAACAACATTGGGTTTGACATTTTTCGAGGCAACCATAGGCATCTTACCTTTTTGTTCCCTTGTAAGTCTAGCTTTGGGAACTTGCTGTTTGTCTTGTGGACGGCCCTGTTTAGAGCTTTTAGCAAGTTCCTCATGTTGACTAGGAACAAATTTGGTGACTTTAGGTTCCTGTTTTTTACCCTTGTTTTGATTTTTCCTTTTCTTTGAAGGGTTTGGTTTGCCAGAGCTTGGGGTTAGATCAATGAAATCAGTCATCAGATTTTTGCCAATTACCTTTGGCTTTGGATTTTGAAATCCAATCCCATGTCTTGCAACAAAAACATTTGAACCTAAGATTGCATCCAAGTTCTGTTTGCTCTTTACAAAACTTGATAGATCTTTTGATTTGCCTTCTAGTTCTGTTTCAGCTTTTTCAAATTTCTTTTGCAGATCAGCATGCTCACCTTTAAGAATTTCAAGAGAGTTGATTAGTTCATCTCTTTCCTTTTGAACTTCTTGATACTTAAGTTTCATGCTATCCAATTCATCCATGTGGGTTTGTTCATCAATTTTCATCAATTCAATTACCTTTTTCAGAGACTCAATTTCTTCATTGTTGTTTGATTCATGAACAAGAAAATTCATTTTCTTCTTAAGTGCTTTGTTTTCAGACTTGAATACACAAAATTTTTCAAACAGTACCGTGTAGGTCTCTTCCCATTCATCAATAGAAAAACTTTCAAAGGAAGAGTTTACCTCGGTTGAATCGTCACTCTTTGCCATGAGACATTGAATCTCTTCATCTTCCGAGGTGCCTTGACTGTCCTCATCTTCATCGCTCCATGAAGCCAACATTGCTTTGGCTTTCTTGAACGTGAATTTCTCTTTCTTCAATTTCTTCTTTAGCTCGGGGCATTCTCCTCTCATGTGCCCCTGCTTCTTGCACTCATAACAAACCACATCAGATTTTTTGTTAGGTGAATCAATTCTGTTGGTACTCTTTTGGAACGGTTTTGAGTTTCCTGAACCTCTTTTCTTGAATTTGAGGAACTTCTTAAATTGTCTAGTGAGCATGGCCATCTCGTCATTCTCACTATCACTGGAGGATTCAGACTCAATACTTTCCTGTTGAGTACTCCTTTTGGAATCTAAAGAGACTTTCCTGGAAGCTTTCAAAGCAATGGACTTCCTTGGGTTCTCTTCAGTTTCCTTCCTTTTTACATTCAACTCATAGGTCATGAGAGAACCAATCAGTTCATCCACCTTCATGGTTGAAAGATTCTTGGAATCCTCAATGACAGTGACTTTGGTGTTCCATGAGGATGGAAGAGACCGAAGTATCTTCCTCACCAAATCACTCTCTGAGTATTCCTTTTTAAGACCTTTTAGTCCATTTATCAGAACCATGAATCTAGCAAACATATCAGATATTGTCTCATCATGATTCATCTTAAACATTTCATATTCTGAGACTAGTATGCTTACCTTAGATTCTCTCACCTCAGACGTACCTTCATATATTAACTCGAGCTTGCCCACATCTCCTTAGCTGAGGTACATGTGGAGACCCTCGAGTATTCCTTTGGATGGACCGCGCACTGCATCATGTTGAGGGCGCTCCAATTGAGAGTCCCTTTGGCAATTTGGTCTTTAGTCCATGTATCTTCGTCTTGAGGCAATTCATATGGTCCTGTTCTGACTATCTTCCACAATTCAAAGTTTTGTGCACGTAGAAACACCTGCATGCAGTTTTTCCAATAGGGATAGTCAGTGCCATCAAAGAAGGGTGGCCTAGTGACTGAATGTCCCTCGGCCATATACCCCTTACTAGAATCCATAAGATCAAGGATCTCCTGATCGTAAGATCAAATAGATGTGACAATAAATGGAGAAACCAGGCTCTGATACCAATTGAAGTGTAGCGGAATTCCCTATATGGTAATCTAGAAGGGGGGGTTGAATAGATTACTGTCTATTAAGAACACTTGTTGCCTTCTTTTCGATAAGATACAAATTACAAGAAGTTATGGCAGGGACTAAACTTATTGTGGATGTGTGTGATTCGATGATAGATATCAAACAGATGATTAGACGTGTGTAAATGCACCGTGCCTACCAAACATCTAACGTAGAATCATTCAAACCACGAGACACAACGATTTACGTGGTTCGGAGTACACAACTCGTGTATCCTACATCCACGGGCCACACACACACGCAGAACAATCTGCTTATGAGCTAGTTCAGGAACTACAACTCACACACATGTGTTCTCTGATGTGTAACCACGATCAGAACAACACACATACGTGTATCAAGCACAAGGACAGCTTGAAACACACCACACACACACATATGGACAAAAGTAAAACAGAGAAGAGTTTGAGAGTTGAGAATCAAATCCAATTGAGAACCCTTCTCATGAACGTCTGGGTAGACTTCAAGCTTCGTCTTGATGATCAAAAGTTGATGGAGAAGCTTGAATCCACGACGTTCAGACTTCACCGCTGCACGGAAGACTTCTCTTGTTGAATCTGGGCAGCAGGTAGAAGCAGAGCAGCAAGGCAAGACTTTTCTTGAGAAGCTTTTAGGGTTCTTGCTTGGAGGCTGCTTGTGTTCGTGAATGTCTTCAAAAGGATGCTTAAATAGAGGTGTTTACATATGGAGAGTCGTGGTTTGTGGAAACACCATCTATGGCAACTTGAAGACTTCCCGTATTTGAGGACTTTCTCCGTCTGTCGACAGCACTGGGTGCTCCTGTCGACAGGCGCAAGCAAGCAGAACATTCAAGGCTTCTGGAAGGCAGTTGTTGTCGACAGGCGACTGGGTGCTGTCGACAGGCACAGGCAGACAGAAGATTTCATAGTTCTGGAAACTTCTTCCTGTCGACAGGTGGCTGGGGGGCTGTCGACAGGCTCATCTGTTCTGAAGATTGGCCTTATGGCTTGAGCATGTCTGTCGATAGGGACCTTTCCTGCTGTCGACATGTGCTTGCTTTTCATGTATATCTTCATCATTTGAACCTTGTTCTTTGTACATGTCTTGCTCAATATCTCACCTAAAATAATAAACATAGTTAGTGAGATCTTATGCAATTTTAAACTCAATTCACATCACATTGTTTACTTGTTTACATTATTCATCATTGATCATCCACAAAAACATGTTGTATTTATGATTTGGAATGTGAACCCAACATTTCTAAGTATGTTGTAGATGAATAAACCAACAACCAAAGTAATCAGATCAGTTCAGAATCAATTATAAACCCGATCAGAGTAATTAAGCACACATAAACAGATATGCCAAATCACAACCGATGAACAGAAAACCTGCTCTAATACCAATTGTTAGGATCAGATATTCGGTGATAGCAAAGCTAGAAGGGGGGGTTGAATAGATTTGCAGCGAAAACTTAAGCAATTTAAGAACTACTTTGGATTAAAAGATCTACTCAATTAAGACCCTTTGATCTGATGTAATGTGTGTGAACTAATTAACAAGTAGTGTGTAAACAAAATCCATATGCATGCATCTAGCGCAATACAATGCAAACCACAAATCAAACCACAGTGCACAAGGGATTTTTAGTTGGTTCGGAGATCACACAACGTGACTCCTACGTCCACCCCTCACATAGTGAGGACACACTACTCAAGAACTGAGTATAACACACACACACACGAGCACAACGGCTCAACCACATAGACACACCCTAGATCAATTCCACAATAGATCAGATCCTCTAGCCTTGATCTGACCAACACACCACACACACATTGTCTGATGCAAACACGCAATCAGAACAACAATCCACACGTGGATCAAGCACAAGGATGCTTGAACCACTACCACACACACAAAGATATGAAAGGTAGAATAAAAGAAGAGTTCTGAGTTGAAGATCAAATCCAAATGAAGAACTCTTCGTGGTGGTCATCCAGAAGAACTTCAAGCTTTGTCTTGACAGGTATCAGTTGATGGAGAAGCTTGAAAGACGGAAAAACCAACTTCAACTCCGCTCATGAGATGGATCTTCCTCGCGCTGGATGGAGAGTTGAAGAAGAAAATAAGGGAACCTTCTTCTTCTTGTTCTTGGCTTAGGGTTTTTTGTGTGGAGGCTCCTTGCTGCAAAAATACCTCTATATGGTCTATATATAGTGGTGTTTTAGCATAGAGAGTTGTGCCAAAAGGAAACACCCAAATATAGATCATATCTTGCCCATTAGATCTTCCCAAAACTCCGTCTGTCGACAGTCGACTTGCTGCTGTAGACGGGTGCTGACAGGTTTGCAAAAACAAGAAGACTGGGTTTCCGGGAAGCAATTTTCTGTGTGTATCTGTCGACAGGCGAAAATCATCTGTCGACAGATGCACTATTCATCTGTTGACAGATGCACTATTCATCTGTTGACAAGTAGTTGTTCCAGCAGCTTGTCTTGTTCTTTTGCACTTGGATTTTGTTGCTTGTCTTGTGTAGATTCACACCTACATTAAAAGACATTATAAGTGAGATATAATGAATGCATAGTTGATTAATAAAAGCATTAACATCAATACATAGTTATTTAATAAAAGCATTAACATCATGTTTCTTTCATGTCTTTGTCATTGCCAATCTTGTTGAACCATTCACATAACATCAATTAGTATTGCTCATCATCAAAAATATTTAAGCACTTATTACATTCTCCCACATGAGAACCCCACAAGATGAACTTCTGTAAAGTGAAACATGTGTTCATATCGTGTGCATGTATAATTGAGCATGATGTTAAAGTGCATGTGGAATAAGTGTTAATGTAATTGGATTAATGTGTTAATGTGGAATAATTATGCTGATTAGACACTGCTACCATTGAAGGCTGTGGATTCGTACTTTAGAGAATCCCCTATGGGAAGGCTTAATGTGTTATGTGATATCCTGTAGGCATCAAGATGAAATGTTTGAGGTGGACAAGCACCACTGGTTAAGGTGTGGAGAGTGATTCTCTTAGTTGTACATAGTTACCAAGATTCATCACAATATTGCCTAGGTGATAGCTATGTGATATGTGTGTCCTTCTTTATGGTGGTTTGGGCTATGTGTCTCTGCTATGTGATTAATGTGAATGCAAATAAGTAATGTGACCATGTGCAAGTGAATGTGCTATGTGAATATTTGCATATATGAAAGTGGTAAGCCATGTGAGTAAGATGTGCAAAATCATGAGAAAGACAGGTAAGGGTAATGTGGATGTGATATGATTGAGTATGAAGCATGATAATGTGATATTTAAATGAGTTGATTGACATGTTAGTATCATGAGTAGGGATTGTGTTTAATTGTGTTCAACATGATAAGTTGTGTTATATGCATGCTATGTTTAGATTGTTATATGTGAATCATGTTAAGTAATGACATGTGTTCAAAGCTAATCATGTGTAGATAGTTGAGACAAGTTCATGTATTGCTTGTGCTAGTTACTAGTTAGCCATGATAAGTTAGTAGCTTTCTATATGTTTATGCTATGCTAGAATGCATGTGATAAGTGTATGGATGTGGCCATTACGTTGCTTGCTGAGTCTATGGCATAGACTCATACTTGCTGATGATTTAGGTGAGGTAGATACACGGGAGACTGAGGTGATAGTGTGGAGTGACTCCAAGCAATAGGAGTAGCGTGACGTCGAGTTACTGCTTTAAGATCTAGTTACTCTTTTACTTAGTGAGGCATTGTAGTAGATGGACTTGTGGACTTAGTTATATTGTGGAACTTTTCTATATTTCTTTTTTCTGCTATATAGACACTGAGATTGGTATGTGGTGTTAGAATAAGATCTTTACTTGTTTCAACATATGCCATATTTCAAAGTCTTTATAGGAGCCAGTCCAAATACACGATGGTTAGAAAATGGCTAATAATGGATTGAAGATAGATAAGAACAAGGATAGGATTAATTTAGATCCTAATGAGTTGCTTGTTTTGCAGGCAATGGTGAGTCGTGGTAGGCGTGCGGCCCATGCTCGTGAGGATGAGTAGAGGTGTGAGGAGAGGGGTGAGTAGCAGGCCTCGGTACATCAGGGTCCCCTATGCTGCCACCACCAACACCACCACCACCTAGGGAGTATGTCATGTTCATGCAATGCCTAGTCCAAGAAATGTAGACCTAGGTGCAGACTCAGGCAACGCTACAGACTTAGTTATAGGCACAGGTTCGCATTGGTTGAGTTGGAGTTGTGGTTTCTTGTTGATTTGAGCTTGCTTATGTGATGTGTGTTGTTTTCAGGCTCAGGCTCCAGCTCCAGTTCCTCAGAAGTTTGGACATGGTGGTGCATCCATCATGGAGATGTTTAAGAGGATGGCTCCGCCCTCTTTTAAAGGGGAGAGTCAACCATTGTTGGCCACGAGCTAGTTAAGGAAGGTGGAGAATATCTTCGGTGCTATCAGTTGTGCGCAAGAGGATACAGTAATCTTGGCGATCTACATGCTACAGATATATGAAGAATATTGGCTTATGTGTGTGGGTTGTTCATATGTTTTGGTTGGTGTTCATTGGTTGTATCTATTTTCAGGAGAGAGCAGATGTTTGGTAGGCCTCAGTGTTGCGTACCCAGTTTGGAGATGGCGAGCAAAATGTTACTTGGGTCGAGTTCACTCGACTGTTTAAGGCCAAGTTCATCCCAGAGCACATCCAAGATAAAATGGAACAAGAGTTCCTTGCTTTGACACAGGTTCCATGACTGCCTTGGAGTACGAGGCACATTTTACTGAGCTTTCAAAGAATGCACCCCACATTGAGGTAGACGAGTGTAGGAATGCTAAGAAATTTATGATGGGGCTCAGATCATCACTTAGGACCAGATTTGTGGCCTTTGACCACCGTACCATGGAGGAGGCTTTCAGTGTAGCTTGTAGATAGAAGAGCGAGATGGACCAGTACATAGAGGAGAATAAATCAGCTCATAAGAGGTTAGCCTATATATTACTTGTGCCAGTTGCTAGTTAGCAATGATTAGTTAGTAGCTTTTTATATGTTTATGCTATGGTGGAATGTATGTGATGCATTAAGTTGCTTAGTCTATGGCATATATTCATACTTGATAGTGATACAGGTGAGACAGATACACCAGAGATCGAGGAGCTAGCACGGAGTGATTCCGAGCGAGAGGAGTAGCATGACGTATACTGCTTTGAGATCTAGTTGCTCTTTTACTTAGTATGTAAGGCATTGTAGTAGATGGACTTGTGGACATGGTTATAATGTGTAACTTCACTATATTTCTTTTGCTACTATATAGATTGTGAGATTGGTATGTGGTGATGGAATAAGTTCTTTACTTATTTCTACTATTACTTCACTTGTTATTTGTGTACATCTCTACCAACTTGGTTTTGTTGGGTACTTGTCTCACTGTAGCGCCTCTCTTTGTCCCGATATGGGTTGGGGTAACTGTACCGGCATAGAGAGGGTCATTTCATTTGAAGTCGTCATCGAATTAATAGTCGAGGTCAGTAATTGAATGTGTAATCAGATCACAGTTCAATTTTCAATTGAAACATTTACTAGAAGGAATTAAATAATAATCAAATGACTAATCAATTGCCAATCTAAGGCTTATCGATGTAAATTTGGTCAATGTGGGGTTTACCTAGATAATCAATGGGAAAATAGTCTAATAATTGATGTGATAATCAATAGAAAAATAGATTGGTAATCGATGTGATAATCAATAGCAAAATGAACTGGTAATCGATGCAATAATCAATACTAGATAAACTGGCAATCCATGCAATAATTGATACCAAAATGAACTAGAAATCGATTCAATAATCGATACCAAAATGAACTAGTAATAGATGCAATAATTGATACAAAAATGAACTGGTAATCGATGCAATAATCAATACCAAAATGACTAAAAAATCAATGTAATAATCGATACCAAATTGAATCGGTAATCAATGCAATAATCGACACCAAAATGGGCCAGTAACCGATGCAATAATTGATACCAAAGTGAACCGATAATTGATGCAATAATCGACACCAAAATGAACCAATAATCAATGTAATAATTGAATTGCTAATCGATTGGTAGTTGTTCTACTAATCGATATAGAGTTAGTCTTGTAATTAATAGGAATTGTTCTACTAATCGCTATGGACTTTAGTGCTAATCGAAAAGATAGTTAGTCTTGATTCTTACTCGAGTATGGGAATAAATTATCAATCTAAGACTCAGTAGAGTCTAAAACTCGATAAAGGTTTGACTACTCTGGTCATACATCATTTTTCTCATGTTTTCCCTTATTTCATTGTTTGCTTAATTTATGCGGGTCATTACACTAACAATGCTCAATTTGTCCTCTCAGTTTACTAAGTTCTACACAACTCATGGAATTATTCATCTAAGCTCTTGTGTGTACCTCTCAATAAAATGGGGTTGCCAAATGCAACAATCACCACCTACTTGATGTTGCTCTAATTCTCATATTTCATATGGTGGTTTCAAAGAGCTTTTGGGCAATGCTTGCTGAGTCCCTTGTTTTAATGATGTTAAAGACCATGTCTAACTATAATTCACGAAACTAAAGAAAAACATTCTAACAAGTTTAAACTCATAACAGGTACAAAAGAATGAACAATGATTTGTCATGTGTCGACACTAGTTGAAGATCAGGTCAACACAAGATGTCTTTCCAGTGAGCCAGCTCTAAACCAACAGAAGAGGTCGACACTAGTTGAAGATAAGGTCGACACAAGATGTCCTTCCAGTGATCCAACTCTAAAGACCAATGAAGGAGGTCGACGCAAATCTACCACGAGGTCGACACAACTGATGAACTCTGCTGGGAATTATCAAGTAAAACCAATGTGAGTCGATGCAGTGCACATGGTGCGTCAACACACTTCATAACTTTTTCTTCCAGTGATAAAAGGGAAATGCCAGCATGTCAACTTTGGGCACATGATCGAGGCCCAATCATTGGGAATTCCTTGGCACACTTTACAAGGTTCTAGAAGAGAACTTTTGGCGGCAAATGCTCCCCAACAGATTGAGGATGCTGAGGGGCCCACTTGGAGATTCTCTAACGTCGATCAAAAAGGTGTTGGGCATCCATTCTGTAGGAGAGAGCGAAAAGAGAAAAGAAAAAAGTGGCAGAGCTTTGGAGTAGAAGAGCACATTTCTCAGAGAGGATTCCTATTGGAGAAAAGGCTATTGCGATCATGCTGCGCCATATGATGCTTCACTACTGCCTCTTTGATGAAGAAAATATAGAGCAGCAGAGATCCAATTAGATTAGATGCAATCAACCTTCAAGCGGTCAAGGAATTCAAAGGGCGACAAACTTATGTCTGAAGAGCAGCAATTCAAGTCAAGAAAGATGACCTGATCAGATCAAGAGCTCCCTTCATCAGATTGCAGACTGAGTGTTTGATTAATCATTCTTCACTTGTCAATTTTTCTTGTGCATTTATTTATTCACTTAAAACAATTCATATTTAGTTTGAGTGCTCCTACTGGAGTTAGGAGTGGAGATCCTGCACTAGATAATGTGAGGATTGTGAGATCTTGAAGTTGTGAATCAGCAGAGAAGCTGTGAATCAATGGTGTACAAGCTGTGAGTCAGCGAATGTTTGAAGCTGTAAATCATCATGTGTGTCAGAGTCTCACACATTTGATCTACTCGAGTGAAGCCTCACTAGGTTGTAGTGAGGGGTGGACCTAGGTCTCCACCTAGGAGCCGAACCACCTTAAAATCTCTGTGTCATTTGTGGCTTGTTGTGTTTCCGCTCATCTATGCTCTCAGTGCTTTACAAGCTCTTATCAATAAAAGTTTTTTAAGGGGTAAATCTATTCACCCACCCCTCTAGATAGTCCAATCACTCAACCAAGATGTGGTATTAGAGCCTCGTTCTCCAGTCTATTGGTTTAATCACCAGGAGAATTTGAGTGAAATGGATTCAAGAGGATATATGGCTCAAGGTCATTATGTGAATAGACCTCCCTATTTTGATGGAACTAACTATGCTTATTGGAAAAATCGAATGCAAGTGTTCCTAAGAGATCAAAATCACAAAATCTAGAAAGTTGTTAACAAATGACCATGTGAACTTCCATAAGATGAGGACAAGTTGACAGATGAGCAGATAAAAAAATCCAACATCAACTGAAACGCAATGAACATAATGCAGTGTTCACTTCATCCAACTGAGTTTTCAAGGATCTCCTCATGTGCCACTACCAAAGAGATGTGGACACGCCTTGAAGTAATCTACAAAGGCACAATAGAGGTAAAAGAAACCAAAGCCAACATGTTCATTTCTAAATATGAAGCTTTTAAGATGAAATTTGATGAAACAATTTCCGAGATGTATGTCAGACTAATTGTTTTAACAAACAGTCTTAAGAGCTTGGGTAAAACCTATACAGAGTATGAGCTTGTGAGGAAAATACTTAGGTCCTTGACACCTATATGGCACACTAAGGCAACTGTTGTAGAAGAATCTAGGAATCTATCCACCACTACAGTTGATCAATTAATTGGATCATTAATGACCTATGAATTAACTCTGAAAAGGACAGATGAAGATGTGAAGAAAAAGAGTTTGGATCGAGATGGAGCTATAGATGTTCTAGAGGGGTGAATAAGACTTCTTGCACTTTAAAAATTTATCTGAAGATAATATAACACTAGATAGTATCATTAGTACTTAGTGTGGTGTGTGTGAAACAAGTGAAAACTTGGCGGACACAATCACACAAAGTGCATAAAGAATTTATCCTGGTTCAGACCTCCTTTCAATCAAGAATCCTACATTCGGTCCCCAAAGCATCCCTTGGGATTTTCACTAATTGCCAAGAACACTTGACCTTCTCTCAATCGAGAGGTATTACACCCACTTGCTCCCAAGCAACTCTTCCCTTCACAGAGGGGTATTACAACCTCCTACTACAGTAGGCCTTCCCTTCTACAAAAGGGGAACTATAGGGAACAAACCCCCTGTTGGATACAACACTAAATGAACATAGTGTGTCTGCTCAAGGAATGAGCAAACACAGGAGATCAGAAAGTGATTACAAATAGAATTGAAAGCTCTAACTCTTTCTGACTCAAGAGGGTGGACTGAAAAGATACAGAAAAAGCTAAACACCACCCAAAAACTTCTGAATGCAAGAGAGCTTGGAATTCGCAGCTTGAATGGATGGCTCTCTTGGAATCTTGTGAGCCCTTCTCTTTTCTTTCTAAGTGTAGTATATGTATACTCATGCGCACATGTCTCTCTATATGTGTCTATCTTTGTGTGTACTTGTATTTCAAACTTCAGCTCCTTATATAATCTTCAGAGTCTTCAGCTTCCCGTTTGAATGTAGTTGTTTGAACTTGAACGTTGGGTCTTGAGACTGCTTCAGACTTCTCGAGAGGTCCATCATTAGAACTTCAGATCTTTGAGTCTTTGAGTCTCAATGGCTTCCGAGCTATAGAGGCAGCTGCATGGTTCTATTTTGATAGCTTCCCTAGATATTTGCAAGCACCATACCATGTCTTTTCTCTATCTTGGGGTTAAACTTGTGAGATATATAATAATAATAGAAAGTAAGAGACAAGTCGTTTGTAAGAGATATCTATCAGTTCTAGAGAGAAAGTCTGTCCTTTGAACAGTATTGGGTAGGTGAGCATTAAAAGAGGAATGGACACCTGCTTGGCGCACAATATATCTGTAAAGGAGCTTTTCCTTAAAATCTAGAAACTTGACATTTTGAAGGATGCTTACAGATGTCTTTGTAAGACACGTAGCTATCTTGAAAACATACTATGAATCTGAACTTCAGATATGGTTATAACAAGAAATATTAAACAAAGAGAGTAGAGTACAATCTTCATTATCATTTAGATAACACAAATAATACTTTTGTGTTTTTATAAGGATTCTAAAATGACAAAATTATTTCAAGTATAGTCTAAAAAATGGTCTTTTAGAATGAAATCCTTTTAGATAAAAATCAAGACAAGATATATAAATCGTTTATCTAAACTATCTAACAACAATTGATATGAAATACATATAAGCAACAGATGTTTGATTAAAGGTAATCGATATCTAAGATAATCGGTGTAACATTGATCAGTAATTGATGTGACAATCAATATTCGATCATAATAGCAATCGATGTTTGAATATAATAGTAATCGATGTCTAAATATAATATTAATCGATGTAAGATTGATAAGTAATCGATGTGAATGATGGGCAATCGATGTTCTTATGAAGCAATCAATGTTTAATGGAAATCGATCCATAAAGGCAATCAATGTTTCAGACAATTGATGTTTAAGTTAAACAACAATCAATGTTCAAGTTTAACAGCAATGATGTTTAAGTTAAAAGACAATCGATGTTCAAATAGTCAGCAATAGATATACACTTTGACTGACAACGGAAATGGTCAGCAATCAATATGAAACAAAGGCAATCGATGTAGAGATTCGACTGGTCACGACAAAAACCATGCATGACGAAGTTAGCTTCGTATATGACGAAGTAAGCTTCGGATATGACAAAGTTAGCTTCATATATGATGAAGTAGAATTTCGTATATGACGAAGTTAACTTCGTGTTTGACGAAGTGAACTTCGCATGTACAGAAATAAACATTGTTGGTCGAAACTGAAACTTCGTATATGACGAAGTTAACTTCGGATATGATGAAGTGTAACTTCAGATGTACAGAAATCAATGTTGTCGGTTGAAGCTGAAACTTTGGATATGAGGAAGTTAACTTCGGATATGACGAAGTGTAACTTCGGATATGACAAAGTGTAAGTTCGGATGTATAGAAATCAACATTGTCGGTCGAAGTTGAAATGCGCAGTCGGTCAAAGTGAACTTCATATAGAACTTTGGATATGATGAAGTTAGCTTCGTATATGACAAAGTTAGATTTCGACTAAACACGACCAAAAACATGCATGACAAAGTGTAGCTTCGGATATGATGAAGCAAGCTTCGACTGAACATGATAAAAAATATGCATGACAAAGTGCCAGCTTCGGATATGACGAAGTGGACTTCGGATAATGAAGTTTAAGGCTATAGGAGATGAAACTTGACTTTGATTGAAACTATAAAAAGATTATTAGTGATGAAAAACATGAACTTATGAATGAAACTATGACGGACTGCGTCGCTCAAACCCGTTAACCTAATAACGAGCTCGATCCGACTCCGCCTCTCGCGAACGAGCCATAGCCTCGCAAGGGATATCACACACATGTCTGTGGAAACACAAAGGAACACACTGATATATATATATATATATATATATGATACACAATCCCACATATATTTATAATGTATTTACATAGCCAAATTTCAACAGAAGTCAAACTAAAGTACACAAGCCTGGGGCACACCCCGAGGTACAATAAAAAAGTAGTCTACACTGTTGGAGGCGTCGGCCCAACACCGCTGCGATGCAGCTCTAAACTAGAAGGTGGAAGAGAAACCTCTTGCTCTCCTTTACCTGTAAGGAGTAGGGGTGAGCCTCGCAAGTCACTGGCTCAGTAGGGAAACTCCCTCAAAAACTGAGTAAACTAAACTCAAGTACGAAAGCAGGAAGCTATGCTAGCAATTTATAGAGTAAATTGAGCAGGATATTTAAACTGTACATATCACTTACCATTTGTCTTTAACATAAACCAACTTAAATCAATAAACGGCAAACCACAACTTGGTGTACGTGCTAAAGTAGAGACCGCCATACTCGAGTCACGTAAACAGGTTTGCGACACCAGCAACTGACTCGGACAAACCACATAGGTCTACCTCTCAGCCTCACAGCCATGGACGAAGGTCCAGCAGTCGCTCCACTAAAATAAGCCAAACAACTGTGGAGTCCAACCAACACCACACCTGCAGACCACACTGTCGCAGGCCCATGCCTGGCACCTTTAGGGACTCTGGCCTGAGCTCCCTAGAGTGAGGCACTAGAGAACAGGACTAGTGGGGGCCCAGTACGTCTACTAGTGTCCACACCCCCAACCACGAGTGCGATACAAGCGACAAAACAACAAACTCTCACAAGTTGCAGTCCCACTGTCGTCTTTCCCTCAGCCGGACGTACAACTCAAACACAGGAGTGAGGTGTCAAAGATAGACGACACATACCTCAACGGTACACAAGTACCGGGACAAGCCCCAAGCACAAACCACATGAACACCACGTCAATAACACGTGAACCGTACGCTAATAGTGTGAGCAACACACTAACTGCGTGAACAACATGCCAACCACATAACAACATGCTCACCCCATGAGCAACATGCTTGCCGCATAAACAACACGCTTCACGAGCGCTACAGGTGCCAACGCACCACTTATATTCACTATGCACATAAAATACTGATAATTGGATAATCATGTTATTTAAACATACACAAACAAACCTTTCGGCTGTGGTTGCGACATAGGCAACTGTTGCCTTCTGGTCGCGACACCCCGACATATCGTGTTCATAACCTGAACGCGATAGGTCGGCCTGTCGCGTTCTGAATGCAACAAAGGGCTCCGTCACCTTCACAGGCAGGAACCCTAATCCAGGATTCTCTCCCCAGATCACCCCCACAAACCATGCAAACCATGTTTAATTTTTATTTTTCATGCTTACTGAGTACCCTAACATGATATCTATTGTTCTTAAAACAAATAACAGCCCCATACATGCATCACACATGATCTCATTTTGAAAAATGGGAAGAATCTCCCTACCTTTCCAAAGAACGCGAAAATCAAACACAACTAGGCATCTCCCACGCTCCATGCGACGTCCTCGTGGCGAGACATGCCGAAAATGACTCCCAAATGCCAAATCGCCTGAGATCCCCACAGTAGTTCTTCCCCCTGGCCAAACAGAGCTTGCTCAGCTCTGTCTGGCAGACCTGGGTTATGAACTATTTGCAGTTAAGAACGCGACATACCCCTCTGTCGCGACCTGAACGCGATGGTGGAGGGCGTCACCTTCTCAAGGCCGATGTCAGCATGCCGCCCAGTGCGTGACACGCGGCGCGCATGCAGACGAAGACCGCATCTCGGTCTGCAAGCAGAACGCGACCACCAGGGCCATCGCATTAAGAACGTGATGCACACCCCTTTGCGTTCACAACCAGTGAACCAACAGGAGCTATGGGCCTAACCTTCCGGCCTACTAAGCCCTAAAAACCTACGTACACACCTATAACACACCACATTGGCCACACACCGGCCACCACAACCTCAAAACAAGGATCCACAAGGATCCGAAAATGCGCGATGTTACATTACTATCATCTAAAAAGAAATTTTGACCTCGAAATTCAAGAAGCAACTTACGCACATAAGACTGTAAATACTACAACATGTACTATCATCTAAAAAGAATTAAAAGCTTAATTAAACAGATAAGGATATGCTTTAGCCATTTCCTTTGCCAACTCCCAGGTATCTTCACCTCCTTGTCTATTTTCCCATCTGACCTTTACCAAATCAATTTCCTTATTCCTCAACTTTTGTGTTTTGTGGCCTGTAATCTGCACTGGGTATTCTGGCATAGACATGTCTGGTTTCAAATTATCACGTTGATAACTGACTATTTGTGATGGATCCTCAATGCATTTCCTCAACATGGAGACATGAAAAACATCATGGGCATCTGTGAAATCTGTTGGCAATCAATCCTATACACTGTTTCTCCAATCCTTTCCAACACTTGGAAGGGCCCTACATATCTTGGGCTCAATTTACCTTTTTTACTGAATCTCAATACACCTTTAGTAGGAGAAACTCTTAGAAAAACAAAATCTCCAACTTCAAACTGAAGTGGTCTATGTCGATTGTCTACATAGCTTTTCTGTCGGCTCTGAGCTGCCTGCAACTTTTCTTTAATAAATCTGACCATTTCTATAGTCTGCAGAATAAATCACGACCCATTACCTGTCTCTCTCCAACTTCATGCAACTTCAGTGGTGTTCTACACGGCCTGCCATACAAGACCTCATATGGTGCCATTCCAATGCTGGTGTGATAACTGTTATTATAGGCAAATTCTACCATGCCCGGATGGTGCTCCCAACTACCTCCCCACACTAAGCAACAAGCTCGGAACATGTCTCCAATTGTCTGAATGGTTCTTTCTTTCTGACCATCTATCTGTGGGTGATATGATGAACTGTACCTCAACTCAGTACCAATAACTCTTTACAAACTCTTCCAGAAACCAGAAGTAAATCTTGGATCCCTATCAGAAACAATTGTCTTTGGGACACTATGCAATGATACAATTTTGTCAACATAAATTCTTGCTAATCTGTCCACTGTCCAGGACATACTTACTGCTACCAATCTACATACTTTGGTTAATCTGTCAACAAATACCCATATACCATTGTGCCCTGTAGTTGTCCTCGGTAGTCCTGCCACAAAATCCATAGCAATGTCGTCTCATTTCCACTGTGGAATTGGTAATGGTTGTAGTAGACCTCCAGGCTTTTGATGCTCTGCCTTTATCTACTGACAAACTGAACACCTTGCAATGAACTCTGCTATTTCTCTCTTATATGTGGCCACTAAAAATGCTTCTTCAGATCTTGATACATTTTAGTGCTGCCTGGATGAATGGTATACCTAGATTTATGGGCTTCTTCTAGTACCCTTTGCTTTACTTCTCTCTCTGCTGGTACATACAATCTGCCTCTAAGTCTGACTACACAATTATCATCAATGGTGACACCTTCCATTTTTACAATTTTTGCTAAATTTTCATCTATCCTCTGAGCTTTAACAATCTGCCAATATAGAGATAGCTCTACAGTGCTACTGGCTAGCACTGCTTGCCGCTGGCTGATCAAAACATATAATGAATTCTCTATTATTTCTTCATACAGTTTCCATTCTTTAATCATCATATGGTTCAAATATGCCTTCCTGCTCAATGCATCGGCAACAACATTGGCCTTACCCTGATGGTAAGTCAAACTAGAATCATAATCTTCAAATATTCAACCCATCTGCATTGACGAAGATTCAAATCCTTCTGGGAGAAAATATACTTCAAACTTTTGTGATCTGTAAAAATTTCAAATCTCTCACCATAAAGGTAGTGCCTCCACATCTTTAAACCAAAAACAACTGTCGCTAAATCCAAATCATCGGTTGGGTAGTTCTCTTCTGCTGACTTCAATTGCCTGGATGCATAAGCTATAACCCTGCCATGTTGCATTAACACTGCTCCAAGCCCTCTTCTAGATGCATCTGTGTACACAACAAAACCACCACTACATGCTGGTAATGTTAATATTGTCGCTGTTGTAAGCCTTTTCTTCAATTCCATAAAACTTTTCTGACATTCATTTGACCATACAAATGGCACATCTTTTCTGGTCAACCTGGTCATAGGTGCTGCAATTCTTGAGAAATCTTGTATAAAATGCCTATAATAACCTGCTAAACCCAAGAAACTTCTAATCTCTGTGATTGTCTTCGGCACTTCCCATTTCATAACTGCCTCAACATTTGTTGGATCAACTGCAACTCCCTCTGCGGAGATGACATGACCCAGAAATTGAATTTCTTTTAACCAAAACTCACATTTATTGAATTTAGCATACAATTGATTATACCACAGGATCTGCAAAGTAAGTTTCAAATGTGCTGCATGCTCCTCTTTAGATGCTAAATAAACTAGTATATCATCTATGAAAACCACAATAAATTGATCTAGATATGGATGAAAAATTCTATTCATCAAATTCATAAACGCTGTTGGTGCATTGGTTAGCCCAATGGCATAACCACAAACTCGTAGTGCCCATACTTGTTCTGAATGTTGTTTTATCAATGTCTTCCTCTCTGATCCTCAACTGATGATATCTAAACCTCAAGTCAATTTTGGAAAACACTTTAGCTAATTGAAGCTGATCAAACAAGTCATCAATTCTTGGCAATGGGTACTTATTCTTTATAGTCACATCATTCACCTTCCGATAATCAATACACATTCTGAAACTGCCAGATTTATTTCTCACAAACAACACAGGAGCTCCCCACGGTGAATGACTTTGCCTGATGAAACCTTTTTCTAACAATTATTGCAATTGTTTCTTTAATTCCTTGAGCTCTGCTGGTGCCATCTTGTACGGTGCCTTAGATATTGGCATGTTCCTAGTCTGCAACTGACTTGTCAGTCTCTACCAAACTTACTGAAGCTAGATAAGCTACACAACCCGCATTCAAACTTTCTAGCTTTAAGTGCTGAAATGATAAACTTAGAAGTGTAAAATGACATACCTTGGAATTTAAATACTGCTCCACTGGGGTAACAAAACCTGACCCTCTTCTTTCTAACTGGTGTTTCTACACTAGTCTTGTTGTTTCATTTATTTCTGTAAGCTGTGTCAGTTAGTGTGTTTATGTTTAATGCAATTCAATTATGTTTATTGTTAGCATGTTTTACTACAGTAGTGCTCAGTTTGTGCTGCTAGTGAGACCCTTGGGGGTTGAGGACTTGGTTCCTTCTTTCAGATGCTGGTTTAGTGGTTGTTTTTGGGAGATCTCTACTGAGCCTGTGACTCATTGAGGCTCACTCCCTTACAATTCCTTTCAGGTGTAGTCGTGGGTATGGCTTGCAGCAGCGTCGTTAGAGACCTATACCACCAGCAGTTGAGTTGTAGTTGTGTTTAGTGTGAGCTTTGCTCTCTCGGGTATGCCTCAAGTAATTGTACTTTTCTCTTGGACATGTAGTATTGTATTGGGACAATGTAAATTATAGAAAATGAGTGAAGTACATGTACTTTCTTGTATGTTATGCTCTTGTCATTGTCTTTTATATCTTACTGGATGTGTGTGTGAGCTATCCCTTGTGAGACTTTGGTCTATTCGCGGGAGGCGGACTTGGATATGGAGCCTTATTAGGCATAAGTATCTAGGGTCTCTACATGAGGAAATGGTAGTTTTGAAGGATCAACCTTGCAGAGTGTTCGTGAGTTTACGGCGTGATTTTGAAGTTTCTTTGGTGTTTTTTTGGCGTTTTGAGGTAGGGATCCTAACTTTAAAACCTCCCTTGGTCTTTATATGTGTAAAATCTGTATGTGATTGTGTGTTAATCAAGTTTTTGGGGAAGGTTTCTCCATGCTGGGTATGGGGGTGTGTTGTCTGATCCAAGCATTGAATAGGTGGTTTTCGGCTTTATACTGGTGTCATTTGATGAGGGAAAGCATTTCCCATCATCAGATCATGTGTTTTTGGGCTGGATTGCCCTGGGGGAATGGCCTAGGGCCATATTAGCTGTTGGAAGCTAAAGAACTTGATGTCAAGCTCTTCAGGATGAACTTGACGGTAAGATCTGTTGCCATCAATATTGGGTTAACGACAGTCGACACTACCGTCTATTTCGGTACACGGAAGGGGCTATGCCGTTTACCCTGGGTTAACGACAATCGGGTTGCCGTCAACCCCACAGGTAGGTCCAATAGTTGAGCCCTCTTATGTGTGAAGGGGTGAGATACGCGGTGTCTACCTCCTGAAATGGTGTGCCAGACATTGAGAGCGTCTCCATCTGTGCTTGTGTTGTGTCTTGCCGTGCTTGTGTTGTGTTTTTCCCAGGCGTTGACCTAGGCTCCGTCTGGATGACTGGTGTTGAGTTATTCTGCCGGTGAGCCTGGGCGTCGAGTGAGACTCCGTCCAGTGTGTGCCCCTTGTGGTGGTTACGAGCCGGTTTCCGTGGGGCCCCTACTCCACCGTTTGGGTCCGGCGTAGGGGAAAATCGGTTGAGGACCAGACGCGAGGGAGAGCATCTGAGTGTGCACATGTGGCTAAGTTTTGAGGACTCTATGGTGTCGAGGCGCCAATCCATAGGACCTAACTAGTCCTACTTTATTGTGTGAGTGTGTTGTAACTGTTGTTGTATCTTGTTGTGCTGTTGAGCCTACAAGATTCCAGTCTTTTGACATGCTCCTGCAAAGGAGTTGGGCATCACACCACCAGTTTTTGTCTGTTATGAGCAGTGTACTTTAGTGTAGTTTGCTTTCCTGCACTTTTTTCGTATTGTTTACCAGTGGGGGTTAGTGTCCCTATTGGGGTCTCTTCTTGAGACTCACTCCCTTCCTTTCAGGTGGTTCGTCATCGGATCTAGGTGCTGAGGAGCCGAGTCACTTCGGTGCTGGACCTACTTAGTTACATACTTGCTGTAGTCTTTCCTTTTGTTGGACCTGCTCTGAGTTGTACCATATTTATATATATATAGAGTGGTTTATTTTTAGTTCTTATGGTTTGTACATTTCTTATATGATCTCCTCAGACACTTACTTTTAACCCTTCCGCGCTTTGGCTCGTGAGTGGCAGTTCAGGGTTCGGGTTACTAGTAGGTAACTGGTAATTCGGATCCTAGGTTGTTACAGAAGGCAAGAAATGATCCAATAGTTCACTTGACTCCGCAGAAGAGGAAAGCACCAGTAGCTTCTTTTTCAAGTCGTTGATTTTCTCACCCCAGAGCGGCTAAAGAGAAGACTCTATCAAAAGGGAAGAAGAAGAGTGAGTTTGTAGAACTCAGCAGTTCTGACGAAGAGGATAGTGAATGTTCAAAACAAGGCAAATTTGTGGAATTAAGTCCAAAACCAGAGAACCCTACCTCCAGTTCCTCCAAAGTCGCATCTAAGGATGAATCTGACTCCAAAGGGGATAAGGAATCTGTTAGAATCGGATATTCAGTTATGGCAAAGCTAGAAGGGGGGTTGAATAAATTTGCAGCGGAAACTTAAGCAATTTGAAAATTACTTAGGATTAAAAGATCTACTCAGTTAAAACCCCTTTGATCTGATGTAATGTGTGTGAACAAATTAACAAGTAGTGTGTAAACGAAATCCCTAGGCATGCATCTAGCGCAACACAAAGCAAACCACAAGTCAAACCACAGTGCACAAGGGATTTTTAGGTGGTTCGGAGATCACACCATGCGACTCCTACATCCACCCCTCACACAGTGAGGACACACTACTCAAGAACTGAGTACAACACACACACACGAGCACAACGGCTCAACCATACACACACACTGCTAGATCAAGTCCACAATAGATCAGATCCTCTAGCCTTGATCTGACCAACACACCACACACACGTTGTCTGATGCAAACACGCAACCAGAACAATAATCCACAGGTGGATCAAGCACAAGGAATGCTTGAACCACTACCACACACACAAGATATGAAAGGTGTAGAAGTAGAATAGTTCAGAGATGTAGAAGTATATCCTGATGAAGAACTCTTCGTGGTGGTCATCCGGAAGAACTTCAAGCTTTGTCTTGACAGGTATCAGTTGATGGAGGAGCTTGAAAGACGGACAAACCAGCTTCAAATCCGTTCTGAAGATAGATCTTCCTTTTCCTGGACGGAGGGTTGAAGCAGAAAACAGGGGAACCTTCTTCTTCTTGTTCTTGGCTTAGGGTTTTTTGTGTGAAGGCTCCTTGCTGCGAAAATACCTCTATATGGTCTATATATAGTGGTGTCCAAGCATAGAGAGTCGTGATAAAAGGAAACACCCAAATATAGATCATATCATAACCATCGGATCTTCCCAAAACTCCGTTTGCGGACAGCCGACTTGCTGCTGTCGACAGGTGCTAATAGGTTTGCAAAAAAAAAACCAGAAGACTAGCCTTTCGGGAAACCATTTTCTGTGTGTATCTGTCGAAAAGCTACAGTGTATCTGTCAACAGGCTATAGTGTATCTGTCGACAGGTACACTATTCATCTATTGACAGTACACTATTCATTTGTTGACAGCAGCTTGTCTTGTTCTTTTGCACTTGGATTTTGTTGCTTGTCTTGTGTACATTCACACCTACATTAAAAGACAATTATTAGTGAGATATAATGAACATATAAATGAACAAGTTAGACATGCTTTTCTTGATTAGCATTTGCTTTTCTTGATAACATTTGCTTGACTTGACATTCTGATTATGTTTCACATATCACATCACATCAATTGTATTGTTCATGAATTGCTCATCAATTGCTCATCATCAAAAACAAACATACCATATGTCAACTTAACATACTCATGTAAACCCAACATTCTCCCCTTTTTGATGATGACAAAATTTCAATTTATACACAATTAATGTTTCTCCCCTTTTGGCAACATCCAAAAAGATAAGTCATGCACAAATGGATAATAATGAAGCAAAGAACTGTGTTTCCAGTTATTGATCAGTAAGTACACACAGTTATAAAAAAAAAGGTAATCCATTGCATAAAACAACAAAAGCAAAAGTGAAGGAGAAAGAGATGACGGAGTTAACAGACTGATGACTCAAAGAAGTGGAAGGAAATGAAGCAAAGAACTGTGTGACCACAGAACTGAATTGTGAAAGATATGAGTGGGGAATGAGTGTTCAATTAGAATTTTAAGGTTGAGAACTGGTTATACCCATTGCAAGATGTCATAGACACTAGTAGTTAGACACATAAAATTCTACAATGGTTAAGAAATAATACTTCGGGAATCTCAAGTTGTAGCATTTAGAAGACATCATTCAAAAACCTTGAAAATAAGATAACCCCTTTGAATAAAACCGTGTAGAAAAACATGTTCCTTTGTGGGTGATGTTCAGTTGGTACTTGAAAGTAATGTCTACATGAGCGATTAACAATAAACAACACATTGCCCTTGATGTACAAACATGGAGGCTACACTCTATTTCTTGCATTGAATTTTTTTTTTGTCAAGTTAATGTGGGAAAAGTAGTAATTAAGATCACTTTCACCTTTTGACATAAAGGTAGACATTTGGGATACCTGTACCCCCAGTTACTCAGTGTAAGTGACCATCATACATTGTACAGAGATAATGAAAGTACTTTTTGACGCGAAGATAGACATTTGTGATGCCCATGTCCCCGGTTACTCGGTAATACTCATCATTGCTCTACCTTTATCCCATTTCAAATACTTTTTGTTTGAACTTTGAGTTTAGAAATAGGTAGCTTTTCTCCTTTGTTTTAATTCTTAAATCATGACCAAAAGGTTATTTAAGGTCCAAAGCCAATGTAAAACATAAAGTTCAATAACCTTCGTACTTATCAATCCACTTGAGAAAAATGATTATTTGCAAGGGAGTTATTCAAGTGAGTTAGGTTAGAATCATTAGATTTGATCAATGTTTTCTAGATGACACAGCATAGACTCAAACACTAAATATTATGTCAAAATCATTGTGATTAAGTCAATGTCTTTGATACTATGTGAGTATGAAAGATTGCAATGAATAGTAAGTCCCTATTCTCCCCTTGCATCAATAATATGAACATACTCATAAAGAAAGGATTAGAAAAGATGGTGATTTATGGATGAAGTGAGTATCTGTCAATAGCAAACATGAGCCTGTCGACAGATGCAGACAGTTGTGAAGTTCTGGGTTCAGGCAAGGTATGGGCTGTCGACAGCTGGGGGTGCTGGCTGTCGACAGATGCACACAGGGTGCAATTTCTGGGTTCTGTGAAGGCATATTGTCGACAGGCTGTTGGGGCTGTCGAGAGGGGCTTTGAAACTTCAGCTTTAAGGCTTTGAATTGAGAGTGATTTGAACCATAAGATTGAGGGATAAATACACATTGAATATGAAGGGTATCCCTTATGAATTTCACTCACCTAGCCTTAACCACTCCCCATAGAGTGCATATGATGACTCATCATTCAAGCAAATCAATCAATGAGATACACAAACATACCAAGCATTTGCAAACAAAAGAACATCCATAAGCATAAAACACCAACATTCATTCTTTTAAAGAGAGACATGTGGCAAGATTGATGTGAAAGAATGTCCCTCAAACAACTCACTCAAAAACTCTTTTTGACTTACTCCCCCATAATGTATGCATGGTATTGAATGAACATTCAAGCAATTCACACATGTTCATGTCAAGCAATTTGCACAAGGAGAGTATAAACGTGATCAATTGAGGTTCTTGAGATTATGAATTTTTTTATAATCTTTATGTAGTAGAAGACTATTGATACTTGGCGGAGAATATTTCTCACGCATAATGATAGTTTCCAGACAAGCCGGACTTGTCCTTCCACATTTCACCATTTAATATACCAAATAGTCACTACATAAAAGATCCATTTTTTTTTTTATTTTAGCATGACTCCAATGGCTAAGAAGTATTGTCATTTGGGGATAGCATCAAAACACATTTTTCATTGCTCAGATAGAATTAAAATCCATTTCAATTCTAGCAGTTCAAATCTGTAGTGATAAAGAGATTTTACCTGAACAATCGTCAATTTCAATCTAAAAAATTTTACCTTGTTCCAATCATTTCTTGCCTTGCACAGCCAATGTCATGAATCCATTTAAACTGTATGGCTGCAAGACATCTCAGCTTGTTCATTAAGCTGGTTTTGGAACCCACACTTGCTTGGGTCCTGTAATGACGTCAATGTTAGAATTCAACAATGATTCTGAATCCAAAGTGACTTTAAATTTTGAATAGATGTATTTCTTTCATTAATGGAATTATGAGCATGGGGCTTGGGAGCATGCACAAGATAACCATTTCTATGCCAACAGTCCCTAGAGACATGACCATGTTGATGACATGCATAGCATTGAACTGTTTTAGCATATTTGTGAGAGTGTTGATTTTTCTTCCAACAGAATTTAGCAAGATGACCAAGTCTATTGCATTTGAAGCAAACGGGTTGAGTACTTACCTGGAGCTTACCATAGTGTGATTGCATTTGCTGGAATCTCTGAGGTCCTTTAGAGTACCTTTGATTATCCTTGGGTTGAGAAGAAGGAGATGGTACCCTTTGGTATCTCTTGGCATGATGTGGAGTTGGAGATTTCCTTGAAACATTCTGGGCTGCTGGAGGAGGTGTGGAGACCTTGTAGACTCTTGTTTTCTTTTCCATTTTCTTTTTCTGGTTTTCAATTGAAACATGATTCTTCCTTTTTGCAGCACTTTTGTTCATTTTTTTCTTTTCAGCTTTCAATGCAACAATTTCTTTTTTCAGAAGTTAGAAGTTGGTTTTTCATGACATCCAGACCATTTTATTTTGTTCTTTTCAATTTCACTTTGAACAACTTGATTTTCCAAGTCAGCAATTTTCTTCTTAAAATTGTTCCATTCATCATTTAATGGTCTGTCATGATACAAGCTTTCAATCTTCTTTTTCAGATGATTATTTTCCTCAACCAGTTGATTGCATTTTTCTTTTATTTGGTGATCATGAGCCATGTTGGAGATTTGTTTGTTCAATTGATCATTATCAAATTTGAGATTCTCATTATGATCAATCAATTTTTCATTTCATTTTTCAAATCAAAATTTTCAGATTCAACCTGATCATGATCTTCTTTCAATTTAGAAAACATGATTCCATAGTTTTTGACTTCATTTTCCAATTTTTCATTCTCCATTTTCAATTTTCATTTCTTCATAGAATGCTTGAGCATTATCAATTATCATTTCATTCTTCTCTAATTTTTCTTTTAGCTTCTTGTTTTGAGCTTTTACCTTCTTAAATTGATTGGACAAGTGCTCATAGCATTCTATCAATTCATCATAGGATATATCTTCCTCTGAATCAGAATTAGATATTGATGCATCAAATGGATCTGAATTGGATTTACCTGACCTTTGAGAGTTTCTTGACTTCTCTGACAGATGTGATCCTTCAGATTCGTCTGAACGGGAAGAGCCTCTTGAGCTGCCATGAGCCATGTAGCATTTTTCTTCCGTTCCCTTTCTAGACTTGCATGTTTTCATAGAGGAGACCTGCATTTCATCAACCTTGTCATCAAACTCAATTATCATAGGTCTATTTATGATGCTTGAGAACTTAGCCATATTTCTGAATATGTTTCAGATGATTAGACCAATCAACAAAATATTAAGTGAGATCAAAAGGCAATCAATCAGTTAAGCAAATCAAGTCAGATTTAGAATCAATTGTTAGGAATCAGAGCGGTAAGCACACAAAGACAGATCTCCCAAAACACAACCGATGAACAGAGAACCTGCTCTGATACCAATTGTTAGGATCGGATATTCGGTTATGGCAAAGCTAGAAGGGGGGTTGAATAGATTTGCAGCGGAAACTTAAGCAATTTGAAAATTACTTAGGATTAAAAGATCTACTCATTAAAACCCCTTTGATCTGATGTAATGTGTGTGAACAAATTAACAAGTAGTGTGTAAACGAAATCCCTAGGCATGCATCTAGCGCAACACAATGCAAACCACAAGTCAAACCACAGTGCACAAGGGATTTTTAGGTGGTTCGGAGATCACACCACGTGACTCCTACGTCCACCCCTCACACAGTGAGGACACACTACTCAAGAACTGAGTACAACACACACACGAGCACAACGGCTCAACCACACACACACACGCTAGATCAAGTCCCAATAGATCAATCCTCTAGCCTTGATCTGACCACCATACCACACACACGTTGTCTGATGCAAACAGGCAACCAGAACAATAATCAACATGTGGATCAAGCACAAGGAACGCTTGAACCACTACCACACACACAAAGATATGAAAGGTGTAGAAGTAGAAGAGTTCAGAGATGTAGAAGTATATCCTGATGAAGAACTCTTCATGGTGGTCGTCCGGAAGAACTTCAAGCTTTGTCTTGACAGGTATCAGTTATGGAGAAGCTTGAAAGATGGACAAACCAGCTTCAATCCGTTCTGAAGATAGATCTTCCTTTTCCTGGATGGAGGGTTGAAGCAGAAAACAGGGGAACCTTCTTCTTCTTGTTCTTGGATTAGGGTTTTTTGTGTGAAGGCTCCTTGCTGCAAAAATACCTCTATATGGTCTATATATAGTGGTGTCCAAGCATAGAGAGTCGTGCTAAAAGGAAACACCCAAATATAGACCATATCATAACCATCGGATCTTCCCAAAACTCCGTCTGTCGACAGCCGACTTGCTGCTGTCGATAGGTGCTGACAGGTTTACAAGAAAAAAAAAGAAGGCTGGCCTTCCAGGAAACCATTTTATGTGTGTATCTGTCGACAGGCTATAGTGTATCTACCGATAGGCTACAATGTATCTATCGACGGGTACACTATTCATCTATTGACAGCACACTATTCATCTGTTGACAGCTACTTGTTCCAGCAGCTTGTCTTGTTCTTTTGCACTTGGATTTTGTTGCTTGTCTTGTGTACATTCACACCTACATTAAAAGACAATTATTAGTGAGATATAATGAACATATAAATGAACAAGTTAGACATGTTTTCTTATTAGCATTTGCTTTTCTTGATTAACATTTGCTTGACTTGACATTCTCATTATGTTTCACATATTCACATCACATCAATTTGTATTGTTCATGAATTGCTCATCGATTGCTCATCATCAAAAACAAACATACCATATGTCAACTTAACATACTCATGCAAACCCAACAGAATCAATACAAGGGGATAGTATTGAAGAAGGTCAAACCTTTGACGAATCCAATGACAAGGAAGTCGGTAATGAAAAGCATGCAGACTCAGATGATGAAGATGATCAGGACAACGCAAGTCCATCATTCAAAGGCACATATGAAAATAGGCAAATTCTTAAACCTAGAGTGTTTGAAATTGCTGATGAAGGTATTCAATTAGCTTTCCAGAATTGCTTAATCTCTTTGCATTTCAAGGATGGACTTATTTCATAAGTGTCCATAACATCGTCTATTCGAAATTGGTCCAAGAATTCTATGGGAATTTGGAGAGCACCAACAATGCTTTAATGACTAAGGTAAAAGGGATTCCTATCAACTTGTCTTGCAAGTTTGTAGGAGAAGCTCTGAATATTCCTCTTGTTGGAAAGGAATACTATAATTTCAACTTTTGTCTACATGAAGCATATACCCTAATGAGTGGACTTGAGCATGACAAGAACAATATTATGCAAACACAAGTTTCAAGCCTTAATGTCAATAGATTCCCTCCTGTGAACAAAATGCTTCACCTTATACTCACAACCATTCTGACACCTCAAGGAGGAGGAAGAAGTAGAATTACTGGACTTCAAAGGTTTATTATTTACCACCTCCTCAAAAAAATTCTAGCCAATCTGACTAAAGTGTTTTGCTAAATTGTCCATGAGACAATAAGAAAATAGCTCAGGAGATATTTGCCTTATGCTGCTCATTTGACTGCGATTTTAAAAAAGGCACATATCTCTCTTGACAATGAGAAATCCCAATCAATTCCCAAGTACAATGTCTACTGCTTGGACAACATTGTAAAGTTTATAAAGTTCAAACTTGAAGGTAACAAGTTAGTCAGAAGACCATCTCCTACACACACTATTCCAATCATAGATCAAGCTGAAGAGGAACCTCAAGTGGACTAGCCACTCAATGATGCATATCAAGGGGCAGAGAATCAGCAACCAAAAACTCCCATATATGATCCAACACCATATAGTCTAGTGCAACCTCCATAAGAACATGAACCAGTTGTGGCTCATCAAAGGGAAGAAACTATTCATCAAGCAGATTCACCACTTGCTCCACCTGTCAGTACCTGCATTGCACCCACTGAACTTGAAATCCCACCTCAGTTAATGCAGTTCTTTCAAGAGTAATTTGAGAAGTTAAATGATTCTATGGACAAACTGACCTCTCAAGTTGATCATCTGACCAACAGATTTGAAGAATGAATGGAGGCCTTACAAAAACAAATGGAAGAAAAAATAGAAAGACAAAGGCAAACTGCTTGATTTGCTAAACTCAGGACAGATAAGCTTCTTGAGTTGCTGAACTTTACAATCATACTGCCTATACATAATCACAGATATTTGACAAACTCCAGCCTGTGGAGTCAATGTTAACTGATGGTGGTGAGAAGTTAAATGACATAGAAGCTCTCCAACGCCTCTATAGATAGATGTCTAAAAGCTTGAACATGTTGAGGGAGTACTGTAATCACGGGATTGTGCTCCCTTTGAAAAATTATGAATATGAAGGATGGCTGACTACGTTGGAAAAGGAAAAGGGAAGAGAAGGCGTACCTATGAACGCGACAAGGGAGGTGTCGCTATGCTTGTACCTGAATGCGACTGGCTGACGGTCGCCTTCTGGGTTGCGACAGCCGGATCGTCGCCTTCTTCTTCTGTTGATGGAGATTGGAGTTCTGATCTTCCTGCTCCTCAGCCGGCCAAGGGGCAAGAGCCTCATGCTTTTCCTTGTCTTCTAGTACCTTCCAAGATCACAAAAACACATAAACACCCATTAGAAATTTGTGCATGTAGTATCTATTCCATGAAACACATGTAATCATGCACTATTGTGACAAGAACTCACGTGGGTGGGGTTTTAACCCCTATGGGTGTTTTAAGATGGGTGTGTGGACGTGTTCTAATGCCAATCTACGAATAGAAAAGAACTATGTATGCATGAATGAAGGAAAATAATGAAAGAGAAGGAGAGAGGGATTGTGTAGCCGGAGGAAAAATGCCCTGGGGGGCTCTTCTTGGTCGTCTGGAGAGGGAGATGTCTTCTTCGGAGTTGGAGCTCTCTGGGAGAGGAAGAAGCAAACTCTGGCCTTGCCCAAAAAGATGGAGAATCGAAGGTTTTATGGCTGATTCTTCTTGGGAAGGTTGTGAGAGGAATAACGGGCAAGAGTCCAAGTTTGGGTATGTGCCGTGTGTGGGCAATTGGAACTCGGAAAGGGTGGTGTTAGGAAGGTTTCCCCAAAATTGGAAGGATTTGGACACGATTTGGTCGACCAAAAGGGGGAATATCCATGTATGGCATGTGTGCAAGTTAGGCTCGGAAAGGATCTCTGCATGAGGTCCAGAACGCGACGGCCTTATAGTAGCTATCAGGGTGGCGACACCTCGATATGTCGCCTTCCTTATATGGAAGGTGACTTTAAGTCATTTCTGGCGATTTTTCAGGAAATTATAATGCCTTTTATGAAGGCGACATATCGAGGTGTCGTCTTCTAGAATGCGACGGGCGTACTGTCTCCTTCTGGGCCTTTCAGCATGCGGCCATGCAAAGTGTCTGATCTCCATGCACGGGCATCCGAATGACGTACGGTTTGAGATGCCGGACTCTTGACTCAGAGAGCTATGAGATGATGATGAAGAGGATTGACTTTGACCAGGAAGAACCCACCAGGGCGATGAACTGATGAAAAGGATGTCATGATCGGAGAAGGCCAGCTTGACGATGATGAGCCAACGTGGGGCATCAATGATATGACAAGGGATTAGCTCGACTCATGGGTCAGAAATGGGTGTCTACAGATTTCCCCCCTTGATGCCTGCTTTGCAAGGGAGCGGAGCGGTAGTAGAGCGAAGATGATGTGAAAATGACGATGTGGCGGAGTGAAGCGAAATGAGCTGAAAAGCAGGCATCAAGGTAAAGAGACACCCATTCTGAACGAATAAGCAGTGAGAACTATCCGGCTGACTTCGAACATGACTAGGAACAGAGTGCGAGGATGGTTCCTATTTGGGACGAAATAAAAATCAAAAGAAAAGAAATGATCAACCTCTCGATTCAAGAGGTACCCTGGCTATCTTTAGTGTGCAGGTTTCGTTCATTAGCGGATAGGTGCTGCCCGGCGGGTCGATTCGACTCTGGCCTTTGAGCGATCATGACTAATGAGCAGATCGGGGAAAAGGAATGACTGTTATGATGAATGGTGATGAGAGGAATCCTGAATAGGAACCATACTAGCAAACTGGACCGAGCAGCTAGCTCGAGGAAAGCTTTTGAATTTGGAATGGGATGCAATCTTTGTCTTTAGAAATGAGGATCTGTGTTGAAACATCATTGGGAAGCTGACTTTGACAAACCATGGAGCATGAAGCTCAAAGTCCTACATGATGCATGCTGGGCTAAAAGAAAAGAAACCATAAAAACAAATGCAAAGAAAAGGATAAAAGAACAATATTCAAGGATAATATTGCTAGACAATATAAGCAAGGGTCAAGACACTTCGCATCCCCGGCATGCGATAGAATCCATCGTCCCCGAGTCATACCACCTAAGGCCTATCCAGCGATTAGCAGTGTGCACCTAGATCATCCTTGTTTTGGTGAAGGGGAACTCAAATCCCAGAACATATTGAGAACCAGCCGGTCCTTGAGACGATATAATAGCATAGATATCATATAGTAATGCGGAGGGATTAGGGTTAGAGATACTTACCTGCACTTACCTGACGAGCCGTCTCTTTTGATTTTCTGATTTTCTGATTTTTATGGATTTTCTTGCATTTTCTGATTTTTTATGGATTTTCTGCATTTTCTGATTTTTATGGATTTTCAAACAGTAAAAGATACAAATACAAAGTAAAATGCACCAAATAATGAACAGACATTTAAGCATAAGTGCAAACATCGTGGGAAGCAATCACAAAGAAGTAGGCGTGACAGTGTACTCTGATCAGAACGCGACATGGGGAAGGTCGCTACCCTTGTCTAAAGAAGGCGACACGGGGACGGTCGCTACACTTGTCTACAGAAGGTGACATGGGGAAGGTCTCTACCCTAAAGGCGACATATCGACATGTCGCTTTCACAGGATTCTCAGCCCGAGCTCAAAACCTGCAACCTGAAAATGAAATCTGACTCCCACTTGGACCCCTAATGCTCTCTAATCAAAGTCCCACTCCTATTAGTTCTTCTCTACCCTTTCCAAGCATGAATAGGAATGTTATGGCTTTATAAATAAGTGGTTGAGAGGCCAAATTCGTAGCTCCCTCTTCGCTTTTCTCCTCTTCAAGCTTTGCAAGCTCCCATGGCTATGAAGAGAGCTCTAAGTGCTTCCATGGGTGAGGAGGCGCCCTACGAAGGTCCGAAGCGAGCCCGGGCGACCTATGATGCTCTCGTGAGGTTGACGGACGTCCCCAACCACTTGAGCAGGAGCAAAGAAGTGAGAGAGGTAAGTTATTTGGTGTTTTCAATTTTCAGTGAATTTTTGCTGCGAATTTCTTTGCTAATTTTGTTCTTCTTCTTCCTCCCTTCCCTTTTGCCTTTTCTCTCTTCTCTCCTAGCTCTTCCCGGGCTCCCGCCGCTATTCCAAGCTCACATGGATCACCCCTATGATCAAAGCCTTACCTATGTTCGTCATTCGATTCTTGAGAGAGTGGGGTTTGGGGGGTGTTTTGATAGCGGCTCATAATTACCACAAAATTTCTTTTGATTGGCATAGTATTACCGCTTTGATCGAGCTTTGGCACCCACAAACCCATACCTTTATCTTTCCCAAATTTGAGGCGACCGTCCTTCTCGAGGAGGTCGAGGCCTTCTTGGCTCTCCCTAAGACCAAGCGAGGGGATGAGCATAACATAAGCTACACCGTCGAGCCTATCAACCCGAAGCTTATCCTTGGTGAGTTCATGACCGATCTCGGGGATGTGTATACCATGATTAGCCCACAATCCATCCATCTTGTGCCATTGTCTAAGTGGGTCATATCCAAATGCAAGGACAAGAGTGTAGACCATCGTGAAATAGCGAAGGCCGTAGCCATATGCTTGTGTGGGTGGGTACTCTTCCCGTCCGGGGGATCACCTCATAGACTATGCGAGTTTGAGTGCCATAAGTGGGATATGGCGGGGTCTTTCCCTCTCCCATGCGGTCTTGGCTTTCCTTTACTCGGGTCTTACCTCGGCCTCTATGGGGGGTTTCCTTTATGGCTCCATGATCCTTTTAGAGTGTTGGTTGGGAGTGAGGATAAAATTCAAACCGGTTGACAATCCCACCACCGATTGCCGGATCTTTGGGTGCCATCCACTGAACTTTATCGGCGGGGCGGCTAAGTTCCCCGATAAGGTTATGTGCAGGACAGCAGACAAGAAGACGAGGAGCGTATGGCGGCACTACTTCAACACCCTCCCGGTGGAGCAGTTCACCTTGGACATAGAGGCATTGCGCGGAGCGGAGATCCGGCTTCCCTTGGGCGGATTAGATCTACAACTTGTGGGTAACATGATGACAGTGCTTTACAACCACAGAGGTGTTATCTATAGGTTGGGAAGCCGAGGACTAGAGTGCTTCCTCCGTCTCACTTGCCTCCGATGAAGAAGCGGCGATTGGGAGATCCAGAGGACGAGCAAGCCATGCGGAGCACGTTGGGCTTGTGGCGGGTGTGCGCTACCCATGCACTCCCCCCGACGCTGCATGAAGAGTGGGAGACGTACCAGGCGTACCTCCTAGAGCATGAGAAGATTCGGCCACTTGGGGGACCGGGAGCTTGAGAGAGAGAGTTGATTATATCTTTGAGAGATCTTGATGGGACATGATGCAGTGAGACTTGAGATTTTTGCTTTTATTTGATGTAAGCATTGGAATTATAGCAATGGAAATTGATTTTTGAAGGTTCTGTGCACTAACTGCGAAGGCGACATAGGCTGGTGTCGCGACCTGTAACGCGACTGGTCAACGGTCGCTACTTTAAAAGTGAACGCGACATAGGGTATGTCGCGACCTGAAGCGAACGCGACAAGGACCTTGTCGCGTTATCAGAACCGACAGGGATTTGAATTTGGGGCCCAGTGCCTTCCTCTTCCGCACACCTTCTACTCTCTTTCTTCCCTTTTCTCTTTCCTTCCCCTCTCTCCGGCGACCGAAGCCCCCCCCCTCCCCTCTTCCTCTTCTTCTCTGGTCACTCCCCCCCTCCGGCGATCGTCGGTGAAGGCCGCGGAGGCCCCTTTTTTCTCTCCTTCTTCCCCCTCTTTTCCCTCTCTCTTCGACTTCTAGGCGGCCTGCAATGGAGGGTGAAGGCGACGAAGGGGGAAACGGCGATGGCGGCCGGCGCCGCACGAAGAAGATGTTTCGCCGTCGCCAAACGGGCGAAGGATCATCCGGAGCGGTGCACAAGGATCCTCCGGTGGTACCGATGGAGGAGGATACCGCGGCGGAGGTGCCGGGCGAGGACGAGCCCGTCGGATTGAAAAGGTAGGTCCCCGACCCTTAAACCATGTATGTGAGGTGGCGAGAGTGCAAGGCACTCAGATGTAGGGCGCTTGCCCGAAGAGAAACGGCCGGGAAATGGCGATGCCCGTCTCTCGGTCACCGTGGTAACGCGACAGCATGGCTGTCGCTTTACCAGTGGGAATGCGACATACCTCCTGTCACCTTCAAGAAGGCGACAGTTCGTCATGTCGCCACCTGGATCCCGAAAGCGACAGGCCTCCTGTCGCCTTTAAGAAGGCGACAAGAGGCCCTGTCGCGACGACAGGGCTGAGTGTTGTTACGGTTCCCCGGCTGATTTCTGATGTTTTCTGTGTTTGTTTTACAGAGCGAGCTGCGATCCCAGCTGGGATGGGCCATTGTCTGGACAATCTACCGTGGATTGCCGGACTTTTAGAGGGCCCGATTGGAGGAGATGGGGTTCGGCCCTTTTCTTAGACTAGACGAGCTGACTCCTGACGTGGCCCTGATCCAGGCCCTGAAGGAGAGGTGGGACCCCGAGTGCCACGCATTTCTCTTTCCGTGGGGTCACATGATCCCCACGTTAGAGGAC
The DNA here is from genome assembly GCA_014218235.1 of Colocasia esculenta. Lineage (NCBI taxonomy): Eukaryota > Viridiplantae > Streptophyta > Magnoliopsida > Alismatales > Araceae > Colocasia > Colocasia esculenta. Next base: position 141,561,243 of record CM024756.1, on the reverse strand, counting down.
GTGGTACGTATCACCGCCCTACGTGTGGACGGCCAGGCAGTGACCGGGGTCACCTATACGAGCTACCAGGAGCAGGTAGAGAGGCTGCTCGGGCTGGAGGTGATGAGGGAGAGGTCATCCTTGGTGCGGCGGACGGGACTGCAGGCGAGCCTTGGGGTGTCATCGCGTGCCACCAGATGGGAGAGAGCCAGGCGGATTATATGGAGAAGATGACAAAGACGCCACGGTAGCGTTGGCAGAGGAGGAGGGAGCAGCAGCGGACCACGACCTGAGGCGCTTCCTGATCCTCATGATCGGGAAGTTGATTCTGGGGACCAGAGGGGACCCGGTCAGCTGCAGGTGCCTGCCCCTTCTGGGGATCTGTCTTGCGTAGGCAGTTATGTGTGGGGTGCGGCCCTCCTGGCCCACCTCTTCGACAACCTGGGCACTTCCAGCAGGTGACCGGGGTAGCCGGGTTTTTCCACTCCTATAGGTACTTCTCTACCCTTACCCTTCACTTTTCTTCTGCTTGTTTTGATTAAATGTGGTACTGACTGAGTTGTTTTGCAGGTGTGGGCGTATCACCACCTCCCTTCCATGGGTCGTGGTGAGCCGAGACGGGCTGGGGCCGTGCCCCTCCTACGACGCTGGAGGTTTTACTGGGACGAGCAGTCATTGCGCCGGCAGGTGACTATGATCCATGATGCATTGGACAGCGTGCCCTTCGGCCATGTGAGTACTTCTAGCCTTAGCACTTTTCCTTTCCTTTGTTTATTTGACAGTTGACTGACTGACCTTTCTGTTTATGGTGTGCAGGTTCAGTGGACTCCCTATGTCGGGGAGGATGACGCCGCCGAGCCGTGGGTGGAGCGGGGCCGTCCCTACTTCGGCAGGGACATCTGGCTCCATTCATTCAACACGGTGGTACCACTCCACCACCGGCTGGTCGCGCGCACCCTGGGGCTCCATCAGTCAGTAGTGGAGTTCCCACCCGACAGAGGCCATGGAGAGACCGGGCTGGAGCTTTCGTGGGATCTAGCAGGAGACCGACTGGATGGTCCTGGTCCGCGAGCAGCTCACAGACTGGGAGCAGCACGGCAGGGAGGTGGTTTCGGAGGCCACTAGCGATGAGGACTACTTTCGTGCCTATGCACGGAGGTACGGGCCCAGGTTTACAAGGGTTCTCGACGACCGGTGAGTCTCTACTGCTTTTAGCTCTCTTAAGTTTGATTGATTAACTGCTTGACTGACTTGACTTATGTTTGCAGTTTGATCCCGGGGGTGGATTGCCTCGTTAGAGGGTATCCTCCACTCTACTATTCAGCAGCGGGACGACCTCCAGGCGGTTGTGCACCAGCTGGTGAGTACTTTACACCCTGACCCTCTTTCCCTAGCTTTGGTTGACTGACTCTTCTTGTTTTCCCTTGCAGCGGGAGGAGCTAGATCGGGCCCAGCAGATGGTGGGAGGGGCCTCTTCCTCCCGGGAGGATCCGGGCCGCTCGGTGTTGGAGGGCCAGTTAGCGGCAGCAGTGGCCCGAGCAGAGGATGCTCTCGCCCAGGTGCGGGAGCGGGTAAGTCATCAACCGCATGCCCTTTCGGTTCTTGTTTCTTTCTTGGTCTTCACAAGATGTTTGATTTTGTAGGAGGCTGAGCTGAGAGACTCCTTAGCATGGACGACCGCGCTGGAGGTGGAGATGGCGGAGCTGCACCTACGCCCGAAGGTAGCGGAGGTGACGCGTCGGCGTCAGGAGGCCGAGGGAGGCGACGAGGCTGCGCCAGGAGGCTGAGGAGACGAGGGTGGTGCCCGAGGCGGCGACCTGCGCACTCAGCTGGGGGAGGAGAGGCACCGTTGCAAGTTGCTGCGGTCCGAGATGAAGGGCCTCGAGAGGGCTCTAGCTTTGGTCGGACGCAGCCGCTCGTCAGCCAGCAAGAGCGGTATCCCGAGTGGGTCTGCTGGACACTATCTGATAGGTTCCTCCGGGCGACGGAGGAATGAGGAGGAGGAGCGATGTCGGCGTGACAGAGCGCCGGAGGGGAGTGAGACAGGACCGAGGGTGATGGCCCCTCCGTCTCCCCGCCCGCCTGAGGGTACAGGGGAGAGCAGTTGAGGGTTTGTACTTTTCCCCCTTTTGTACATGTGTGATATGGAATGGATATTTCTTATTACATGATTTGCGACTGAGAGTGACGACTGAGAGTGACGGGTGAGATGCGAGTGCCGCTTTCTTTCTTTTGTGCCCTGCACACTTAGACAATCACGAAACAAGTTAGATCCGTTCTTAGGCTTAGCCCCTTGCCTTACAATGCGACGAATGACCAACCTTGATAAATAGTCAAGGGGCTAAGCCTTCTTAAATAGACAAAAGACATAAATAAATAACATGCATGAGTGGGTGAGTGGAGTGGTTGAAAACATTTTTTTGGAGTTTTTTGAAGTATTCGGTTTTTTTTTTTTAGTTTTGAAATATTTGATTTTTTTGGTTTTGAAATATTTGTTTTTTGGGGTTTGAAATATTTGACTTTTTTTTGGGGGGGGGGTTGGAAGACGCCTAAAAGTCGGCATTAGCCTTCCTGAAATAAGACGCGCGAGACGGAAGGTACTCGCCCTTTGGGCCACAACACTTAGACTGGTTCGAGCCGCCGGTTTGCAGTCTTGATCACCTCTGGTTCTCTCCCGGACCTCACTAGGCTAGGACGTGCGCTGAGGGGTGACAATGCCTCGGGAACTACCCTTAGTTGATGCTGCGACTAGTTAAGCCATACCCAAGAGGTGATTCGGTCTTATAGGGAGAAGTGGAAGATTATTTAAAGAAAGTCTTGTGTAGGTTTAGGGACGTTGGGTTCGACTACTTCCTACAGCATATCCTTCAGAGATTGGGTCTGTTGTGGAGGGACTTTATGGTCTTTTGCTATGGACTTGCTTATTTGGGGCATGCGTACGACTAAGCTCATGAGCGTCCCGCGGGGACTTTGCCACTCTTTGCCATGCCCCTATTGAGTTTATGGTTTCCTTTTTCTTTCTTTTATTTCTTTGCTTCTTTGCCCTTTGTTGTTTTGACCGTCCCTGTTTGAGACTTGATCTCGTCAGAATATGCATTAGGTTGACGACCTACCCTTACAATCCTTTGCCCCTACACTTCGACCGATAGATAAGAGAATGACCGACGCATCGCTAGAGTAGGACCCGCATAGCTACGGCCTCTACCAAGTGCAGCTACCCAGGCTTGCCGTGCGTGTGTGTTTATCCTAACTTAGAGCGACCCCTGATGATTAGGGAGGGACTTTCGACTCTCAACACGGGGTTATTCCCCGCTCTAGGTGTTGTGGCCTCACACCTATAGGCCTAAGGATAGAATCGTTTGAGGTACAACCCATTCCATGGATGCGACAATTCGACGCCCTCAGCATTGGTTAAGCGATAAGCATTTCCGGGGTACACTTCCCTCACAACGTACGGACCCTCCCAATTAGGTTGCAGTTTGGACCTAGGACCTCCAGGTTTGATAAAAATACGTTTCAAGACCATATCAACTTCTTGGAATTTTCGCTCAATTACCTTCTTTTCGAAAGACCTTGAGATTCGCCTTTGATAAGAGAGCACATGGTTGGCTGCCATAAGCTGCCTTTCATCTAATAGCTCCAATTGGACTAGCAGCGCCTCTCGACATTCGTCAAGATTTAGTTCCTTATCTAATTGGACTCTTAGCGAAGGGATTAGAATATCGTAAGGAACTACCGCCTCCATCCCATAAGTGAGGGCGTACGGGTTTGTCCCGTGGGAGTGCGGACGGAGGTACGATTAGCCCATAGAGCCTCTACTAGCTTCTCTGGCCAATCGGCGAACTTGTGCGACTCACAGTTTTCTTCAAGATTTTAAGAAGGGTTTTATTTGTTGCCTCAGCTTGGCCATTGCCTTGTGGGTAATATGGAGATGAATGATGCAGAGTGATGTTATACTTCTTACAGAGGTCCTGGAGTTCTTGCGAGATGAACTGTGGCCCGTTGTCCGTGTGATGCTGCTTGGCACTCCGAACCGCGAGATGATGTTCTCATGATGAAGCAGCACACTATGGATGCTTTGATTTCTGTGAATGCTTCGGCTTCTGCCCACTTGGTGTAATACTCAGTCGCTGTGAGGATAAATGAATTTCTGCTTAGTTTGAGCATTAGGATCACCAGAGGGCCAACAATATCAAAAGCCCACATGGAGAATGGCCAAGGTGTGGAGAGTGGATGGAGCGAGGAGGAAGAGCATGAATTTTATTAGCATGGAGTTGACACTTGACACACCTACGGACGTAGATGGTACAGTCTTCTTCTAGGATTGGCCAATAATAGCCCTGCCTAATGATCTTCTTTACAAGCATTTGACTGTTGACATGCCCTCCACATTCACTAGCATGGGCCCCTTCCACCACTTTCCAAGCTTCGTCATCGGTAAGGCATCTCAGAAGGACTCCCTTAAGAGCTCGCATGTACAGAGCTTCTCCGACAACTGTGTACCTCAGGCGGCTCTTCTACTAGCCCTGCGGCCTTCTGCACTTGCCCCTTCAGGATAAGTTCCATCCTTACAATACTGCTCAATCTCAAAATACCATGGCAGCTCTTCTTAATCCAGAATCCCTCGAGCTCAGTTAGCATGACTTGCTGCACCCCTCTCTTCCTAGCCCTCTCTCTAAGGTTGCCCTAAGGTCGTTGAACCAAGGGTCCTAGGTATATGGAACATCGAGATGTTGGACGACGATTGTCTCAGTCCGACGACTCAAGGGGAAGGATAGAGATGAGGCTAGCGACGCCAGAGCGTCGGCCAGTATATTTTGGGAACGAGGAGTATGGATATAATGAGCTTGCGGAACTGCCTTGCCAACAGCGTGACCATGTCTTGATATGGGCTTGAGCTTGGGTCACGAATGCGGTAAGTTGAGATCACCTGCCGCAAGACGAGCTGAGAGTCCCTATGATTCTTAGGTGCAATGCCCCCAGCAAGTAAGCATGCTTGAGACCAGCAAGAGAGCTTCATACTCGGACATGTTGTTTGTAGGGGGAAGGTGAGTTGATAAGCGATGGGGATGGTAATGCCTTCCGGGGTGAGCATCATGGATCCAATGCCCCGTCCCTGAGAGTTGAGCGCACCATCAAAATGAAGGGACCAGAAGGGGTCTTTGATGATAACTGAGAGTTCCTCGTCGGGAAACTCTTCTCAGATAGAATCGCTATGAGGGAGTGGAAGATGGGCGAGATGCTCGACGAGCATATCCTTAATAGCCTTTGGACCATGAAGGAAATGCCGAATTGGGAGAGGAAGCTCTGCCAGCGTGCAAGCCGATCAGAGAGGATGGGTTCTCTAGAAGATATCTGAGTGGATCCATTCTCGAGATCAGCTTGACCTCGTGGGCAAGGAAATAGTGCTTGAGCTTTGGAATACCCACACGATGTGCGGCACAGGTTTGTTCGCGTTGCGGTGGTGTACTTGGATTCTGAGGGTGTTGAAGAGCCTAGAGAGGTAGTACGCTGCCCTTTCTCTGCCAGATTCATCATGTTGCGCAAGGACAACACCTAAGGAGTCCTCAATGACTGAGAGGTATAGGATAAGCGGTTTCCGGGTACAGGAGGCTGCAGAATTGGGGGATTCATGAGATAACTTTTCAGCCCATCGAAGGCTGCATGGCATTTATCATTCCACTGAATTTGCCCCTCCTTTCAAGAGATCATAGAACGGGCGGCATCTTTGTGAATGCTAGGATATCAATCTTTGATGAACTGCAAAAGCCCTATTAACCCTCTAATTGTGAGATGTTCTTGGAGGTGGCATTTTTGCTATAGCCTTAGCCTTGTTTGGATCAATCTCGATTGCCCCGCTTGCTAACTATAAAACCTAGAAATTTCCCTGACGATACCCCGAACACGCATTCTTCGGATTCATTTTCAATGGTACTCCCTCGACCTCTACAATACTTTGGCAAGGATTTCGGGGTGCTCTCTCCGGTTCTCGACTTCACCAAGATGTCATCAACGTATATTTCTACATAGACATGTATCATGTCGTGGAAGATCGCCATCATCACCCTTTGGTAAGTAGCGTCGGCATTCTTTAGCCCAAACGGCATGACTACATACAGTATGTTCCCCAGGGCATGGTGAAGGATGTTTCTCTGATCTTCAGGAGATAGACAGATTTGGTTATATCCTGAATACCCATCCATGAATGAGAGGGTCTGTACCAACAGTGTTATCAATCAGCACATCAATATGAGGAAGGGGAAGCGTCCTTCGGACATGCCTTGTTCAAGTCCTTGAAGTCGATGCATATTCTGACTTTGCCATCCTTTTTCATGACAGGGATGATGTTTGCCACCCAGTTCGGATATAGCACTACCTGGATGAATCTGGCTTATGGAGTTTATCCACTTCATCCTCATTTTCATGGCCATGAGTGGGTGGAATCTTCTGAGTCTTTGCTTTATGGCCTTTGCCACTTCTCTCAATACCAGGCGGTGCTCCCTAGTGAGGGGTCTAGACGGGCATGTCCTCGTATGACCAGGCGAAATGTATCTTGTACCCCTAAGATTGCACCAGCTCTTCTTCTCATCAGGAGGGAGGTTTCTGAGATCATCACAATCCTGGGCTCTTCTTCTGTTCCGAGGTTGACTTCCTAGTAGGTTCATCCACTGCCGTGGTGGTCTCGTCGAATCTCCTTACGCCACTGGCATACTTTTTGGCAGCGTCATCTACTTCGCTATCCTCTCATTGACTGGGTCCTGTCATTCATGATTCGTAAACTCCGAATCCATCGTCTATGAGCACCCCATCTTGCACAAACTCTCTTCTAACACCAGCGCTTCTTTTTTGAAATCCTCTACCAGCAGTAATACTTGACATCGCTGAGCTAGCTCTTGAAGGTATCTCTGGGGGAATGACCTTGCCCGTTGCTTCCTAGGGCGATGCTTGGACTTGATGGGCGCTGGGTTGACCTGACTCTCTGACCTAGGCCTATCTAAGCTAAGACTAGACTCTTCTACCCTAGACTCTTCTAGACTAGAGGACTCTACAGGACCAGTGGAGGACATGGTGTCCTCGAAGAGGATGGCCCTAGTGAAGGAGCAGGAGGGGAAGCCCCAGTCGCGGGGGTGCCCTGATCAGAAGGGTGAGGAAGTATGCCGGCTCCTCGACCTCAATGTGCATTTGAAAGTTGGCTTTTTTTTTTAGGTCAGTGGAGAGCATGCAGCAAGAGAGGGTGACCTCGTGGTCACCTGGATCGGTCTGCAAGGCAGAGAGGACTGTAGGTGGGAGCTCGGGTGTGAGGAGGCTGTGTGCAGCTGTCAGAAGTTGGGGAGTCAGCTGAATGAGTAGGGGAGGAGAGGAAGGGACAAGACCGGGAAGCAGGGAGTCCAAGAGGGACGGATGGAGGCTAGGCAGGTGCCCTCCATAGTTCATCTACGGTCTTCCCTCTTCGTAGGGGATATCCGGCTCTCCTATGTTTGTGGTGTCGCTCATGAGCTACCTTTTAGATGTGATGGCTGTGGGTGGATCTAATAGCTTGCTGCAGCTGGCAGCCACGTCCTTTCTTCCTCCCAGAACAGACGGCTGAAGGCAATGGTGATGTCTTCTATGTCAAACCATCGGTACCATCAGCCTCTGGGTCCCCTGTCTCTCTCTCTTGGTTGGACGGAGGGCTTCTAGAGCTCTATAGGTTAGCAGAGGGGCCATGTGCCGAGAGAAGTGTCGGCCATGCACCTCGTGATGCGACAGCTCCGCCTCAACTACCACGGTGTTATATCCAGGTTGGGTCGGCCCCCTAACGAAATGACACCAGAGCGTCCATGTGGTGGTTCACGGTCGGCCTTAAGAGTGGATGTAGTGGATAACCATGGCTTAGATTTCTCCCTATAACCCAGTCCCCAGCGACTTTCATGACAATATCGGGATAGGCTTGACTATGCCTGCAGTTCTGTCCCGAGGCCCTTGCCCTTCGTACCGAGCTTCATCATGATCTGCAACCCCTGGGTGCTTAGTGGCTCCTTTCTTTTGATTGCATGGACCTACGCCAGATTGACCTCTCGCGGATGGAACGAGTAGCTCCAGGGGTATTTGATGTCTATACCGAGACCACAGGCTTGTCAGCGGGCATTACGGCTGGGAGGTGGGTGTCATGGATGGCATCTATGAGTGGGTGGTGGCTATGCTCTTGACTTTGATGATGCGCCCTTGAAAGGGGAACTTTAGACATTGATGGTAGTGGACGGCACAGCTCCGAGTGCCTCCAACCTGGACGTCCCAGAATGGCCTTGAACATGGGATCAATATCAAGGACATAGAAATCCACCGTGACGGCGAGCGGTCCCAGTTCGGCTTGCACAGTCACCATGTCATGGCAGGATCTTCTGGAGTTGTCGTAAGTGGCTATGGTGGTGGGTGTTGGCCTTAGCATTCCTTCTGACATATCACAAGCTCTCAGTGTACTTAGTGGGCAGACATTAATTGATGCCCCCGTGTGGACCGGTGCCGCTCCCACTGCCACATGGTTGATGACTAGGGTTACGCAGAGAGGGAGCCTCTTGGCTTCTAGGGGTGCTAATTCACTTTCTGCGAAGGTAATTGCTGGCCCGCGAGTCACCATGGCTAGTGCACTCGGTAGTTTGTCAGCCAGCATGTCCTCATTTACTACCACCTTCTGCAAGAAGTTCCTCAAGGCCTCCTGGTGATCCTTGGATTTCTTTATCAGCTCCAGTATGGAGATCTTGGCTGGCACGTGATCCAAGTGCTTGAGGATATCATAGTGAGTCCCTGGTAATGGCTCAATCACCCCCTCGTATGCTGTGAACTTGCTGTGTTGAGGTGGTTGTAGGACCTGTTACGAGTTGTTTTGTGCAGAGGTAGTGGAGATAGGCGGGTACGGACAGCGGAAACCCGCCCGCTCCGCAGGGTGGTAGGTTGGGCGGCTGGCTGTCTGGCGGAGGAGGATAGTGTGGCAGCGGAGGGTTGGTCCAGCCCAAGCGGTGGTAGGATGATGGGGGAGGGAGTAGATATGATGGGTGGTAGAGGTACGGAGACAGGTGGAGCGAAGGGTAAGATAATGGGTGGACTAGCGACTGGCGCGGATGTTGAACCGACGGGCAGAATGACGGCGTTGGCCATGGAAACTACGGGAGGGATTGACTGGGGAGCCGTGTAGGCTGGTTGTATTGTTTGGGATTGAAAAGGATATTGGTGGTTAATGGCCATCATCTACTGAACATCTAGTTCATCATCGTACGTCCAGTTTGCTTGAGGAGGAGGGTGGTGGACGATGGGATTCACCTAGGCTGGTGGCTGTGGTGGGTTTGGAGCTGGTGGATGGTGGGGTGTGGATGATACCGAGGTCCTACAACAGCTATTGTGTTGCTGCTGGTGTGTTGTGACGGGGTGGGGGTTGGCGCTGTTGCCTCTGCTACTGTTGTTGTCTCTGTCTCTCTTTGATTCTTCGATCACCTGCCGAAGGGCTGTCCAGTCTATTCTATTCTACTCATGCAAGTCATACACCAAGTCCTGAATGTGAAGCATTGGTCAATGGTATGACCGGACTGCGATGGAACACAGTACGAGTTTGGTCCACACTAGGGTCAGTGGTCTCTCAGGAGGGAGTCTAATGGCTTCTGTGGAGAGTAAGGCCAAGAATATGTCGGAGAGTGTCTCCGAGAGTGGCAGGTAGTGAGTTCTTCTTGGACCTAAAGGGCGCCTCTGCTGAGAGCCATCAGGAGGTGGCACCTGGTTGTATTGGCGTGGTTGTTGCCCTGTGGAGGATTGGTGGGGTTCTGACCCTGGGCAGTGTATGGTTGGCAGTTTTGGTTCTGGCCAGCAGGGTTGAACGCGCTCACTTGCTCGTTCACTTGGACTCTTTGAGTGACTGGCCCGTGAGGCTTTCTCTGGAACCGGGATTTCTGGGTTCGAACATAGAATGGATGGGAGAGAATCTTTGAGCTGAGTCTTGATAAACCTGGCCCGGCTGTAGAGTTGATGCATGGTGGTGATGTCATTCATCGCCAGGATGTTTCTAAAGGCAGGGGTTGCATTGGCAATGATGATTTTCACCTTCTCCCCCTCTGGAAGGTACCCCGGGACTCGCGTGGCCATTTGCCTCACCTATCAGCATATGCGGCGAAGTCCTCGTCTGACTTCATCTTTTCGGCCATGAGATCCGTGAGAGAGTATTCAGGCCAACCCTATCTGGAATTGCTCGAGGAATTTGGCCTTCACAATAGCGAAGTCTCTGCATCCTCAGGTGGCAGGGAGTAGAGCCAGTCTATGGCATGCCCATCAGCGATCGGCGGAACAGATAGGCCATTAGGTGGCGATCATGCTGGTAGGGGGCGGGGACTCATAGATGAAGTTTTGATGTGGATGTAGGGACTGCCTGAGCTGGTGTATTTGCGATACTTTGGCAGCTCGGATGGAGAAGGGACCCATAGGCCATTGAAATTAGGCAAGTGCACGTCGTGGTGCTGCCTGGGGTCGACTTGCTTTCGGAGCTCTTGGGAGCTCCTTCTTATGGACGCCACTCGGACATCATGTCCGCGGTAGCGGATGGCTGAGCGTACATGGAAGAAGCACGGGAGGGTGGCTGGCGCGTGGCTCAAGGTGATGAGGGGAATAGCAGGGCTGATATGGTGGAGACCGGGGCCTCGACTCACGGGGATGGTAGTGATCAGACTCGAATGGTGTGAATCGAATGGCCCGAGGCCGAATAGGAGTGTTGTCGGCTTGTCCCGTACAACATGGGGGCCGGATGTAGCTGCTATGGGGCGTGACGCGCCCGCTCTGGGTGAGGGTGAAGAAGAGGCCTTTCCTTTGAGGGCCGTCATGAGGGTTTGGATCTGGGACTGATCAAGCTGGGGAATTAAGCGCAGGAGTTGAGTGGCTTGATCATCTGACTGGGGGGGGGGGTGGATGGTTGAGGTGGGCCACCATCATCGGGATGGTGGTTTTCGGTGGTGCGGACTGTGGCGACCAAGGGCGGGCCGACTCCCCAAAGAGATCGTAAGGAAGGGACTCCTCGTAGTCTTGGGAGGTGTTAGAAGGCAGGGTCCTGATTTCATCGTAGACCGGGTTCAGATATGACTCCATATTTGGCAGGTGGGTATGCCCAAAGGAGGAAAGCTTGTCCAGACTTGAAAGACTAACCTAACCTAGACAGACACCTAGTTTCCTAAACAAACAATCCTATGCAAAACAAAAAAGAAAGGGAAAAGTCTCACCCAAAAACAAGCAGTTGGCATGATGATGGTTTCTTTTATTTGGTTCAAGTTTGCTCTTAATAAATTGATCTTTAGTAAGTTCTCTCCAAATAGGAGGAAAGTTCCTAATGGGAGAAGGCTTCCAATCTTCGGGGGTTGTAACTATGGGATCTCTCAACCTTGCCAAATGAATGAGCCTAGAATAAGTGGCGACAGGTACAACCAGCCCGGCGACTATGTGGGAATCCATGGTCAGCAGGGACTTATGGAGGCCCTCAAGCGAGTGCTTAGTCGGACACAAGGAGTATGTGGCTGAGAGAGCGGGTGTCGTGAGGAGGACAACCTACACTATGAATATGAAACGTGTATGCAGATCCTATGTGCACCGGAGTGCATGCAAAATTCTAGCCTAAGTAATAACAAAGCAGGAATTAAGCCGATCTACTCTCAGAATCAGAAGGCGACAGGTACACTGTCGCGACCAAGATCGCGACAGGCTGCCAGTCGCGTTCCTCTTCGCAGGGGACAGAAAGTAGAAAAGACCTAATTACGTGCGGAAATCAAAGCAAGCCTATGACAAACAGGCTGACAGACTCTCAAAAACATGGAACAGGCATGATGGACATGGAGCATGGAGGAGTAAGTAGAATGGACCCAATTTCAAAAAAAACAGAAACAGGAATACTGACTTGATCATGACAACCTCCGCGTCGCTACCTTGATCGCGACAGTAGCCACGCCACGTTCTTCACAGACACACAGGGATTTGGCAATAACAAAACGTGTGTACGGATAGAGATTGCACCTGATCGCGACACGCTCCCGTCGCCTCCTTTATCGCGACACTTCGACCGTCGCTTTCTTTTACAGGACCACAGAGCGCAGAGAAGGAACGGGAAAGGGTACTGTGTACTGACCTGATCGCGACTCTCGATCGTCGCTACCTTGATCGCGACTCCTTGGTTGTCGCCTCCCACCCAGAACAGCAGAACTAAAGAAAACTCAAAGAAAAGTGGGACAAAAGAAGAAACGAACGAACACACACCCAAAACGAAAAGGAAAGGCAGGGACAAACAAGGAAAAAGCATGATGGGCATTAGAAGTCCACCGTGATCGCAAAAGGTGTAATCACAGGATTGTGCTCCCCTTGAAAAAATATAAATATGAAAGGATTAGGAAAAGTACCGTGATCGCCACCAAGTAGTCGCCCAAGATGTATGATTGAAAGACGGCTGACTACATTGGAAAAGGAAAAGGGAAGAGAAGGCGTACCTGTGAACGCGACAAGGGAGGTGTCGCTATGCTTGTACCTGAATGCGACTGGCTGACGGTCGCCTTCTGGGTTGCGACAACCGGATCGTCGCCTTCTTCTTCTATGGATGGAGATTGGGGTTTTTGATCTTCCTGCTCCATAGCCGGCCGAGGGGCAAGAGCCCACACTTTCCTTGTCTTCTAGTACCTGCCAAGACACACAAAAACACAGAGAAACGCCCATTAGAATTCGTGCATGTAGTATCTATTCATGAAACACATGTAATCATGCACATTGTGACAAGAACTCACGTGGGTGGGGTTTTTTAACCCCTGTGGGTGTTTAAGATGGGTGTGTGGACGTGTTCTAATGCCAATCTACGAATAGAAAAGAACTATGCATGCAAGAATGAAGGAAAATAATGATAAGAGAGGGGAGAGGATTGTGTAGCCAGAGGAAAAAACACCCTGGGGGGCTCTCTTGGTCGTCTGGAGAGGGGTGTCTTCTTCGGAGTTGGAAGCTCTCTGGGAGAGGAAGAAGTAGATCCAGCCTTGCACAAAAAGAGAGAAACGAAGGTTTTATGGCTGATTATCTTGGGAAGGTTGTAGAGGAATAACGGGCAAGAGTCCAAGTTTGGGTATGTATGGCCGTTGGTGGGAAATGGAACTCGGAAAGGGTGGTGTTAGGAAGGTTTCCCCAAAATTTGGAAGGATTTGGACGTGATTTGGTCGACCAAAAGGGGGGAATATCCATTTATGGCATGTGTCCAAGTTAGGCTCGGCAAGGATCTTCTGCATGAGGTCCAGAACGCGACGGCCTTATAGTCGCTATCAGGGTGGCGACAACTCGATATGTCGCCTTCCTTATATGGAAGGTGACTTTAAGTCATTTCTGGTGATTTTTTAGGAAATTAAAATGCCTTTATGAAGACGACATATCGAGGTGTCGTCTTCTGGAATGCGACGGGGGTACTGTCGCCTTCTGGGCCTTTTCAGCTGCGGCCATGCAAGTGTCCGATCTCCTTGCACGGGCATCAGAATGATGTACGGTTTGAGACGCCGGACTCTTGACTCAGAGAGCTATGAGATGATGATGAAGAGGATTGACTTTGACCAGGAAGAACCCACCAGGGTGATGAACTGATGAAAAGGATGTCATGATTGGAGAAGGCCAGCTTGACGATGATGAGCCAACGTGGGGCATCAATGATATGACAAGGGATTAGCTCGACTCATGGGTCAGAAATGGGTGTCTACAAGTACCACATAGCACTGGCTGATCAATTTAAAGAAATGAAGAAGAATTTTACCTCAGAACAATTGCTTGCTCCAGTTTCCATAAATTTGGAAGGCATCAATGATACTCTGAACTTAAGACTTCATGATCTGCAATACTTTCTTGGAAATAACTATGATGAGATTGATGCCCATTTGGCTAAGATTGAAGCAAAGCTCTTTGCGAGCTCTTCTGCACCTCCAACTTCATGAATGTTACAGAGTCTCAAGTCCCTCTTTTGATGATGTCAAAGGGGAAGAGAATGTAATGTTTTTTAAAACAATGGGATGGGAACTCACACACACATGTTACATTGTCATTCTGTCATCATGTTTGCTTTCTCTTGTGTGTATGAAATTTTAAAGTGTATGCACTTTGAAATGAAATACAACTTATTGTTGTGTTCCACTTGTGTACTTGCATGTTAGGAATGAGGATGTGTTCACTTGATTTGTATGAGTATTTGCATAAGATATGAGAAAAATTAATATCATAATTGCCATCATCAAAAAGGGGGAGATTGTTGAGTCCTTATTTTGATGATGTCAAAGACCATATCTAACTATGATAAATAATTCACGAAACTAAAAGAACATTCTAACAAGTTTAAACTCATAACAGGTAAAAAAGGGTGAACAATGATCTATCATGTGTCAACACTAGTTGAACATTAGGTCGACACGAGATGTCTTTCCAATGATCTAGCTCTAAAAACCAACGAAGGAGGTTGACACTAGTTGAAGATTAGGTCGACACAAGATGTCCTTCCAGTGACCCGCTCTAAAAACCAACGAAGGAGGTCAAGCAAGTCTACCACGACATCGACACAACTGATGAACTATGATGGGAATTATCAAGTAAAAACCAATGTGAGTCGACGTAGTGCACAAGGTGCGTCGGCACACTTCATAACTTTTTCTTCCAACAATAAAAGGTAAATGCCAGCGTGTCAACTTTGGGCACATGATCTGAGGCTCAATCATTGGGAATTCCTTGGCACACTTTACAAGGTTTTGGAAGAGAACTTTTGACAGTAAATGCTCCCCAATGGATTAGGGATTCTGAGTGGCCCACTTGGAGATTCTTTGACACTGATCAAAAAGGTGTTGGGCGTCCATTCTCAAAGTGAGAGCAAAAAAGGGAAAATAAAATGTGGCAGAGCTTTGGAGCAAAAGAGCACGTTTTGAAAGAGGATTCTTGCTGGAGAAAAGGCTACTACGATCATGCTATGTCGGATGATACTTAACCACCCGCTTCTTTGATGAAGAAAAGACAGAGCAGTAGAGATCCATTTGATCAGAGGCAATCACCTTCAAGCGGTCATGGAATTCAAAGGGTGATGAACTTAAGTGAAGAGCAGCAATTAGTCAAGAAAGATGATTTGATCAGATCAAGGCTCCATTCAACACATTGCAGACTGAGTGTTGACTAATCATTCTTTATTGTCAATTTCTCTTGTGCATTTATTTATTCACATAAAACAATTCATATCTAGTTGAGTGCTCCTACTAGAGTTAGGAGTGGAGATCCTACACTAGGTAGTGTGAAGATTGTGAGATTTGTGAGAGCTTAAAGCTGGAATCAGTGGAGAAGCTGTGAATCAACGGTGTACAAGTTGTGAGTCAGGGAGTATTTGACGCTGTGAATCAGCGTGTGTGTGAGTCTCACACATTTGATCTGCTTGAGTGAAGCCTCATTAGGTTATAGTAAGGGGTGGACGTAGGTCTCCACCTAGGAGCTGAACCACCATAAAAGCTGTATGTTATTTGTAGTTGTTGGTGTTTTCGCTCATCTGTGCTCTCAGTGCTTTACAAACTCTTATCTCTAAAAGTTTGTTAAGGGGTAAATCTATTCACCCCCCCCCCCCCCCCCCTCTAGATATCTAGTCAGTGAACCAACAATGTTGTCCTTCTGGCTTGTTACTTTATTTATAATATTCCCTCTTCTTTCTATTTGAGGTCAGTCCAGATTCATGCCTTATCTTCTATAGACCCTTCTCTCTTCCACTTAGGTGTTTGGTTGTCTCTAATTTGTCCATGCATTAGGACCAAGTTCTTGAACACTCTTATATTTTACCTTATATTTTGGGATAACAAAACTTATGATTAATTAAATATTATTAAATATATTTAATATCATATTTTCTAATTAAATATAAATTATTGTACTATCGCTGTGTGATTTGCACTGAAAAGCTAAATCGATGTCTATTCAATATACATCGATTTCAGTTCACAAAGTGCCATATTGATTCTGTGGGAAACATGGATTCTGTTGAACAAATCGATTTCCTTGTTAAAACAACGATTTGATCGCTGTAACGATTCAATAAGTTAAAACAACGATTTGATCGCTTTGTAACGATCAATAAGTAAAACAACAATTTGATCAGCATAACGATTTGATAAGTTAACAACGATTTGCTCGAAACAACGATTAGCTTAACTAAAACATCAATTCATTCAAACATCGATTTCACTTAACACGATTTCATTCAAACATTGATTTCACTTAAACAGCGATTTCATTCAAACATCGATTTCATTCAAACATCGATTCACTTAAACATCGATTTACTTAAACATCGATTCTATTGGAAACATGGATTGCATTAGAACATGGATTCTGTTCAAACATAGATTTCAACTTAAACATCGATTTCCTTATACTCAAATGTTCAAATGATTTGGCGCCTAATGAAAGTCAAATATATTCATTTGCATATCCTCATCTTTCTAAAGAAGATCTTTTGCTTATCCTCTAGATCTCTCTCTTCCTGTTAGACAAAAAGGGCTTTCCTACCTTCTGGGTGACAGTATAAAAACATAGAAGTGTGAGCCTTTTTGACAGAAACACTCTTTGATCTAAACACCTTCTTCTATGCTTGCAGACCTCGAAGACCATCATGGTTGACAGTCATAAGAAGAAGAATAGAAAAATCAGCAAGATAGAAGAGTTCCAACGGATCTCTTCAATGGATACATTTCAAAGCTACTCATATAAAAAGATGAAGCAAGGCTGAGAGAATAAAATAGAGTGCTTTCGGAAGATCTTTAAAGGAGTGTAATCCAGTGAAGAACCTAAACTCCAGATACATTCCAAGGAAAAGGAGAGAAAGAGCCCGAGCCCAAGAAGAAGTGTTCAAGCATTTGAAGACCTTCAAGCTTCATGCTCCTTCTCCTCTCTTCACTCTCTCTCAGTGGTCATTGTAAATCTAGGGGAGAGTTTGTGGCTGAGAGAGGTTCTTAGTTCATCTTGTAATAGCTCTCGGTCTGTTCTTTCTTTTCTAAGAAAGATTTGTGTCTAGTTGTAGGACTGTATACAGTGCAGAACCTAGCTAGGGGTTTAAGTCTAGCAGAACCGCACTGGGGTTTGTACCAGGAGGTGGCTTCGACCTGTAAGAGAAGTGGGCTGCTTCTTGCCGGGACGGAAAGAGAAGAAGACCAGCTGGGGTGCTGGGTGTGTATTGTCCTTGAGGGGGACTGTACCCTTGGTTAGTAAAATCCAAGAGATTGCTGGGGACTGGACGTAGGACTTCCATGTAGCAAGGGCCGAACCAGGATAAATTTCTTGTGTTCTTTGTGTGATTGTTTATTTTCTTTGCACTGCTACTCTCTATGTAAGACCCTCGAATTTGTCGTATTTTCGTATTTATGTGAGTATATTGTGTTGAGTATGTATGTACATATTTACGTGGATATTAAAATAGTATAAATACGTGTACATGTGTTTATATTAAATGTAAATAATGTATGTATTGCATGATGATAGTTGTGAACATAATACCATGTACTTATTGCATGAATAGAAGCTTAGTATGCATGGTTTTCTGCATAAATTAGGGTTCTGGCCGAAGGACCTATTGGCGTCAATCCCCAGGCCGTTGAGGTAGTGTTAGCGTCCAGCCCTGGACGCCACCCTAATTCCGGCGTCCAGCGATATGGACGTCAACTTCTCTGACCTGCATGCGTTGCAGAGCCAGAAAATCCGGGAGCAAGGCAAGCCAACCATTGGGGAGATGTCCCCAACGGCTCTCAAGTTGTCAAATCAGTCTGGTGAGTGGGTGAGGAGCTCCCTTAGGTCTGAACCCGGATTTGGCCTCTCCCACTTCTCATTTTTTCACCCTGCAAGAGAGAGAAAGAAGGGAGAAAACCCTAGAGCATTCTGTGAGAAAACCCCACTTTGTAACCCAAGAATCCGGCTTCCTGGAGCTTGTTCCGGCCGACTTCCCCGACAAGGAGGTAGCTGATATGAAGGGCAAGGCCTCCCCGGTCTTGCTTTGCTGAGGAGATCACCCAAAGCCGGTGGAAGGAGGTCTTGGAGGGCATTTCGTCACTTCTTGGGGACTGCCCAAGGAGAGCTTCTCCGAGCCCTAGATCCTTCGAAGCATTTGTAAAAGGCAAGTGACCTAACCATGATGTCCCCGTAAGTGTCTAGGTGGTTTTCCCTATTTTTATGTATTTTTATTCGAGTCCTTGACCCTCCAATTCACCCCATCATGTGACCTCGGGTCTGTGTTTGGCACAGACTTGAACTTAACGGCAACATCCCTTGCCGCTAAGTTGATGATGGACGGCAAACGATCATGCCGTTAATCTTCATTAACGGCCCGAGCTTGACGTTTAGTTTTCAGGACAGAACAGAAACCTGTCCTTTCCCTTTTTATGACTAATTTCGATGAGTTTTCTATGATGAGGATATACGGTAATCATTGTTTGATATATATATAGTAGCTAATATGGTGTGATGGTGAATGTGGGTTAATGATCTCTTGTAAACTTGTGAACATGACTTGTGGACCATTTTGCAAAACCCATGATTTATGATTCAGATTAATGTGAATGCCTTAGTTTCGGTTTGATCATGAAGAATAGTGGGTCAGCATGTGTGTTTGCAAATTTAGAAGTTTATCCATGCTTGAGAAATTGTGAATAAGTTCGGTTCGGTAAAAAAAAATCAAATATGCAAAAAAAATGGTTGTGGTAATTGATTTATAGATGTATGAATTAGGGTGATGTTGTATCCTAAAATCATGCATATAATAGTAGTCTCTGTGCAAAACAGTAAGCGGCTAAATTGCAAAATGTGTTAGGCCCATGTTAGCTTAAATGGTGAATAATATGTTAATTAGGTGTTTGATTTTCTGTAAATCCTATATAACTCAGAAAAATCTGAAAATTTGGGAGTGTGATCATGAACCCGAAAACAGCATGTGGTTAAAATTTCAGGTCATTTGGACCCGTAAATAAAAAGTTATGTGTTTTCATGTGAAATGTGAATAAATTCGCACATGTGATCGTAATGTGATTAGATTTTGTTTAAACCCAGCATGATTAGTGTGTTTACTGTGTGTTAAACCTTGAAATTCTGTAGTACCATGTTAGGAAAAACAGAGGTATTAATGTGAGTGAGAAAGTGAATGATGAGAAGTGCCAAGTGTAAACCATGTGTAAAACTATGTGTAAAACGGTAAATGTGTAAAAGTGAAATTGTGCCAATGTGATACTGCTTCCGAGAAGGCAGTGGAGCCGTATCAGGAAAAGTCCCCCTGAGAAGGTTCATTGTGTTAAGTGACCCTAAGGGCATTAGGGGGAAATCCTGGAGGTGGACAAGTACCACTGGTTAGGGTGGAGACTTGTTCTCCCGGTCTGCGCAGTCCAAGAGTCGCCATTGTATTGCCTAGATGGCGCCTATGTGATGTGATGTGTTTGTGTCCTTCTTTGGTGGTTTGGACTATGTGTCACGGCACCTAAATATGTGTAAAGTGTAATGTGAAATGTGTATGTGACCATGTGTAATGTGTAAGTGACATGTGAATGTGTATGTGTAAAGTGTAATCATGTGAAAAGAGGAAACTAGTGTAAAGAAAAATGTAAAATCTAGATATGTAATGTGTTATTGAAGCCATGTGAGACTAAATCTGAAACCATGTGAATTCAGAAAATACATGTTATATATTTCATGTTATGTGTGCAAGAGTGTTTAAAATCCATGTTAGGAACAACTAATGAATATGTGTGCAAAATGGCATGATGGATGATGTGTTATAGTTATGTTTTAAGCAACGTTGTTGTAGTGTGTGTAGATTATAGTCATTGGATCATGTGAAATCAGCAACCTAAAGCATGTGAAAAGTTAGGTATGTAATTAAGAACATGTGGATTCCATGTAAATTGTGTTCCCCTTCATGCATGTAATTGCCCATGTTGATAGCTCTCATGTTTGATTCTTTGAAAGATTAAAGTTCATGAGTAAATGAATAGAGACCATGTGATAGGTGGATTTTATCTTAAGAATCTGAAAGCATGAGTTATGTATAAAATTGTAGAGCTTCCATGATAGGTTGAAAACTTGAATGGACAAACATGCTTGTGTTGAAAATTTGTAAATGTGCATGTAGAAACCACTAGGACTTGTACGTGAATATCATGTATAGTGTTGCTTGCTGAGTCTTTAAGACTCACTCTTGCTTCGGCGTACAGGTTTAGACGGTGACGAGACTCGTGGAGGAGACAGTGGAGACAGACTCCGAGCGCGGAGTTTAGCTTGTGGAGTCGGCATCCCTTTTGTTGTGATCTTCATAGTATGTGAAATTCAAACATTGTATTAGAATTATCATGAAAGGAATGTATTATGTGGACATTTTGTAATCCTATTTCAGAAATTTAAATCATGTGGATTTTAGTTCCTTTTTGCAAATGTAAACTGCATGTATGTTTAATGTGGATGATGAATGAATGGAGATAGTTCTCTTTTACTTCCGCTACTCTGTATATATATATTCGCGTGTATCTCAGCTGTTTGTATCGTTGGGTAAATGTCCCACTGTGAGGACTCTTGTTATACCGACGTGGGTTGGTATCAACCGTACGGTGTAACGAGGGCCGTCACAGAGATTGGTATCAGAGCGACCGGTTGAGATTACACATGAATATAACTAAGTCATCATCCCCATTGCATGCTAAGTATGTCCACATGTGTAGAAAACATTAATAAGAAGTGAAAGATAGATAAGAAAATGGTTAGAAAACTTAGTAACCTAGCTCTAATTGGTGGCTGAAATTTTATTACAGCCATGGCTTCCCGTGGACGACGTGGAGGTGCGCCAGCTCGCGACGACGAGCAGAGGCGTGATGATCAGGCGGAGCAACAGGCCCAGCACCGCGAGGCCCTGTGCTTCCCCCACCACCGCCAGTAGACTATGGAGTATTCATGCAAGGTCTGGTGCAAGCCATGCAGACGCAGGCCCACACCCAGGCAGCACTCCAAGCCCAGTTGGAGGCCCAGGTAAATGATAAAACAACTAAGTAGTCTGCTATTTGAGTTGTATGATATTGTGTTTATGGTATATTGTTATTGTTTAATGTGGCAGGCTCAGGCCCCAGCTCAGGACCATGGTGGACCTTCCATCATGGAGCGATTCAAGAGGATGACCCCACCCTCTTTTAAGGGGGAGAGTGACCCGCTTTTGGCAGAAAGCTGGATGAGGGAGACCGAGAAAATCTTCCGAGCTATCAGGTGTCCTGACGAGGACAAGGTGACCTTAGCCACCTACATGCTACAGGTATGCTTTAGTTTATGCTTGAATGTTGGTTGTTATTGTTAGTTAGAGCTTATGAAGGTGTGTGCAGGAGAGAGCTGATGTGTGGTCCTCCCTACTGCGTACGCGCTTTGAGGACGGAGCAGTAGTCGGCGTGGGACGCGTTCGTGAGGCTCTTCCGAGCCAAGTTCGTCCCAGAGCACATCCAGGACAAGATGGAGCAAGAATTCCTTTCCCTGACGCAAGGATCAATGACCGTCCTGGAATACGAGGCAAGTTTTCTGAACTCTCTAAATATGCACCGCACATAGTAGAGGATGAGCGCAGGAAGACCAAGAAATTCGTGATGGGTCTCAAACCATCACTGAGGACGAGGCTCGTGGCGTTCGACCACCGCACGCTAGACGAGGCCCTCAGCGCAGCCTGCAGACAGGAGGGGAAATGGAGCAGTATCTAGAGGAGAAGAAGGCTTCGCAGAAGAGGCCGGCAGCGACTTTCCAGCGGCAAGACAAGAGGAAGACGGTGTTCAGACACCGCAGAAACAAGTGGCAGTCAGCAACTATCAGGTACCCTCTGTACGTTCCCCCGGTGCGAAGAAGGAGTGTCCCCATTGTGGGAAGACCCATGGAGGTTCGAGTGTTGGTTAGTAGCGGGTAGATGCCTAAAGTGTGGGAGCAGCGACCACAAGATCAAGGATTGCCCAAGACTTCAGCAGGGAGCTCAGCGTGGAGCGCCAGTACCAGCAGTAGCGGCAGCCGCGCCAGCTACAGGACGACCAGGAAGGCCTCGAGCCCCAGCTCGAGTGTTTGCGTTAGCTCGTGAGGACGCCGAGCAGGCGGAGCATGTCACCGAAGGTACAGTTTTACTTTTCGGTGTGCACGCTCGGGTTTTGTTTGATACGGGTGCTACTCACTCGTTCATTTCCGAGCGGTTCGCTAGGCAGTTAGCCCTAGAGTCAGGCATAGAGTCTGAGGAGTTAGAGGTCCCTTTGTCTGTGCACACCCCTGCGGGTACGGTATCGACTAGGAAGTGCATTCCGTCGTTACCTGTGTGCATTGAGGATAGATTCCTAGATGGGTGTTTCTTCTTGCTAAAGATGAAGGACTATGATTGTATCTTGGTCTGGATTGGCTAGAGGAGCACTATGCGTTAGTGGATTGTCGTAGGAAGAAGATTGTGTTCCGCATTCCTGGTGAGGACGAGTTCTCTCATCCCTTGCCAAAGAACTTAGCGGGAAAGTTAGTCATCTCTGCCATGAAGGCGATGCGTATGGTGAACAAGGGTTGTGACGCATTTCTTGCCAGCGTTATGCTAGTACCCGATGCTGGTTCGTCACTGACTCTTGCAGAGATCGATGTGGTGCAGGACTTTCCAGATGTCTTTCCCGATGACTTGTCTGGATTGCCACCGGATAGGGAGATAGAGTTCACTATAGAGTTGCTTCCAGGCACCTCTCCTATCTCGAAGGCCCCATATCGGATGGCCCCTGCAGAATTAGCCGAGTTGAGGAAGCAATTGCAAGAATTGCTCGATAAGGGATTTATTCGCCCTAGCGTTTCCCCTTGGGGCGCACCTGTATTATTCGTCAAGAAGAAAGACGGGTCACTTCGGTTGTGCATTGATTATAGGAAGTTAAACCAAGTGACTGTGAAGAACAGGTATCCCTTACCTCGGATTGATGATCTGTTTGACCAGTTGCGAGAGGCATCAGTCTTTTCCAAGATTGACTTGCGATCTGGTTATCATCAGTTGAGGATTAGGAGTGAGGATGTGTCCAAGACGGCATTTAGAACCCGTTATGGACATTATGAGTTTTTGGTTCTTCCTTCGGATTGACCAACGCCCCTGCAGCGTTCATGGATCTCATGAACCGGGTGTTTAGTCCGTATCTAGATAGTTTGTTGTTGTGTTTATTGATGACGTGTTGGTCTATTCTCCGGATGAGGCCACACATCGTCAGCATTTGAGGTTAGTCTTAGAGGTTCTCCGTGAGCACAGCTGTATGCGAAGTTCAGCAAGTGCGAGTTCTGGTTGCGCGAGGTTCATTTTCTCGGGCATGTTATCTCCGGCGCTGGTGTAGCTGTTGATCCAGCAAAGATCCAGGCAGTTATGGATTGGGATGTTCCCAAGACTCCTTCGGAGATTCGTAGTTTCCTTGGGTTAGCTGGTTACTATCGGCGATTCATTGAGGGTTTCTCATCCATCGCCGCCCCTATGACAAAGCTGACCAGAAAGGGTGAGAAGTTTGTATGGTCTGAGGCATGTGAGCGCAGCTTTCAGCTATTGAAGGCTAAGCTTACTTCTGCTCCGGTATTGGTATTGCCCAGTGGTCTAGAGGGCTTTGCCATTTATACGGATGCATCTCGGATTGGTTTAGGCTGTGTGCTCTGCATGCAGCAAGAGAGGGTAGTGGCTTATGCTTCTCGTCAGTTGAAGGAGCATGAGAGGAACTATCCGACTCATGATTTGGAGCTAGCAGCTGTGGTTCATGCACTAAAGATCTGGAGGCACTATCTTTATGGTGTCAGATTTGAGGTGTTTACCGACCACAAGAGCTTGAGGTATCTTTTCTCCCAAAAGGAATTAAACCTGAGGCAGAGAAGATGGATTGAGTTCTTGAAGGACTATGACTTCGACCTTCAGTATCATCCTGGAAAGGCGAACGTCGTAGCGGATGCTCTTAGTAGAAAGAGGTCTTCGCTCCAGCAGGATTGGAAGATGTTGGAGGATGCAGCGTGCTCTATGACCGAGTTAGAGCCATCGTTGTGTCAGGCTTTTGTAGCTCAGCTATCCCTTAGATCCTCAGTCTTGGATGAGGTGATTGAGCAGCAGAAAGCCGATCCTAGATTGTTAGAGTTAGTGGGTAAGGCGGGCATTGCTCGTGATGAGGACGGTGTGATTAGATTTCAGCACCGCGTTTGTGTCCCCGATGTAGTAGATGTCCGTGAGCATGTGTTAGCGGAGGCTCATAGATCGCGATTCTCTATTCAGGGTAACACTAAGATGTATCAAGACCTGAAGAGATCATTTTGGTGGTCCGGCATGAAGAAGGATGTTGCGGATTATGTGTCTAGATGCCTAGTATGTCAGCAGGTGAAAGCCGAGCGGCAGCGACCATCCGGCTTCATGCAGAGGATGGATATCCCCGTATGGAAGTGGGAAGCTGTCACTATGGATTTCGTATCGGGTTTGCCTCGATCTAGAAGGGGCAATGACTCGATTTGGGTAGTTGTAGATAGATTCTCGAAGACTGCTCATTTCTTACCTATGAAGAAGAAGCAGTCAGTAGAGAGCTTAGCTAGATTGTATGTTAGCGGTATCGTTAGATTGCATGGTGTGCCGAAGTCGATCATTTCGGATCGAGATCCGAGATTTACTTCGAGATTGTGGAAGGGTCTTCAGGATGCGTTAGGTTCGGAGCTTAAGCTCAGTTCGGCGTTTCATCCCCAGACCGACGGACAGTCCGAGAGGACTATCCAGACGCTCGAGGATATGTTGAGAGCGTGTGTTCTGGATTGGAAAGATGATTGGGAGCGTCATTTACCTCTTGTGGAGTTCGCATACAACAACAGCTTTCATGCTAGTATTGGTATGGCTCCATTCGAGGCGTTGTATGGTAGGCCCTGCAGATCTCCTTTATGTTGGGAGGAGACTGGTGATAGGCAGTTGATCGGACGGAGTTAGTTAGTTCAGGAAACTTCGGATAAGATTCAGCTTATCAGGAAAAGGCTTGTTGCGGCACAGGATAGGCAGAAGAGTTATGCCGACAACAGGAGGAAGGATTTGGAGTTCGAGGTTGGCGATCATGTCTTCTTGAAGATATCGCCTACTCGAGGTGTTGTCAGATTTGGCAGGCATAGCAAGCTAAGCCCTAGGTTCATTGGCCCATATGAGATTCTCAGACGTTTGGGCAACGTGGCGTACGAGCTAGCTTTACCCCCAGCTTTGGCTAGCGTTCACCCTGTATTCCACGTATCTATGCTCAGAAAGTATGTCCGAGATCCGTCTCATGTGATTAGTCATGAGCCAGTGGAGATCCAGCCAGATCTTTCATATGTCGAGCAACCCGTAGCCATTCTTGACCGGAAGGTGCAGCATCTCCGGAACAAGAGTATTGCGTCGGTGAAAGTTCTATGGCGGAACTTTTCACGTGAGGAGGCTACGTGGGAGCTTGAGGATGCGATGAAGAAGAAGTATCCCCTTTTGTTTGAGTAGTGTCGTTCTAACTTCGAGGACGAAGTTTTCTTAAGGGGGAGAGGGTGTAAGACCCTCGAATTTCCGTCGTATTTTTCGTATTTATGTGAGTATATTGTGTTGAGTATGTATGTACGTATTTACGTGGATATTAAAATAGTATAAATACGTGTACATGTGTTTATATTAAACATAAATAATGTATGTATTGCATGATGATAGTGTGAACATAATACCATGTACTTATTGCATGAATAGAAGCTTAGTATGCATGGTTTTCTGCATAAATTAGGGTTCTGGCCGAAGGCCCTATTGGCGTCAATCCCCAGGCCGTTGAGGTAGTGTTAGCGTCCAGCCCTGGACGCCAACCCTAATTCCGGCGTCCAGCGATATGGACGTCAACTTCTCTGACCTGCATGCGTTGCAGAGCCAGAAAATCCGGGAGCAAGGCAAGCCAACCATTGGGGAGATGTCCCCAACGGCTCTCAAGTTGTCAAATCAGTCTGGTGAGTGGGTGAGGAGCTCCCCTTAGGTCTGAACCCGGATTTGGCCTCTCCCACTTCTCATTTTTCACCCCTGCAAGAGGAGAAAGAAGGGAGAAAACCCTAGAGCATTCTGTGAGAAAACCCCACTTTGTAACCCAAGAATCCGGCTTCCTGGAGCTTGTTCCGGCCGACTTCCCCGACAAGGAGGTAGCTGATATGAAGGGCAAGGCCTCCCCGGTCTTGCTTTGCTGAGGAGATCACCCAAAAGCCCGGTGGAAGGAGGTCTTGGAGGGCATTTCGTCACTTCTTGGGGACTGCCCAAGGAGAGCTTCTCCGAGCCCTAGATCCTTCGAAGCATTTTGTAAAAGGCAAGTGACCTAACCATGATGTCCCCGTAAGTGTCTAGGTGGTTTTCCCTATTTTTATGTATTTTTATTCGAGTCCTTGACCCTCCAATTCACCCCATCATGTGAGCTCGGGTCTGTGTTTGGCACAGACTTGAACTTAACGGCAACATCCCTTGCCGCTAAGTTGATGATGGACGGCAAACGATCATGCCGTTAATCTTCATTAACGGCCCGAGCTTGACGTTTAGTTTTCAGGACAGAACAGAAACCTGTCCTTTCCCTTTTTATGACTAATTTCGATGAGTTTTCTACGATGAGGATATACGGTAATCATTGTTTGATATATATATAGTAGCTAATGTGGTGTGATGGTGAATGTGGGTTAATGATCTCTTGTAAACTTGTGAACATGACTTGTGGACCATTTTGCAAAACCCATGATTTATGATTCAGATTAATGTGAATGCCTTAGTTTTGGTTTGATCATGAAGAATAGTGGGTCAGCATGTGTGTTTGCAAATTTTAGAAGTTTATCCATGCTTGAGAAATTGTGAATAAGTTCGGTTCGGTAAAAATCAAAATATGCGAATGAATAGATATGTTAATTAGGTGTTCTGTGCATAAGCGGCTAAATTGCTGTTAAAGCTTAAATGGTGAAAATATGTTAATTAGGTGTTTGATTTTCTGTAAATCCTATATAACTCAGAAAAATCTGAAAATTTGGGGTGTGATCTGAACCCGAAAACAGCATGTGGTTAAAATTTCAGGTCATTTGGACCCGTAAATAAAAAGTTATGTGTTTTCATGTGAAATGTGAATAAATTCGCACATGTGATCGTAATGTGATTAGATTTTGTTTAAACCCAGCATGATTAGTGTGTTTACTGTGTGTTAAACCTTGAAATTCTGTAGTACCATGTTAGGAAAAACAGAGGTATTAATGTGAGTGAGAAAGTGAATGTGATGAGAAGTGCCAAGTGTAAAACCATGTGTAAAACTATGTGTAAAACGGTAAATGTGTAAAAGTGAAATTGTGCCAATGTGATACTGCTTCCGAGAAGGCAGTGGAGCCGTATCAGGGAAAAGTCCCCCTGAGAAGGTTCATTGTGTTAAGTGACCCTAAGGGCATTAGGGGGAAATCCTGGAGGTGGACAAGTACCACTGGTTAGGGTGGAGACTTGTTCTCCCGGTCTGCGCAGTCCAAGAGTCGCCATTGTATTGCCTAGATGGCGCCTATGTGATGTGATGTGTTTGTGTCCTTCTTTGGTGGTTTGGACTATGTGTCACGGCACCTAAATATGTGTAAAGTGTAATGTGAAATGTGTATGTGACCATGTGTAAATGTGTAAGTGACATGTGAATGTGTATGTGTAAAGTGTAATCATGTGAAAAGAGGAAACTAGTGTAAAGAAAAATGTAAAATTCTAGATATGTAATGTGTTATTGAAGCCATGTGAGACTAAATCTGAAACCATGTGAATTCAGAAAATACATGTTATTATATTTCATGTTATGTGTGCAAGAGTGTTTAAAATCCATGTTAGGAACAACTAATGAATATGTGTGCAAAATGGCATGATGGATTGTTCATATGTTATGTTTTAAGCAACGTTGTAGCTTTCATGTGTAGATTTATAGTCATTGGATCATGTGAAATCAGCAACCTAAAGCATGTGAAAAAGTTAGGTATGTAATTAAGAACATGTGGATTCCATGTAAATTGTGTTCCCCTTTCATGCATGTAAATTGCCCATGTTGATAGCTCTCATGTTTGATTCTTTGAAAGATTAAAGTTCATGAGTAAATTGAATAGAGACCATGTGATAGGTGGATTTTATCTTAAGAATCTGAAAGCATGAGTTATGTATAAAATTGTAGAGCTTCCATGATAGGTTGAAAACTTGAATGGACAAACATGCTTGTGTTGAAAATTTGTAAATGTGCATGTAGAAACCACTAGGACTTGTACGTGAATATCATGTATAGTGTTGCTTGCTGAGTCTTTAAGACTCACTCTTGCTTCGGCGTACAGGTTTAGACGGTGACGAGACCTTCGTGGAGGAGACAGTGGAGACAGACTCCGAGCGCGGAGTTTAGCTTGTGGAGTCGCGCATCCCTTTTGTTGTGATCTTCATAGTATGTGAAATTCAAACATTGTATTAGAATTATCATGAAAGGAATGTATTATGTGGACATTTTGTAATCCTATTTCAGAAATTTAAATCATGTGGATTTTAGTTCCTTTTTGCAAATTGTAAACTGCATGTATGTTTAATGTGGATGATGAATGAATGGAGATAGTTCTCTTTTACTTCCGCTACTCTGTTATATATATATTCGCGTGTATCTCAGCTGTTTGTATCGTTGGGTAAATGTCCCACTGTGAGGACTCTGTTATACCGACGTGGGTTGGTATTATACCGTACCGTGTGGAGGGGTATAACCGTACCGGTGTAACGAGGGCCGTCACACTCTATCACACTCAACTAACCAACCTTTCAAGTGATAATTTTCTGTGTTTAAGTTCTGTTTCAGACTTCAGAAAACCTATTCACCCCCCCCCCCCCTAGGTAGCTTGCTGCCGTACCAAAAGGGGCAATAAGTGGTATCAGAGCAAGGTTCTTTGATAATCAAGAAGATCCAACGATCTTAGAGAAGATCCATGGCAGCTCAACGATTTACTGAAGGTCAATCAGTCATCAAACCTCCACTCTTCGATGGAGAGGATTACCAATACTGGAAAATGAGAATGGAATGCTTCATTCGAGGCACAGACTTTGATCTGTGGCAGGTAATAGAGGTTGGTGATTTTGTTATTGTTCTTGCTAAAGGTACTACTGCTATTACAGCAGTAGAAAAGGTAAATTATCTTTAAACTTTAAAGCTAAGAACTATTTATGTTGTGCATTATCCAAAATAGAATTTAGTAGAGTATCTGCATGTAAATCAGCTAAAGAAATATGGGATAAACTGCAGGTAACTTATGGAGCAGATAGATAAAGTAAAACAAACTAGGATAGATATTCTTGTCTCACAATGTGGCAATTTAAATTGCTTCCTAACGAAAATATTACTCAAATGTATAATAGTTTTTCGAGCATAGTAGTTGGTCTAAGTTCTCTTGGCAAAAATCTTTCTGATGAGGAAATTGTCAGAAAGATACTTAGGTCTTTAACTATTTCATGGACCCCTAAGGTCACCGCTATTGAAGAAGCCCATGATCTAACCAAGTTTTCTATTGATAAGTTAATTGGTTCCCTCATGGCGCATGAAATTAATATGGAGCGATTATATGGAGGCTCATCCAAGAAAATTTCTAATGCTCTCAAAGTTGTAGCTGCTCCTTCCACCTCTTCTTCTTCTAGCTCAAAAAATGCAGGATCTGAAGATAGCGATGTGGATGATGTCCTATCCAAACATCGGAAGATTCTAAAGAAGAAGAAAAAACGGATCATGAAGAATTAGAAGAAAGAGAAAAAGAAAAAGAACCAATCTGCTATGAATGCAGAAAACCAGGACATTTGAGACCAGATTGTCCAAGACTCAAGATGACTAGTCAGCCAGAAAAATCCAAGAAGCAGCACAAGAAATTCAAAAGAAAAGTCATGGTTGCTGCTTGGGACAATGATTGAAGCCACAACTTTAGATCATCAAGCTCAGATCTCGAAAAAGAGAGGAAAGTCTAGCCCTCATGGTAGGACTAGATGAGGTACATCCTGACCCATTTTTCGATTCATGCACTGATTCAGGGTCAGAGTCTGAAGACTTAGAAGAAGTCTTTAATGAACTTTATGAATAACATAAAGGTGTTGTAAAAGAATTAAAATTCTAAAAAAAAAATACTACTTGCCTAGAAACATCAATTCAGATTTAAGTCCGAAATGGAACAATTAGAAAAACATTAAAAGAAAGTAAAGATAATAAGTATCTTTTAAATGAAGATTTGAAAAGCAAAACAATGAGAAGTTAGAGTTAGAAGAAAAACTGAAAACTCTAACTGAAGAAAATCTTTATTTAAAAGAATCTGTTAGAAATTAACCCAAGGAAAAACATCTCTATCTCTATGCTTAAAAGGATCAAAAACTGTCAATAATAAACAAGGGCTTGGATACATACCTCCGAAAAAAAGAAAAACAAGCCATAATTCCAGGAAAATATCATTTGCCAAAATTTGTAAAAGAAACCAAAATGCCTCAGAAAAAGGCACCTGAAATATACAAGTTTATCAAAGAACAAGGTTTATAAAAACTGTGTTCTAAACATGCATCACAAAGACAATAAGAACTGCAGAACAAACTATATTCATTGTTGTTCTCATTGCAACAAACTAGGACACACAGTAAACACCTGCACAACAAGGCACCTAGTATGGATTTCGATAGGATATTTTTATGCATCTAACCATCAAGGACCCAAAAATATTTGGGTACCCACTTCTGAGTAGTTATTTGCAGGATGGCCTTGGAGCATCAGGAACAAAGGATGCTCAAGGCATTGGTAGCTGCCATCTCTTCATCCAACTCATATCTAAAGAGGGAGAGTAGTCACAATTTTTTTTTAATTTATAGTACTACTAATATCTATTTGCAAGGTTCATACAAGTGGAGCCTCACATTCAAGAGGAGCATAGACTAAGGGGGAGTTATTCATTAATATCCATATTGTTCAAGCCCTCTCATACAACATTCTAGTAAGAAGTTTTTACAAAAAAGGGACAGCAATGCAATGGTAAGATCCTTCCTTTTTGGTTAGTGACAAAAAGGGGGGAGAGTATGTGTAGCAACCTGAATTTTTGAGAAAAATAAAAATTTAA
Source organism: Colocasia esculenta (assembly GCA_014218235.1). Taxonomy (NCBI): domain Eukaryota; kingdom Viridiplantae; phylum Streptophyta; class Magnoliopsida; order Alismatales; family Araceae; genus Colocasia; species Colocasia esculenta. The sequence continues at coordinate 141,530,148 of CM024756.1, read as the reverse complement.
ATAATAAATTAAAAACTCAGCTAAAGGGATATTCAATGAAAAGAGCATTAAATAAAACCCATTAAATGGAAAAGAGTAATGGGCTTTGCTTAATGATCCTCTGGAACTTATTGGGTCAAAATATGAATTTACAAATAGTAAATAAAAATAAAATACCCTAAATTCGGAGTCTAAATATCTCCTAAATAGAAAAGGACCTTATAGCATTAAAAGAGGCAATAAAAGTTGGAATTGATTCCTAAGCCTACCCCTTATGATTTAGCACGAATTTAGATCCCATCCTAACCTAAATAGAGGTTGGAAAGCAAGAAAGGAAGGTTGGAGTTAGGAAGTCTCGTAATTTAAGAGCAATTAGAATAGAAGTAGGAATAGGAACCCATACATGTATAAATACATCTCTTAAACCCTCTTGGCCGACCCTAGCTCGTTGCCAAAGGTTGTTGGACGTGGAGAAGAGGCCAAGGAGGAGAGGATCTCGTGGGGAGAAGGAGTTCTTGGAGCTTCTTCCTCGTTCTTGGAGATTTTAACCCTAGAAGATAAATTGAGTCAAAGGTAGGCATTCTCACAAGCAAAACTAAATCAAATCCATCTATAATCACCATGAACAAAAGCCCTCTTGTTTCATAATTTTTTATTGAGCCAATCTTTTGTTTGATTTTAGAAGTTCTGCAAACATGATAACTCCGAGTCATCATGTTTGAATCATATCTCCATGTACACTTGATCCCATGCTATGAAATTTTTACTGTAGACACTTCATGTTGTTAGGGATCTTTTGCCCATGAAAGCTCTAATTTTTGTTGAGCATGTTGCTCAAATTAAATCAATCTTGCTCTCTGTATCATGTTCTATGATACTCGTTATTGTTATGCTCAAACTATGTTCAAACAATGCTCTCTCTCTAATTCCTATTTACTGGAAGTACTCTCACATGTCTAGTTTCATTTGCCACCAGTTTCATGATTTTTCATCATGTATACAATTAGTTATGATTTTCTGAATGACCCTGTATCAAAATCTGATATTTCTAGACAGTAATCCAAGACAGAGCTGAATCTATCAGACTCAGGCCATGGACGTGAGAACATGAAGGCCCGATAGGTCGTGTTCTCAAGCCCGTCGTGATGCTTTCCTTGTCACGTTTTGAACGCGACAGTACCCTACGTCGCGTTCTGGCCTTCCGTCCTAGCAACCCTGTCGCGATCTGCCTGACCCGTCGCGACCTTACTGGACTACGTCGCGTTCACAGGATTTTGCATGAAAACCCATAAAATTTGTTACTCTCACTTTCTACAATATTCTTACGCCTTTTTAACAGTCATATACGCAGTAAAAATACCTATTTTAAAATGGAGCTATATTGAATGCTTTAAAATACATATTCACAACTTCTTTTCTATCTATGATTTCTCTTACACATGCACACACATGAACCATCCATATATGGCTGAAATCTGGCATAAAATATCTCATAATGTATCTGGTAATTTATTGCAACAATGTATATTAATTGCCCTATTTTTAAAGAACTTGTATTCGTTTCTTGCGTTGTTTAAATACCGATATCTACGCTCCACTATTCTAGAATTCCTCTAGAACGTCGAGCACTTGTTTTCACGTACACACTCTACTTGACTTGTGGTGAACTCTCTGTCAGATATTCCTTTTGCCGGACTAGTGAACCCTTGCTCAAGGCCTCCGTAAGTCTCCTTGATCATGGATTCCCACATGGTCGACGAGTCAGTTGTACCCTAACGCCTATGATAACCTTCAGGGATCAATACGATCCAAACGGCTATTAGAAGATTCGCTCTTACCTTGAATCACTTCGGACCTCTCGACTTGTGCGTAACATGGCCAGTGGTAAGATAGTGAGTTCCACCTGACTGTCAATACGACATGCGCGTGTTGTGCAACTGTTACTATCGCTGTTACTCGAAGTTTTGCGTGCAATAACCCTTAGCTCTCATCTATACTCTGCTCGCTCGTCTATTCACGTTCTCTTTACTATCTCGTCTATTCATCTAGTGCTCTTATCTATTCTTGGTACTCTATATTGGCCATTGACTGATTGTCTAAAGAAACAATAAAACCAATGTCTGGCAATATATAAAGGGCCCGATCTGGTCCTGGGATGTGCGCCCGAAAGTGCTAGTGCCCATGGGAGTTAAATGATCAGAGTGTTTGGCATTACGCTCAAGTGCTATCTATCTCGACTATCTAATGACAATCAAACACAAAGTGCTATATTCTTTCGTTGTTAGAATAACAACCAAGTGCTATACTATACTCGTTGTGCTATTACTATACTTGTGCTAGTTGTGCTATGGCCATCCTGCTATCTTGAACTATACTCAATACTTGTGCTATTTTTGGAAAGTCTATATTTGGAAAGTTTACTATTTTGCTCTCGTGATACTCGTCATGCTATCTCTGGCTATATTTGACTCTCTTGTACCTGCTATCTTTAGATACTCTGCCATTAAATGCGTTAATTATTTCAAGCCTGCTTGAGCCTGAGATTTAAGTCCTACTGGGCGTTATCGCTCACCCTACGTTATTTGATGTTGTGTTCTCAGGTGAGACCGAGGATGACACATACACTCACGAGGAAGGGAATGACCAAGAGTGAAGCCAGGAGTACCCTCGAGTCATTATGTTATCTTAGAGTTGTAGTTAGTTATTTCCTTTTATTGCAATGTAATTGGGCCGTATAGAATGGCTCTGATATTAGTGGTTGTAACTAGACATCTGAAAAGTTATTAATGAGAAAGATTTGCTTTAGTATTATTCAATGTGCAATGGTTTGATGTTTAGTATCGCTCTATACCTTCTTCTTGCAACTGCCTTCGCGCTCCGATATTCCGCGTCGGGGCGTGACAATTTTGTGGTATCAGAGCCTAGGTTATTCTTAGTATAGGATGATCTAGGTTAACCTCCTCGACTAGAGTCAATTATCCCACCTATGTGAGTTATGGTTAGAGCCAAGGGTAACTAGCAAAAAAAATAATAATAATAAATGCACACACGTACGAATGAATTTCACATCAGTATCATGACAATAAGTTCTTTTGTAGGAACTAAGCAATCAAGATGACTGTCGAACGTGCTCAAATGAGGGGCATGCAACAAACCATCCAAGAACTGACACGCGCCATTGTGCAAGCCACTCAAGGAGGCGACAATCGTGGTGCAGGCGACCTGCATCGCAACTTCAGAAGTCTGAACCCACCTAGGTTCAGCAGATCCACGGATCCGGATGAAGCTGAGCACTGGCTCCAAGAGACGGAAAGAATTTTTCGTGTCATGCAATGTGCAGCGGGGGACAAGCTGCTACTTGCCACGTTCCAACTGGAGAAGGACGCCCGCGCCTGGTGGGAGTCAGTGGAAGCTACTAGAGAGAATGGGCAATTCACCTGGAATGAGTTTAAAGAAGCATTCAACTCCAAATACTTCTCTGAGCGTGTTCAAGAAAGGAAGGCTGCGGAATTCGCTACTCTTAAGCAGCAGAGCTTGTCTGTGGCCGAATATGAAGCCCAGTTCTCTAGACTAGCACGCTATGTGTACATCTGGTGAACACTGAAAGGATGAAGGCTAAGCGCTTCCTAAATGGCCTTAAGCCCCACTACATCACTCAACTCACACCGTTCGACATCCCAACCTACGCCGAGATAGTGAAGAGGGCTCAGCTGCTAGAAGATGCTACAGACTTCACCGACTGTATCAAAGGGAAGTTCGTCAAGAAGGAAGTGACCTCGGGTCAGTCATCTGCTAAGCCTACCAATGGCAAGAAGCGTCCCTTCAACATCACGGAGGGATCTAGCCAAGAAAGGAAACCCAAGGTTTTCGTACCCAACACTCCAACAAAGAGCCACTACAAACACTGTGACAAACCTGCTCACACGGCTGATGAATGCTGGAGGAAAGAGCACAGAGGCATGTCTGTGCTACGGAAGTCGCGAGCACCGTATTCCTGAGTGCCCGCTACTAAAAGAGAATGAAAGGCGCCCTAATGCGCCTAAGAAACAGGGTCGACTGCAAGCCCTACATGATGAGGAACTGGCTATGGAGGGTGGCGTGGTAGAAGGTACTCTTCAAGTTTTATCATTATCAGCATTCGTTTTATTTGATACCAGAGCCACTCATTCATTTATATCTTAAAACTTTGCTGATACTATGAATGCTAAACCTATATCCATGGGTTGTGAGTTCTCTGTCACAACGCCACTAGGGGAAAAGGAGAAATTGAACAAATACTTTCCTCTGCCGATGTAACGATCGGAGACCATAACCTAAAAGTCGACCTGGTGTGTATGTCCATGGAAGGCTATGATGTAATTTTGGGAGCCGACTGGTTGTTCGCTTATGGGGCAAGTGTCGACTGTAAGAAAGGGAAGGTTACCTTTAGTGACTTTCCTAAACTGGCATTCTTCGGGATTAGACATAAGAGACGGATGTCTCTAGTCTCCGCCATAAAAGCCCACAACATGATGAGGAAAGGCTGTATTGCTTTCCTAGCAGCTGTAGTAGTGGAAAAGAAGGGTTCCAAGATAGAAGACATACATATAGTACAGGACTATCCAGATGTATTCCCCGAAGACCTGCCAGGGATTCCCCCTGAACGAGATATCAACTTCGCCATTGAGTTGATTCCTGGAGCCACACCGGTATCGCGTCAACCATACCGGATGTCACCTGCCGAGCTGAAGGAATTGAAGGCACAACTGATGGAGCTGCTAGAGAAGGGGTTCATCAAACCAAGTACCTCCCCTTGGGGAGCACCTGTGCTATTCGTCAAGAAGAAGGATGGATCGATGAGACTATGCATCAACTATCGTCAACTCAACCAATTGACCATCAAGAACAAGTACCCATTGCCTAGGGTCGATGAACTATTCGACCAGATATCTGGAGCCCAATACTTCTCCAAGATCGACCTTCAATCTGGTTATCATCAAATGAGGATCAAGGATGACGATATCTTCAAAACAGCTTTCAGGAGCAGGTATGGACATTACGAATTTGTTGTTATGCCTTTTGGTCAAACCAATGCTCCTGCAGCCTTTATGCAACTCATGAACAACATATATCGGCCATACCTTGACAAATTTGTGGTCGTCTTCATCGACGATATCCTCATATATTCAAAGACCAAGGAACATCATGAAGAACACTTGAGGACCGCACTGCAAGTCTTACGAGACAACAAACTATATGCAAAATTAAGCAAGTGTGAATTCTGACTCGAAGAAGTATCCTTCTTGGGCCATGTCATCTCAAAGGACAGCATCTCTGTTGATCCCTCCAAAGTCGAAGTTGTACTCAACTGGGAGAGACCAACCAACGTCACCGAGATAAGAAGCTTCCTAGTACTGGCTGGCTGCTACAGGCGGTTCATCAAGGACTTCTCAAGGATCGCTGTTCCTCTCACGCATCTGACACGAAAGGAGAATCCATACTCCTGGAGTAAAGAGTGTGAGAAAAGTTTCCAAACCCTCAAGACTGTCTTACCTCAGCACCTATTCTCGCTCTGCCAATAGAGGGAGAAGGGTTCTCTGTCTACACCGATGCCTCAAGAATCGGGCTAGGATGTGTACTCATGCAAAAGGAGAAGGTCATCACCTATTCTTCAAGACAACTGAAGAGACATGAAGTCAACTACCCTGTACATGATCTCGAGCTGGCTGTTGTGGTCTTCGCCTTGAAGATTTGGAGACACTATCTATATGGCGAGCAATTCACTGTCTACTCAGACCATAAAAGTCTGAAATATTTATTCTCTCAGAAGGAACTCAATATGAGACAAAGGAGATAGCTAGAATACTTGAAAGATTTCGACTTCCACATCCAACACCACCTAGGCAAGGGAAATGTCGTGGTTGTTTCTCTTAGTAGGAAGCCAATGGCATTTATCTCAAGTCTAGTCCTTGGCGAGATGCAACTACTAGAACAATTCGCAAGGTTAGACTTAAATATCGAACATAGAGATGATCGAGTCTTGGTTGCCAATATCAAGATTCAATCTGATCTGCTAGAGGAGATCAAAGCTCAACAAGACGATGATCCATTCTTAGTCCGCGTCAAAGAAACTCTAACTGAAAGACCAGACTTTGCAAAGACTGAAGACGGAAGGCTTGTCTTTCAAGGTAGGACATGTGTTCCCGACAATGAAGAACTAAAGAGAAGACTAATGGATGAAGCTCACAAGACTAGGTATACTATTCATCCAGGAGGTACCAAAATGTATCAACATATGAAAAGAACGTTTTGGTGGCCGAACATGAAGAGAGAGGTAGCTGAACATGCCACTCACTGCCTTACTTGCCAACTAGTGAAAGTGGAACACCTGCGCCCTGCTGGTGTACTCAGACCGCTAGATATTCCGGAGTGGAAATGGGAAAGTATCGGCATGGACTTCATCATGGGTTTACCCAGGACTCGTGGTGGACTCGACGCCATATGGGTCATTGTGGACCGACTAACCAAATCCGCCCACTTTCTGCCTATAAAAAGTAAGTGGTCTGTGGAGGTACTAGCTGCCTTATATGTCAAGGAGATTGTAAGACTACATGGCATTCCATCATCCATTGTTTCGGATCAAGATCCGAGATTCACATCTCATTTTTGGTAAGGACTGCAAGGTGCACTGGGTACTAAACTCAACTTTAGTACCGCATTCCATCCACAAACCGATGGGCAAACTAAAAGAACCAACCAAATAGTGGAAGACATGTTGAGAGCTTGCACTATATATTTTCAAGGTTATTGGAATGAGCACCTACCACTAATCGAGTTCGCCTATAACAACAGTTATCAGGCAAGCATTAAGATGGCACCATTCGAAGCGCTCTACGGAAGGAACTATATATCCCCTGCATGCTGGAATGAGGTTGGAGAACAACAATGGCTAGGCCCAAACATGGTGCAACAGACAACAAAGGACATTCAGGTAATCAGAGATCGGCTCAAGATTGCCCAATCCAGACAGAAGAGCTACGCCGACAAAAGAAGGCGAGATATAGAATTTCAAGTTGGTGATCATGTATTTCTAAAAGTGTCACCTACTCGCGGAATCCAAAGATTCGGTGTAAAGGGAAAGTTCAGCCGTAGATTCATCGGTCCTTTTGAAGTACTCGAAAGGGTTGGTGAGATTGCATACCGGTTGGCGTTGCCACCGGATCTGTCGTGTGTACACAATGTGTTCCATGTTTCCATGCTTAGGAAATATCTGTACGACCCCACGCACATCATTCGCCATGAGAAATTGGTATTAAACAAGGATGTGACATATGAAGAGAAGCCAGTCAAGATACTGAAATGGAAGGTACAACAACTCAAAAATCATCCCATTCACGTGGTGAAGGTCTTATCGAATAACCGTGGAGTGGAAGAAGCCACGTAGGAACCGGAAGGAAGGAACTATCAGACGAAACTACCCTGATCTATTCGGTAAGCCATTCTCTCCTGTAAGGTCATATGAATTTGGGGACCAAATTCTTTTAAGAGGGGGAGGATGTAGAAACCTAAATTTTTGAGAAAAATAAAAATTAAATAATAAATTAAAAACTCAGCTAAAGGGATATTCAATGAAAAGAGCATTAAATAAAACCCATTAAATGGAAAAGAGTAATGGGCTTTGCTTAATGGATCCTCCGGAACTTATTGGGTCAAAATATGAATTTACAAATAGTAAATAAAAAGAAAATACCCTAAATTCACAGTCTAAATATCTCCTAAATAGAAAAGGACTCTTTAAGCATTAAAAGAGGCAATAAGAGTTGGAATTGGATTCCTAAGCCTACCCCTTATGATTTAGTACGAATTTATATCTCATCCTAACCTAAATAGAGGTTGGAAAGAAAGAAAGGAAGGTTGGAGTTAGGAAATCTCGTAATTTAAGAGCAATTAGAATAGAAGTAGGAATAGGAACCCATACATGCATAAATACATCTCTTAAACCCTCTTGGCCGACCCTAGCTCGTTGCCAAGGGTTGTTGGACGTGGAGAAGAGGCCAAGGAGGAGAGGATCTCGTGGGGAGAAGGAGTTCTTGGAGCTTCTTCCTCGTTCTTGGAGATTTTACCCTAGAAGACAAATCGAGTCAAATATAGACATTCTCACAAGCAAAACTAAATCAAATCCATCTATAGGTAGTTCCAATCACCAGGAACAAAAGCTCTCTTGTTTCATAATTTTTCATTGAGCCAATCTTTTGTTCTTGATTTTAGAAGTTCTGCAAACATGATAACTCCGAGTCATCATGTTTGAATCATATCTCCATGTACACTTGATCCCATGCTATGAAATTTTTACTGTAGACACTTCATGTTGTTAGGGATCTTTTGCCCAAGAAAGCCCTAATTTTGTTGAACATGTTGCTCGAATTAAATCAATCTTGCTCTCTGTATCATGTTCTGTGATACTCGTTATTTTTATGCTCAAACCATGTTCAACCATACTCTCTCTCTAATTCCTATTTACTGGAAGTACTCTCGCATGTCTAGTTCATTTGTCATTAGTTTCATGATTTTTCATCATGTATACAATTAGTTATGATTTTCTGAACGACCCTATATCAAAATCTAATATTTTTAGACCGCAATCCAAGACAGACAAGAACTCTGTCAGACTCAGGCCATGGACCTGAGAACGCGACGGCCCGATAGGTCGCGTTCTCAAGCCCTTCGCGATGCTTTCCTTGTCGCATTCTGAACGCGACAGTACCCTACGTCGCGTTCTGGCCTTCTGTCCTGGCAACCCTGTCGCGATCAGCCTGACCCCGTCGCGACCCTTACTGGCCTACATCGCGTTCACAGGATTTTGCATGAAAACCCATAAAATTTGTTACTCTCACTTTCTACAATATTCTTACGCCTTTTTAATAGTCATATACGCAGAAAAACACCTGTTTTAAAATGGAGCTATATTGAATGCTTTAAAATACATATTCACAACTTCTTTTCTATCTATGATTTCTCTTACACATGCACACACATGAACCATACATATATGGCTGAAATCTGGCATAAAATAGCTCATAATGTATCTGGTAATTTATTGCAACAATGTATATTTAATTTCCCTATTTTTAAAGAACTTGTATTTGGTTTCTTGCGTTGTTTAAATACCGATATCTACGCTCCACTGTTCTAGAATTCCTCTAGAACGTCGAGCACTTGTTTTAACGTACACACTCTACTTGACTTGTGGTGAACTCTCCGTCAGATATTCCTTTCGCCGGACTAGTGAACCTTACTCAAGGCCTCCGTAAGTCTCCTCTGATCATGGATTCCCACATGGTCGACGAGCCGGTTGTACCCTAACGCCTATGATACCCTTTAGGGATCAATATGATCCAAACGGCTATTAGAAGATTCGCTCTTACCTTGAATCACTTCGAACATCTGGACTTGTGCATAACATGGCCAGTGGTAAGATAGTGAGTTCCACCTGACTGCCAATACGACATGCGCGTGTTGTGCAACTGTTACTATCACCTGTTACTCGAAGTTTGCGTGCAATAACCTTAGCTCTCATCTATACTCTGCTCGCTCGTGTATTCACATTCTCTTTACTATCTCGTCTATTCATCTAGTGCTTTATCTATTCTTGGTACTCTATATTGGCCATTGACTGATTGTCTAAAGATACAATATAACCAATGCCTGGCAATATATAAAGGGCCCGATCTGGTCCTGGGATGTGCGCCCGAAAGTGCTAGTGCCATGGGAGTTAAATGATCAGAGTGTTGGCATTACACTCAAGTGCTATCTATCTCGACTATCTAATGACAATCAAACACAAATGCTATATTCTTTTGTTCTTAGAATAACAACCAAGTGCCATACTATACTCGTTAACAACCAAGTGCTATACTATACTCGTTGTGCTATTACTATACTTGTGCTAGTTGTGCTATGGACATCCTGCTATCTTGAACTATACTCGATATTGTGCTATTTTTGGAAAGTCTATATTTGGAAAGTTTACTATTTTGCTCTCGTGATACTCGTCATGCTATCTCTGGCTATATTTGACTCTCTTGTACCTGCTATCTTTAGATACTCTGTCATTAAATGCGTTAATTATTTCAAGCCTACTTGAGCCTGAGATTTAAGTCCTACTAGGCGTTATCGCTCACCCTACATTATTTGATGTTGTGTTCTCAGGTGAGACCGAGGATGACACATACAGTCACAAGGAAGGGAATGACCAAGAGTGAAGCCAGGGTACCCTCGAGTCATTATGTTATCTTAGAGTTGTAGTTAGTTATTTTCTTTTATTGCAATGTAATTGGGCCCTATAGAATGGCTCTGATATTAGTGGTTGTAACTAGACATCTGAAAAGTTATTAATGAGAAAGATTTGCTTTAGTATTATTCAAAGTGCAATGGTTTGATGTCTAGTATTCGCTCTATACCTTTTTCTTGCAACTGCCTTCGCGCTTCGATATTTCTCATCGGGGCATGACAGTATGCATAGTATGCACTATCTGTGAATTTTCTGTATTTTCTATACTTTAAGTATTTTTTGTCAGAAAATTCTCATAAGTTTTATCATCACCAAAAAGAGGGAGATTGTTGAACCACTCTTATATTTTACCCTTATATTTTGGTGATAACAAAACTTATGATTAATTAATATTATTAAATATATTTAATATCATGTTTCCTAATAAATATAAATTTATTATACTATCACTGTGAGATTTGCACTGAAAAACTAAATCGATGTCCATTCATATACATCGATTTCAGTTCACAAAGTGCCACATCGATTCTGTTGAAAACATGGATTCTGTTGAACACATCGATTTCCTTGTTAAAACAACGATTTGATCGCTGTAACGATTCGATAAGTTAAAACAACGATTTGATTGCTGTAATGATTTGATAAGTAAAACAATGATTTGATAAGTATAACGATTCGATAAGTTAAACAACGATTTGGTCGAAACAACGATTCGCCTTAACTAAAACATCAATTTCATTCAAACATCGATTTCACTTAAACATCGATTTCTCTTAAACATCGATTTCATTTAAACATCGATTTCACTTAAACATCGATTTTGTTCAAACATCGATTTCATGTAAACATCGATTTCACTTAAACATCTATTCTATTGGAAACATGGATTGCATTAGAACATGAATTCTATTCAAACATAGATTTCAACTTAAACATCGATTTCCTTTATACTCAGATGTTTCAAATGATTTTGGCGCCTAATGAAAAGTCAAATATATTTCATTTGCGCAATCTTCTATCTTTCTGACAGAAGATCTTTTTGCTTATCTCTCTAGATCTCTTCTTTCATGTCAGATAAAAAGGGCTTTCCGACCACTTCTGGGTGACAGTAGAAAACACAGAAGTGTGAGCCCTTTTGACAGAAACACTCTTTGTTCTAAACACCTTCTTCTATGCTTGCAGATCTCGAAGACCACCAAGTGGCTAACAGTCATAAGAAGAAGAATAGAAAAAATCAGCAATGACTAGAAGAGTTCCAACTGATCTCTTCAACGGATATATTTCAAAGCTGCTCATATAAACAATGAAGCAAGGTTGAAGAATAAAATAGAGAGCTTTCCTGAAGATCTTTAAAGAAGTGTACATCCAGTGAAGAACTTGAACTCCAGATACACTCCAAGGAAAAGAGGGAAAGAGCACGAGCCCAAGAAGAAGTACTCAAGCATCTGAAGACCTTCAAGCTCCTTCTCCTCTCTTCACTCTCTCTCTGTGGTCATTGTAAATCTGGGGGAGAGTTTGTGGCTAAGAGCTAGAGTTCTTAGTGTTCATCTTGTAATAGCTCTCGGTCTGTTCTTTCTTTTCTAAGAAAGATTTGTGTCCAGCTGTAGGACTGTATACAGTGTAGAACCTAGCTAGGGGTTTAAGTCTAGCAGGAGGTTGGCTTCTTGACCTGTAAGAGAAGAGGGCTGCCTTCTTGCCAGGGAAAGAGAAGAAGACCAGCTGGGGTGCTGGGTGTTGAATTGTCCTTGAGGGGGACTGTACCCTTGGTTAGTAAAATCCCAAGAGATTGTTTAGGGACTGGACGTAGGAATTCCATGTGGGAAGGGCCAAACCAAGATAAATTCCTTGTGTTCTTTGTGTGATTGTTTATTTGCTTCCACACTACTACTCTCTATCACATTCAACTAACCAACCTTTCAAGTGATAATTTTTGTGTTTAAGTTTCTGTTTCAGACTTCAGAAAACCTATTCACCCCCCCCCCCCCCCTCTAGGTTAGCTTGCTGTCGTACCAAAAGGGCCAATAAGTGGTATCAGAACAAGGTTCTCTGATCAACCAAGAAGATCCAACGAACTTAGAGAAAATCCATGGCAGCTTAAAGATTTGCTGAAGGTCAATCTGTCATCAGACCTCCACTCTTCGATGGAGAGGATTACCAATACTGGAAAATGAGAATGGAATGCTTCATTCGAGGCACAGACTTTGATCTGTAGCATGTAATAGAGGTAGGTGATTTTGTTATTCTTCTTGCTGAAGGTACTACTGCTATTACAGCAGTAGATAAAAGTAAATTATCTTTAAACTTTAAAGCTAAGAACTATTTATGTTGTGCATTATCCAAAAGAGAATTTAGTAGAGTATCTGCATGTAAATTAGCTAAAGAAGATGGGATAAACAATAGGTAACTTATGAAGGAACAGATAAAGTAAAACAACTAGGATAGATATTTGATGAACAATCTATCCCCATGTAATTTAATTTAATCACATTTCTATTTTGGTGATTAACAAAACCATGTTATGTTGATAATTATCAAACCCTTGATTAAGGTCACTAACCTGTTTTCTATAAGTCTTGAGCACATGAAATATAACAAGGAAAATCAAGCCAAATTGGTAAGTATTATTCTTACTGAAGCAACATTAAGATCAAGTATGATATTTCTCTAAGTACACATCAGTTTCTTTTATAAATTATGACTACTACAGCAGAACTGTAACGATTTCCTCATAACGGTTTCATAAGTGCCTTATCGATTTCTTCATAGAATGAAACATCGTTTGAATTCAAAAGAAATCGTTCTCACAACGATTTGCTATCGTAACGATTCCTTTAGTTATCGCAACGATTTTCTATCGTAACGATTCCTTTAGTTATCATAATGATTTGCTATCGTAACGATTCCTTTAGTTATCGCAACGATTAGCTATCGTAACGATTCCTTTAGTTATCGTAACGATTTGCTTATCGCAACGATTTCTTCATACGTCGTAACGATTTGCTTATCGCAACGATTTCTTCAAATGTCGTAATGATTTGCTTATCGCAACGATTTCTTCAGACGTCGTAACGATTTGCTTATCGCAACGATTTCTTCAGACGCGTAACGATTTGCTTATCGCAACGATTGCTTCAGATATTATAACGATTTGCTTTGCGCATCGACTTCTTAAGTAATCGTAATGATTTCTTTAGTTCTCATAACGATTTACTTTGCGCATCGACTTCTTAAGTAATTGTAACGATTTCTTTGGTTCTCATAACGATTTGCTTTGCGCATCGACTTCTTAAGTAATTGTAATGATTTCTTTGGTTCTCATAATGATTTGCTTTGCACATCGACTTCTTAAGTAATCATAATGATTTCCTTAATGATCACAACGATTCTTTCATATCTCACAACGATTTGCTGTTTGGTTGCATAACGATTTCATAAGTCATAAATGCATCGATTTCATATCAATCAACTTGACATATGACTTATCCTTTCAACAGTTGAATAGTCAAAGTCTTCGCACGTATTCTTCTGTCAGCTGTGCATTTAATGAAGACTGAACGTATCTCTGCATGCATGCAGACGATATCGTCCATTATCGTGTCTATTCCGTATGCATCTTTTAGAACAGCAGAATAGCATTACTATTTTGATGAATATTCACACTAACGTTGACTGACAACAAGAGACAGTTCAGCTGTCTATCATTCTAGCTTGCTTTGTGTGCAGGTCCTGGTCAGCTATTCATCTCACAACAATTGGACCTTGTAGAAGCCAAAGGACACTTCAGAAGATCCTATCTCTTTGCGCACAAATGGATAAAGGACTGTTGACTGGAAGCTTCAAGTGCCACTCAGTCTAACGTCCACCAAAAGCTAGAGGCAACAGATACTTCAACGTTTAGATTTCAAATTGAAGATATATATATTGAAGAAAGGAGCTCCAGAAGTAGTGATACACATAGACAGAGAACGACAGTCATAGAAAACTCTCTGATCATCAAGTCTTCTGCGAGTTCTCAAGAAAGAGCCAAGCCTCATTCCATTAGATTAGCTCTTTGCTCTCTGCATTGTTTGTAGATTTTCGAGAGAGCTTGTTTGGTTCTGAGAGTGAGCTTTTGTTTATAGATCTCATTGCTCTCAGTCCCTTGCTTCAGATCTTGGCTTATCAAAGCTTGATCTAGGGGCTTAATCTCTGCTTACTTGTTTCTGTGTGTGTTCCCTTCTGTTGAGAAGGAAGACCTGGTGGGGTATCCAGGGTGTTGTTCCTCTTCGGGCTGTGAAGAGAAGACCAGCTGGGCTGGGTGTTGTAGTGTCCATAGGGGGACTGTACCCTAGTTAGTGAAATCCTGAGTTGTTGCTCAGGGACTGGACGTAGGACTCCTGTGGAGAGGAGATCTGAACCAGGATACATCTTGTTTTGTGTGATTGTCTTCGTGTGATTGTTGTTTCTCTTTACTAACACTAACAATCTTCAAAGTGTATTTCTCTGTGAACATTTTTAGTGAACAGGTATTAGCTGATAAATTTTAAAGACCCATTCACCCCCCCTCTGGGCTACCTAACTAGGCAACAAGTGGTATCAGAGCGAGTCTCTTCGACAAAGAAGAAGATCCAACGATCTGAAGAGTAAAGATCCATGGCAGCCCAAGGAAACATTGAAGGTCAGTCTGTCAACCGACCCCCTCTCTTCGATGGTGAAGACTACACTTACTGGAAGACCAGAATGGAGTATTTTCTGCAAGGATTCGACTATCAGATCTGGTCAATTATAGAAGAAGGAGATCTCGTTATCCTAAACTCAAGGCAGAACTGGACAGACGATGATAGGAAGAAGATCTCCCTCAACTGTAAAGCTAAGAGCATTCTGTGTTGTGCTCTCAGTAAGAAGGAATTCAACAGAGTTTCAGCCTGCAAATCCGCAATGGAGATGTGGGAAAAGCTCAGAATCACGTATGAAGGGACAGACAAAGTGAAAGAGACAAGGATTGACATTCTTGTAACACAGTATGAAAGATTTCAGATGCAACCAGGTGAATCCATAACTCAAATGTTCAGTAGATTTACAGACATTACAAACGGCTTAGCTGGACTTGGGAAGACATATGAAATTGGAGATATGGTTAGGAAGATTCTCAGATCCCTACCACCCTCATGGACCCCAAAGGTAACAGCCATTGAGGAAGCCAACGACTTGAAAAAGATGTCGTTGGAGAAGCTCATTGGGTCCCTTATGGCCCATGAGATCAACATGGAAAGGTTGGGAGAGTCCTCGAGCAGAAAGAAGCACTCAAATGCCCTTAAAGCTGAAGAAGACTCATCAGATGAACTCTCAGATAACAATGAAAGCAGCAAGGACAGTGAAGATGAAGAAGCAATGCTGTCCAGGAGATTACAACGCATCCTAGCAAAGAAGAAGAAGTTCCAATCTGGTAGAAGACACTTCAAGAAACACAAGGAGTTCAAGAAATCAGAAGGAAAAGATCAGAAGAAGACCGAGCCGATATGTTATGAGTGTAAGAAGCCCGGACATATCAAGGCAGAATGTCCAAAGCTCAAGAAAGGTGAATACAAGAAGAAGGACAACTTCAGAAAATTCAGAAAGTACAAAAAGAAAGCAATGGCAGCTGCGTGGGAGAACAGCAGTGACTCTGACAGTGAGTCAACCCAGAGCAGTGAGGGAGAAGAAGAAGCCAACTTGGCTTTCATGGCCAATACAGACGAAAAGGTAACCTCTGACTCCTCTTTTGATTCTTGCAATGATTCTGATTCAGACAATTTAGAAGAAGCATTTAATGAACTGTATGATAAATATAGAAATGTATCTAAGTTACTAAAAGCTAGTAAGAAGAGTATTGCCTGTCTAGAAAACACAAACTCAGATTTAAAATCAGAAAATGAACAATTAGAAAAACAAGTATCTGAACTGAAAAGAAGAAATGATCTATTGTGTGAGGATCTAAAAGATAAGAATAAACAAATAATCAGATTAGAAAAATAGGAGAAATCAGATGAACTAAGAATAGAAATCAAAGCCTTAAGTGAAGAAAATGACAAACTGTCAAAGACGCTGGAGAAATTTACTAATGGTAAAAATTCCTTAGTATTAAAAGGTGCTAGACGATCAGGGAAGAATAAACAAGGAATAGGATACACCCCTCCAGACAATGAAGAAACCATTATTTATCGAAAATATATCCAACCCCTAAATTTGTAACTGAACAAGAGACATCATATAAATCTAACTTTAAATACGCTTCATATGAAAAAGTAACTAGAGTAACATGCTGCAGCCACTGGAATAAATTAGGACACACAAAAATAACATGTCCAACTAAGAACAACAAATGGGTAATAAAAGGAAAAATTGATGACACTAACCAACAAGGACCCAAAAAGAATTTGGGTACCTAAAACTTAATGTTTTCATTTCAGGGTAACCTTCGAGCATCCAAATGGTATTTGGATAGTGGGTGCTCAAGGCACATGTCAGGAAATAAAAGATTATTCTCTCATCTAGAAGCTGAAGAAGGAACAGTCACCTATGGAGACAATGGGAAAGGGACTGTTATTGGGAGTGGATCTGTTGGCAGCAACAACAAAACTATTATTGAAGATGTTCTATGTGTCAAAGGTCTGAAGCATAACCTTATAAGTATCAGCCAACTATGTGACAAGGGACACCAAATCAAATTTCAAGAATCCAAGTGCAGCATTATGAAGGATGGAGCAGTTATCTTTGAAGCTAACAGAGAAAAGAATCTATATGTACTGTACCTTGAAGAACTCAAAGATCAAGACGTTTGTTTAGCAGCCAGCAAAGAGCAGTCAACTGAGCTATGGCACAGAAGATTGGGCCACTGCAGTTTGGATGGCATGAACAAGCTCAGAAAGAGAAGTCTTGTGGAAGGTCTGCCAAAGGTCAGCACTAAAATGGATGGTATCTGCAGACCGTGTGCAAAAGGGAAGCACACTAAGAGTTCCTTCAAGTCAAAGACTGTGGTAACCACCTCTAAACCCTTAGAACTCCTTCACATGGATTTGTTTGGGCCAATGAGGACCACAAGTCTTGGAGGAAAGAGTTTTGGTTTCGTAATAGTGGATGATTACTCCAGATTCACATGGGTGTCATTCTTGGAACACAAAGATGACACATTTGACAGTTTTGTAAGTTTCAGCAGAAAGGTGCAAAGAGACAAGAAGTACTGCATTGTTGGAATCCGGTCAGATCATGGAGGAGAATTCCAGAATGACAAATTTGCAAAATTCTGTGATGACCAAGGGATTGAGCACAACTTCTCAGCACCAAGGACACCACAGCAGAACGGAGTTGCTGAAAGAAAGAACAGAACTTTATTGGACATGGCAAGAACAATGCTGTCAGAATATGATTTGCCAAGATATTTTTGGGCCGAAGCAGTGAATACCGCAAGCTATATCATCAACAGGGTGATGATCAGGCCAATCCTAAAGAAGACTGCCTATGAGCTGTACAAGGGAAAGAAGCCAAAGATCAATCACTTCAGAACTTTTGGATGTCCATGCTTCATTCACAACAACGGCAAAAGAGACATTGGTAAGTTGGATGCCAAATCAGATGAAGGCATCTTCATGGGGTATGCTTCTAAACCTAAAGGTTATAGAGTATTTAATAAGCGTACACTATTGATAGAGCAATCTGTGCACATTATCTTTGATGAAACTAACCCTTCCTTGAGAAAGGAAGAAGATAGTGACGTTGATGATGCAGATGATTTGTCCAAGAAGTTAAAGAACACATCAATTGAGGACAAGGAAGATCCACCTCTGGAAGACCTGCAACAAACAGACATTGAACATGAAAATCTTCCAAAGGAATGGAGATACAAGAAAGATCACCCACCTGAAAACATCATTGGTGATCCAACTGTAGGGGTAAGAACAAGAGGTAATGTAATTCCTTGTGATTACCTAGCTTTTGTTTCTCAAATAGAGCCTAGGACAGTCAATGAAGCTCTTACTGATGAATCTTGGATTTTAGCCATGCAAGATGAACTGAATCAGTTCAAGAGAAACCATGTATGGTCACTTGTTCCTAGACCATCAGATCATCCAGTTATTGGCACCAAATGGGTGTTCAGAAATAAATTGGATGAAGCTGGTGTGATCTTAAGAAATAAGGCCAGGTTGGTAGCTCAAGGCTATTCCCAAGAGGAAGGCATAGATTTCGATGAAACCTATGCACCTGTAGCTAGACTTGAGGCTATTAGAATCTTACTTGCATATGCATCTGCTCTAGATTTAAAATTATTTCAAATGGATGTCAAATCTGCATTTTTAAATGGCTTTATTAAAGAGGAAGTTTATGTGGAACAACCTCCGGGTTTTGATGACACAGAATTTCCTAATCATGTCTTTAGATTACATAAAGCTTTATATGGTTTGAAACAAGCACCTAGGGCCTGGTATGAAAGGCTTAGCTCATTTTTACTGAACCATGGTTTCACTAGAGGTCAAGTAGATAGTACATTGTTCATCAAATCCAAAGTTAAACACATATTACTTGTGCAAATTTATGTAGATGATATAATTTTTGGATCTACTGATGAATCTCTTTGCAAGTATTTTGAAAAGTTAATGCAGGGAGAATTCGAAATGAGCATGATGGGGGAGCTCAACTATTTCCTTGGACTACAAATTAAGCAAGGAAAAGATGGCACCCACATCTGTCAAGCCAAATACACCAAGGAGCTCTTAAAGAAGTTTGGATTCGAAAATGCCAAGCCACTGTCAACACCTATGAGTACATCAACAAGGATGGACAGTGACAAGGATGGTAAGAAAGTAGATCAAAAGATCTACAGAGGTATGATAGGTTCTTTACTTTACTTAACAGCTAGCAGACCTGATATTTTATTTAGTGTATGTATGTGTGCTAGATACCAAGCAGATCCTAAAGAATCTCATCTAATTTCAGTTAAAAGAATCTTTAGATACTTATCCAGAACTCATGATCTAGGTATATGGTATCCAAAATCATGTGAAGTCAATTTAGTAGGATATTCTGATGCTGACTATGCTGGATGCAAAATAGATAGAAAAAGCACCAGTGGTTGTTGTCAATTACTTGCAGGATGTCTGATATCCTGGTCCTCCAAGAAGCAGAATTCAGTAGCACTATCGACAGCTGAAGCTGAGTATGTTGCTGCTGGAAGTTGCTGTACACAACTCCTATGGATAAAGCAACAACTTGAGGACTATGGGCTACACATCAAGTCAATCCCACTGCTATGTGACAACACAAGTGCTATAAACTTAACCAAGAATCCAGTACAGCACTCAAGGACCAAACACATTGAGGTTAGATATCATTTTATTCGTGATCATGTAGCTAATGGTAATATAGAAATTTCTTTCATTGATACAAATAATCAGTTAGCAGACATCTTCACAAAAGCCTTACCCGAAGAGAGGTTTACTTCTCTCAGAAGGGAATTGGGCATGTGCAAATTGTGAAAGATTTATTTGCTAAACCTGAGATATTAATTTTCAGAGCTTAAATTAATTATTCTCCTTGAAAGTGAGCAAAATATCTCAATTATCTCTCATTTATTCTATCTGGCGTAAATACTCCTGTCGGTTCGTTATTTGTAACTCTTTATTTCTTTCAAATTGGAGCTTTGTCGTTTTCCGCCATAAAGGCACATCCCATTTCGAAAAAGCTTTTATTCTTTATTTCACAAATCCCGGAATCTGTGTGGGAACGATTCCTCTTCCCTCTTTATCTCTTTCGTCCTCTTGCCTAAGGCGATACCCTATCGACCCCGGCATCGACTTTCCTCAGATTTGAAGCCTTCAACCTCTCCCGCCAGAAATTTCTTGAGGGGTTCTTCCTCAATCACCCTTCCAGTCCTTCAGAACCTTTCCCTGCTAGATTCCATGGCCTCTACAACCATTTCCGGCACCGTTGGGGGCTACGGAGCTGCGTTCCTCACCGCAGATCAGCAAGCTAGGTTCGCGTCAGTCAAGGCTAAGCTTTGTGGTCACAAGGCAGTAGATTTGGCAGACCTGGAGAAGAATGGCATGGGCAGTTTAGTTGAAGCTCTGCAGAAGTTAAAATGGACGAAGATTGCAACCCTGTCTGAAGTAAGTTATCCGTATCTTGTGAAAGCCTTTTATGTTTGTTTGAAGACTGAGGCGGATGGGACCTTGACATCCATGGTCAAGGGTACCCAGATCAGGATCACCAGGGATTTGTTAGCCTCTCTGTTTGAAGTCTCCACCACTGGTCACAGTGGAGTCCACTCTGTGGACACTCAAGTCAAGGGGCTAGGGATTATTGGTCCGGATTTCAGGCTGAAGGATGGGAAGCTGGATATCAACCAGCTTAGTGCGTTTAATCGGTTATTGCACTTCATTATTTGTCAGATTATTGTTCCTAGGAGTGCATCTTTCTCTACCTGCGCCAGGGCAGATTCTGACCTGATGTTCTGGGCCATCCAGAACCAGGAAATTAACACTGCAGAATTAATAATTGAGAGGATGAAGTTTGCCAGTTCTCAGGTGTGGGACACCAAGAGTAAGTTGAATATCTCACTACCTTATGCCCATCTCTTGACAAGAATTTTCCAGCATTTTGGCATTAGCGTAGTTGGTGATGTTTCTGAGAAAATGGGCCAAGCCATCAGGTCCAGAAATTTGAGAAAGAGTGGATTTTCAGTTGTGAATAGTGTATGGTCAAAGACTGGTGCGGTTGAGGGTGAAGCCATCATTGGTGAAGCCCAAGAGGACCTAGAACCAGTAGCAGAAGTAGCGGCAGTGGTTGAGCCAAAGAAGCAGCCATTGATCAAGTAGTTCCAGCAGCAACAGTGACAGCAGCAGTAGAGGAAGAAGCCAGCAGAAGGATTGAGGACATTCCTCCTGACTTCATTGAGCCCTTTGGGCAATCTCCAGAGGATCCTCTTCCATCTTCCCAAGTAGCCACTCTACTTAGGAATGCACTGGACTCCATTTCTCAGGAGGAGCAAGTTGCAAGTGAATCTCTTGTAGCAGAATCTGTGGCAGAAGGCCACACTGAAGAAATGGTCATAGAAGAAGCTCCAAGCCAGCAGGAGCACGTATCAGTTCAAGTAGATGCAGTAATGGAAGATGCTCCCATTGAGGGGGAGCATTCAGTAGCAGAGGATATTCAGGGAGAAAGTGTTGTGGCATCAGGCCACACTGAAGTTCCTTCAGAAGACCTCCCAGTCCAATCCGAAGAAGCAGCAGTAGCTCAACCCAATGTTCCTATGGAGATTGTGGCTGAAGAAGAAGAAGAAGTTAGTGTTGAAAAGGGCAGTGAGACTCAGGGGGAGGGAAATGAAAACCCCCCAGAAAAGCAGTTCATAGAAGGAGAAACTGCAAGCTCCTCAGACTCTGAAGATGATGATGGTGATCTTCAGGCACCTGTGGACCAAGCAAGGGAGAAAGGAAAGGAAGTTCCTCTCCTTGCGGATACTCCATATCAGAGGTCCCGGAGTCAGAAAATTGTAATACATTTGAAGCCTGTGATAGAGAGGTTGGATGCTCAAGGAGAAATCTTATGCTCATTGCAATCTGATGTAAACTCCATATTCATGAGCCAGGCATCAGCCACCAAAGAGCTATCCCAAGTAAGAAATGCTATGAAATGGTTCAACAAGGAAATGGGAAGCATGAAGTCCATGCTCTCTGAGATTTTGAAGGTAGTTGGAGCTCAAGCTCCTCCTCCCCCTCCAGCTCAGCCTTCTAAAGGAAATGAAGAAGAGGTTGCCAGGCCATCAGGGCCATCAGATCAAGAGTCTGGGCCTTCAGGGCCGGAAATTGTTTCTCAGGCAGCAGCTGTAGAGTCTGGGCCATCAGGGCCGGAAATTGTTTCTCCGGCAGCAGCCGTGGAGTCTGGGCCTTCAGGGCCATCAGATCAAGGATCAGGGCCAGTTGGGTCTGAGCAAATTTTGGCAGAAGAAGCAGCAGTCGCTCTAGAGCCCCCAGCTCCTTCACCTGCTCCTTCCTCTCCACCTTCGGCCTCCACTGCTCCACCTGCTCCTCAACCCTTCAAGAAACCTCAACCCAGAACCATCTCCTCTCCTACCTCATTTCCCACACATTCCTCTTCACCTCCTATCTCTCACATTTCTCCACCTCCTCCTCTTAGTGAGGTTCCTCCAGCATCTTCAGCTGGAGCCTCCTCCTCCTCTGGTCCCTCATTCTTTGGACCCTCTGAACCTACCTCTTCCAACCCACATTCTCTACTTCATCCTAATCCTCCTCCCTCCTTCATTACAATCATTCCAGAGGGAGCTCAGATTGATGGTCCCTACCTTAGGGCCATCAAGGATGAGTTTGAGGCAGCCATTCTCCGATCTGTCCTCAAGGTTGGAGAACATATTCATGGGACAGACTCTTCTAGTCCTGTCCATAAGAAAAGAAAAACCTCCTCTTCTTCTAACTCCTCTTCAGTTTTGTATCCTCCTCTATGGTTTTCACTGACAGAGGTCACCAAGAATAGACCTCTTTACAGGGAATTCTCTCTAAGGTGGTTTTTGCTTCTATCTTCAATCTTCCTCATCAGAATCTCACAGACTATCTAAACACCATCTTACCTTACACTTCTCTTTCCAAATTCCTCAAAACTAAAATCTTTTCTTCAGCCGAATCCCAAACTGAAGAAAAATGGGGTCGCTCAAATAAAGCTCTCTACAATAAGTTTTTACTTGCCAAATCTGCCAGATTCCCTCCTAGGGACCATACCCTAACCTTGTCTGAATGGTTCCTGATCCACCACAAGGACTCCTGGGCCCTGTTCATTCAGAAGAAGATAAAGCTGATCAGACACTTCAAGATGTTTAATGATTATCGATATCTTCATCGTTTGCCTGAAGTCCAGTTAGGTCAGTTCCGGCAGGCCATCCAAAGTCTTGGCTCCTCTCGTGACACTGAAGCTATCCAAGTAGACTTTGCCACTCTTCAATTGCCTGAGGCTACCTTCCTTCCCCCTCTCCACTCTCTAATAATGGATTCCTCTGTAGGCTCAATCATTTTTTAGCGTTTTGCCAGAGTCATGGGCAGAATTAAGGTCCAGAAGGGGTATCTGGTGGCTTTCCACAGATTCCTGTTTCGAGAGTATCACCAGGGCCATGTCAGTGCTGAAGTTCTTGCTCCTGCCCTGTCAGAATGTGAAAGATTGAACCCTAAAGATTGGATCAGATTCTATCCTCTCTCCGCACAGCAACTTTCTGATCTGAATGAATCTCGTGCCAGGGTTGGTGAACCTCTCATCTCAGAAGCTACTTTCCTGGATATGAACTCCATATACCTTGTCAATGATCCCTATCTCACTTGGGTTGAAAGGTACAAGGTTTATGTAGCCATGCGCCAGGATATGAAGCACAAGCAGATATTCTACCCTGTCACTCTAGATCAGTTTCTTGCTTGTGCCAGTTTTGCGAAAGTCAGCTTCTTTAAAATGGATTTGGATCGTGATTCCTATGCAGATTTCCTTGAGAAGCAGTTGGCCCTTCATCTCTGTAGGATGGCTCCCTCTATGGGACCAACCTATTCCGTATCTCTTTGGGTTTTCAAGCCATTTTTTGAGAAGCAGGAAGAGCAGGCCTGGGAAATAATTTCTCATTATGCCTCTCTCTTGTCCCCTGCTCATTATCTCCCTGTACCTTCTCAAAATTAATACAATACACTCTTTGTGTGCTCTTTACTTTTTCTTGTTCCTCTTCTTTGTCTCAGTCCTATTTTTTGCTTAATGACAAAAAGGGGGAGAACTATTGCAAGCTCTGAAATACATATGGTGAGCTATTGCAAACAATTTCAGAATTTAAATGTAAACTTATCTGTGCTATTTACTGAAGTTTATTGAAGTTTTGTCATCACCAAAAAGGGGGAGATTGATGAACAGTCTATCCCCATGTAATTTAATTTAATCACATTTCTATTTTGGTGATTAACAAAACCATGTTATGTTGATAATTATCAAACCCTTGATTAAGGTCACTAACCTATTTTCTATAAGTCTTGAGCACAGGAAATATAACAAGGAAAATCAAGCCAAATTGGTAAGTATTATTCTTACTGAAGCAACATTAAGATCAAGTATGATATTTCTCTAAGTACACATCGGTTTCTTTTATAAATTATGACGACTACAGTAGAACTGTAACGATTTCCTCATAACGGTTTCATAAGTGCCTTATCGATTTCTTCATAGAATGAAACATCGTTTGAATTCAAAAGAAATCATTCTCACAATGATTTGCTATCGTAACGATTCTTTTAGTTATTACAACGATTTGCTATCGTAACGATTCCTTTAGTTATCATAACGATTTGCTATCGTAACGATTCCTTTAGTTATTGCAATGATTTGCTATCGTAACGATTCCTTTAGTTATCGTAACGATTTGCTTATCGCGATTTCTTCAGACGTCGTAACGATTTGCTTATCGCAACGATTTCTTCAGACGTCGTAACGATTTGCTTATCGCAACGATTTCTTTAGACGTCATAACGATTTGCTTATCGCAACGATTTCTTCAGACGTCGTAACGATTTGCTTATCGCAAGGATTTCTTCAGACGTCGTAATGATTTTCTTATCGCAACGATTTCTTCAGACGTCGTAACGATTTGCTTTGCGCATCGACTTCTTAAGTAATCGTAACGATTTCTTTGGTTCTCATAACGATTTGCTTTGTGCATCGACTTCTTAAGTAATCGTAACGATTTCTTTGGTTCTCATAACGATTTGCTTTGCGCATCGACTTCTTAAGTAATTGTAACGATTTCTTTGGTTCTCATAACGATTTGCTTTGCGCATCGACTTCTTAAGTAATTGTAACTATTTCTTTGGTTCTCATAACGATTTGCTTTGCGCATCGACTTCTTAAGTAATCATAATGATTTCCTTAATGATCACAACGATTCTTTCATATCTCACAACGATTTGCTGTTTGGTTGCATAACGATTTCATAAGTCATAAATGCATCGATTTCATATCAATCAACTTGACATATGACTTATCCTTTCAACGGGTTGAATAGTCAAAGTCTTCGCACATATTCTTCTGTCAGCTGTGCATTTAATGAAGACTGAACGTATCTCTGCATGCATGCAGACGATATCGTCCATTATCGTGTCTATTCTTTATGCATCTTTTAGAACAGCATAATAGCATTACTATTTTGATGAATATTCACACTAACGTTGACTGACAACAAGAGACAGTTCAGCTGTCTATCATTCTAGCTTGCTTTGTGTGCAGGTCCTAGTCAGCTATTCATCTCACAACAATTGGACCTTGTAGAAGCCAAAGGACACTTCAGAAGATCCTATCTCTTTGCGTGCACAAATGGATAAAGGACTGTTGACTGGAAGCTTCCAAGTGCCACTCAGTCTAACGTCCACCAAAAGCTAGAGGCAACGGATACTTCAACGTTTAGATTTCAAATTGAAGATATATATATTGAAGAAAGGAGCTCCAGAAGTAGTGATACACATAGACAAAGAACGACAGTCATAGAAAACTCTCTGATCATCAAGTCTTCTGCGAGTTCTCAAGAAAGAGCCAAGCCTCATTCCATTAGATTAGCTCTTTGCTCTCTGCATTGTTTGTAGATTTTCGAGAGAGCTTGTTTGGTTCTGAGAGTGAGCTTTTGTTTATAGATCTCATTGCTCTCAGTCCCTTGCTTCAGATCTTGACTTATCAAAGCTTGATCTAGGGGCTTAATCTCCTACTTACTTTTTCTGTGTGTGTTCCCTTCTGTTGAGAAGGAAGACCTGGTGGGGTATCCAGGGTGTTGTTCCTCTTCGGGCTGTGAAGAGAAGACCAGCTGGGCTGGGTGTTGTAGTGTCCATAGGGGGACTGTACCCTAGTTAGTGAAATCCTGAGTTGTTGCTCAGGGACTGGACGTAGGACTCCTGTGGAGAGGAGATCTGAACCAAGATACATCTTGTGTTGTGTGATTGTCTTCGTGTGATTGTTGTTTCTCTTTACTAACACTAACAATCTTCAAAGTGTATTTCTCTATGAACGTTTTTAGTGAACAGGTATTAGCTGATAAATTTTTAATGACCCATTCACCCCCCCTCTGGGCTACCTAACTGGGCAACATATTCTTGTCTCACAATATGAGCAATTTAAAATGCTTCCTAACGGAAATATTATTCAAATGTATAATAGATTTTCGAGCATAGTAGTTGGTCTAAGTTCTCTTGGCAAAAATCTTTCTAATGAGGAAACTGTCAGAAAGATACTTAGGTCTTTAACTATTTCATGGACCCCTAAGGTCACCGCTATTGAAGAAGCTCGTGATCTAACCAAGTTTTCTATTGATAACTTAATTGGTTCCCTCATGACACATGAAATTAATATGGAGCGATTATCTGGAGGCTCATCCAAGAAAATTTCTAATGCTCTCAAAGTTGTAGTTGTTCCTTCCACCTCTTCTTCTTCTAGCTCAAAAAATGCAGGATCTGAAGACAGCGATGTGGATGATGTCCTATCCAAACTTTAGAAGATTCTAAAGAAGAAGAAAAACGGATCAAGAAGAATTCAGAAGAAAGAGAAAAAGGAAAAAGAACCAATCTGCTATGAATGCAGAAAACTTGGACATCTAAGATCAGATTGTCCAAGACTCAAGAAGACTGGTCAGCCAGAAAAATCTGAGAAGCAGCACAAGAAATTCAAAAGAAAAGTCATGGTTGCTGCTTGGGACAATGATGAAGCCACAACTTCAGAATCATCAAGCTCAGATCTCGGAAAAGAGCAGGAAAGTCTAGCCCTCATGGTAGGACTAGATGAGGTACATCCTGACCCATTTTTTTATTCATGCACTGATTTAGGGTCAGAGTCTGAAGACTTAGAAGAAGTCTTTAATGAACTTTATGAAAAATATAAAGGTGTTATAAAAGATTTAAAAATTTTGAAAAATAATACTACTTGCTTAGAAAACACCAATTCAGATCTTAGATCTGAAATGGAATAATTAGAAAAATAATTAAAAGAAAGTAAAGATAATAATTATCTTTTAAATGAAGATTTGAAAAGCAAAAACAATGAGAACTTAGAGTTAGAAGAAAAACTGAAAACTCTAACTGAAGAAAATCTTTATTTAAAGAATCTGTTAGAAAATTAACCAAAGGAAAAACATCTCTAGCTCTATGCTTAAAAGGATCAAAAACTGTCAATAATAAACAAGGGCTTGGATACATACCTTCGGAAAAAGGAAAACAAGCCATAATTCCAGGAAAATATCCTTTGCCAAAATTTGTAAAAGAAACCAAAATGCCTTAGAAAAAGGCATCTGAAATAAACAAGTTTTATCAAAAGAACAAGGTTTATAAAAACTGTGTTCTAAACAGGCATCACAAAGAAAATAAGAACTGTAGAACAAATTATATTCATTGTTGTTCTCATTGCAATAAACTAGGACACACAGTAAACACGTGCACAACAAGGCACCTAGTATGGATTCCGAAAGGATATTTTATGCATCTAACCATCAGGACCCAAAAAGATTTAGGTACCCACTTCTGAGTAGTTTATTTGCAGGATGGCCTCGGAGCATCAGGAACAAAGGATGCTCAAGACATTGGTGGCTGCCATCTCTTCATCCAGCTTATATCTGAAGAGGGAGTAGTCACAATTTTTTTTTTAATTTATAGTACTACTAATATCTATTTGCAAGGTACATACAGGTGGAGCCTTACATTCAGGGGGAGCATAGACTAAGGGGGGGTTATTCATTAATATCAATTATTGTTCAACCCCTCTCATACAACATTCTGGTAAGAAGTTTTTACAAAAAGGGGAGCGAATGCAATGGTAAGATCCTTCCTTTTTGGTTAGTGACAAAAAGGGGGAGAATATGCATAGTATGCATTATCTGTGAATTTTCTGTATTTTCTATGCATTAAGTATTTTTTTTGTCAGAAAATTCTCATAAGTTTTGTCATCACCAAAAGGGGAAAATTGTTGAACCACTCTTATATTTTGGTGATAACAAAACTTATGATTAATTAAATATTATTAAATATATTTAATATCATGTTTTCCTAATGAATATAAATTTATTGTACTATCCCTGTGTGATTTGCACTAAAAAACTAAATCGATGTCCATTCAATATACATCGATTTCAGTTTACAAAGTGCCACATCGATTCTGTTGAAAACATGGATTCTGTTGAACACATCAATTTCCTTGTTAAAACAACGATTTGATCGCTGTAACGATTCGATAAGTTAAAACAACGATTTGATCATTGTAACGATTCGATAAGTAAAATAACAATTTGATCAGTATAACGATTCGATAAGTTAAACAACGATTCGCCTTAACGAAAACATCGATTTCATTCAAACATCGATTTCACTTAAACATCGATTTCATTCAAATATCGATTTCACTTAAACATCGATTTCATTCAAACATCGATTTCACCTAAACATCGATTTTGTTCAAACATTGATTTCATGTAAATATCGATTTCACTAAAACATCGATTCTATTGGAAACATGGATTGCATTAGAATATGGATTCTATTCAAACATAGATTTCAACTTAAACATCGATTTCCTTTATACTCATATGTTTCAAATGATTTTGGCCCCTAATGAAAAGTCAAATATATTTCATTTGCGTAATCTTCTATCATTCTGACAGAAGATCTTTTTGCTTATCTCTCTATATCTTTTCTTTCCTGTCAGATAAAAAGGGCTCTCCTACCACTTTTGGGTGATAGTAAAAAACACAGAAGTGTGAGCCTTTTTGACAAAAACACTCTTTGATCTAAACACCTTCTCCTATGCTTGCAGACCTCGAAGAGCACCAAGTGGCTGACAGCCAGAAGAAGAAGAATAGAAAAATCAGCAACGACTAGAAGAGTTCCAACGCATCTCTTCAACAGATATATTTCAAAGCTGCTCATATAAAAGATGAAGCAAGGCTGAAGAATAAAATAGAGAGCTTTCCTGAAGATCTTTAAAGGAGTGTACATCCAGTATAGAACCTGATGAACTCCAGATACACTCCAAGGAAAAGAGAGAAAGAGCCCGAGCCCAAGAAGAAGTGCTCAAGCATTTGAAGACCTTCAAGCTTCAAGCTCCTTCTCCTCTCTTCACTCTCCCTCTGTGGTCATTGTAAATCTAGGGGAGAGTTTGTGGCTGAGAGCTAGAGTTCTTAGTGTTTATCTTGTAATAGCTCTCGGTCTGTTCTTTCTTTTCTAAGAAATATTTGTGTCCAGCTGTAGGACTGTATACAGTGTAGAACCTAGCTAGGGGTTTAAGTCTAGCAGAACCGCCCTTGGGTTTATACCAGGAGGTTGGCTTCTTGACCTGTAAGAGAAGTGGGCTACCTTTTTGCCCGGGAAAGAGAAGAAGACCAGCTGGGGTGTTGGGTGTTGTATTGTCCTTGAGGGGGACTGTACCCTTGGTTAGTAAAATCCCAAGGGATTGCTTGGGGACTTGACGTAGGACTTCCATGTGGGAAGGGCCGAACCACGATAAATTTCTTATGTTCTTTGTGTGATTGTTTATTTACTTCTGCACTGCTACTCTCTATCACACTCAACTAACCAACCTTTCAAGTGATAATTTTCTGTGTTTAAGTTTCTATTTCAGACTTCAGAAAACCTATTCACCCCCCTGATGACCAAACTGTCCCCATAATAAATATTTCATTTATTTATTTATATATTAATTTTGATGATTAACAAAATAGTACTAATGGACTACTTGAGCCTTGAGAACAGGAAATAAAAGAAAAATGAAAGTTCAAGACAATCAGGTAAGTCTCATCTCACATTCTGTCCAAGTCTTTGTATCGACTTCTTTGGTAAGCAGAACGATTTCCTCTTTGTCTGGAAAACTCAAAACAAATCGATATCATAACGATTTCTCGTAACGATTTCTTTAGACCTCGTAACGATTTCTTTAGAACTCGCAACAACTCTATAGTCATAACGATTTCTTTAGAGTTCATAACGATTTCTTTACAGTTCATAACACCTTGTTTTGTGTAACGATTTCGTGTATCGATTTCCTTACAACTTGATAGTCATAACGATTTCTTTAGAACTCGCAACAACTCTATAGTCATAACGATTTCTTTAGAGTTCATAACGATTTCTTTACAGTTCATAACACCTTGTTTTGTGTAACGATTTCGTGTATCGATTTCCTTACAACTTGATAGTCATAACGATTTCTTTAGAACTCGCAACAACTCTATAGTCATAACGATTTCTTTAGAGTTCATAACGATTTCTTTACAGTTCATAACACCTTGTTTTGTGTAACGATTTCGTGTATCGATTTCCTTACAACTTGATAGTCATAACGATTTCTTTAGAACTCGCAACAACTCTATAGTCATAACGATTTCTTTAGAGCTCATAACGATTTCTTTACAGTTCATAACTCCTTGTTTTGTGTAACGATTTCGTGTATCGATTTCCTTACAACTTGATAGTCATAACGATTTCTCATAACGATTTCTTTAGAACTCGCAACGACTCGCTTGTTGTAACAACTTCATAAATTATCACAACGATTTCCTTACAATTCATAACGACTCCATAAGTTAAGAAGTCAGCAAGATTCTTTTTATCGAGTTTCTTGATGCATCAGTATAATGCCTTTTTAATAGCGTTGAAAAGTCAAAGTCATATCTTGTCTGTTGACTGCTACGCATTAAATGCTCTCTGATCATATCTCCCATGCATGCAGACAATATCTTCCATTTCTATGCTACTCTGTCTACGTACTTTTTAGACAGAAAGGAGCCTTGCTATATACTGCAATATTTGTTCCATCTCAACTAACTATAGACAGCAGTTTTAGCTGTCTTCCATTTATTGATGATATGCTTACAGATATCTGACAAGATTCATCGAGACAACGTTGGACACAAGATACAAAGTTCTATGACATCTCCTTGGCGTGTACATAAGGATAAAAGACTGACGATCAGAAGCTTCCTTTGTGACCAGTCTAACGTACACAAGGATAAGAGACAACGGACACTTCAACGTTCAAATTTGAATCAGAAGTTTAAATAGAAGACTTAAGACGGAGAAAGAAATGGAGAGGCACAACATCGCTTGCAATTTGAAAAGAAAGAAATCCATCTCCTCGAGTCTTCAGAAGATTGACACAAGAGCGAAGCTTCCACTCCAACCTTGCTCTTAGCTCTTAGCTCTCTGTGTTCAAAAAGGGTTTTTATTTGTGAGAGCTTGTGTAGTCCTTAGAGAGAAAACCTCGTTAAATCTCTTTCTCTCGCGGGCCTTGGTAGCTTCAGTGTGTAGCTGGTCAAGCTAGAGTCTGAAGCCTGTTCCCACACTCTTTTCTTATTAGGTTGTGTTCCCTTCTGGTCGAAGGAAGACCTGGTGGTATCCAGGGTGGTTGTTGTTCCCTTCAGACTGAAGGAAGACCAGTTGAGGCTGGGTGTAAGGATCCTTAAGGGGGATTGTACCCTTGGTAGTGAAATCCTGAGGCATTGCTCAGGGACTGGACGTAGGTCTCCTGTGGAGAGGAGTTCCGAACCAGGATAAAAATCCTTGTGTCTTGTGGATGTGCTTTGTGTGATTGTTGTCTTATTTGCTCTAACTCTAACCTCGTTATTAAGTTGTGTAATCTTTTCAGTAAACAGGTTTTAATCAGAAATCGAAATTTTAACAACCCATTCACCCCCCCTCTGGGCTAGCTAGCTGGGCAACAAGTGGTATCAGAGCCCGTCTCTTCGACAAAGAAGAAGATCCAACGATCTGAAGAGCAAAGATCAATGGCAGCCCAAAGCAACTTCGAAGGTCAGTCAGTCAACAGGCCTCCCTTGTTCGATGGAGAAGACTACACCTACTGGAAGACTAGAATGGAATATTTTCTACAAGGTCATGATTACACAATCTAGTCCATTGTAGAAGAAGGTGATCTTTTGGTCACAAACGCCAAGGCTCAGTGGACAGATGATGATAGGAAAAGAATATCCTTAAACTGCAAAGCCAAGAGCATATTATGCTGTGCCCTAAGCAAGAAAGAATTCAATAGAGTCTCAGCCTGCAAATCCGCAATGGAGATGTGGGAAAAGCTCAGAATTACCTATGAAGGGACAGACAAGGTAAAGGAGACCAGAATAGATATTCTAGTAGCTCAATATGAAAGATTCCAGATGCAGACAGGTGAATCAATAACTCAGATGTTCAGCAGATTCACAGACATTACAAATGGTTTAGCAGGTTTGGGAAAGGTTTATGACGTACCAGATATGGTTAGAAAAGTCCTCAGATCTTTACCATCTTCTTGGACTCCGAAGGTAACAGCTATTGAAGAAGCCAATGATTTAAAATTAATGTCATTGGAGAAGCTAATAGGATCTCTCATGGCTCACGAGATAAACATGGAGAGATTAGGAGAATCCTCCAGTAGAAGGAAACAATCAAATGCTCTCAAAGCAAGTGGAGATAATTCAGAAGAATCTTTGGATAATAGTGAGAGTAGCAAAGACAGTGATGATGAAGAAGCCATGCTGTCTCGAAGACTTCAAAGGATTCTAGCAAAGAAAAAGAAATATCAGTCCGGAAGAAATTTTTTAAGAAAAACAAAGACTTTAGAAAACCAGAAGTAAAGGATCAAAAGAAAGGAGAAGTGATCTGTTATGAATGCAAGAAGCCTGGACACATCAAGGCAGATTGTCCCATGATCAAAAAGAGTGATCACAAGAAGAAGGACAACTTCAGAAGATTTAATAAGTACAAAAGAAAGCAATGGCAGCCGCTTGGGAGAACAGCAGTGACTCAGACAGTGAGTCAAGCTCGAGCAGTGAAGGTGAAGAAGCCAACTTGGCTCTCATGGCCAACACCGAAGATAAGGTAACTTCTGACTCTTCTTTTGATTCATGCAATGATTCAGATTCTGATAATTTGGAAAATGCTTTTAATGAACTTTATGAAAAATACAAAGAAGTATGCAAATTACTTAAACTAGTAAGAAAAATATAATCTGTTTAGAAAATACAAATTCAGACCTAAGAACAGAAAATGAAGAACTTGAAAAACAAATTACTGAACATAAAAGAAGAAATGAATTATTATGTGAAGATTTAAAAGAGAAAAATAAGAAAATAAATCTTCTAGAAAAACAAGAAGACTTAGGTGAATTTAAAATAGAAATAGAAAGACTAAATAAAGAAAATGATAATCTATCATGTACACTAGAAAAATTTACCAATGGTAAAAACTCTTTAATATTAAAAGGTACTAGAAGATCAGGTAAAAAGAAAAATGGATTAGGATATACACCCCCAGACAATGAAGAAACCATAATATACCCTAAAACATATCCAACACCAAAATTTATACCCGAACAAGATATAGCATACAAAGCTGATTTCAAATATATAGAAAAAGTGACTAAGTTATCCTGCTGCAGTCACTGCAACAAGTTAGGACATATTAAAATAACATGCCCAACAAGACATAAAAAATGGATATTAAAAGGTAAAGTTGATGATACTAACCAATCAGGACCCAAAAGAACTTGGGTACCTAAAACTTAGTGTTTAATTTTCAGGAAAATCAAAAGCATCCAAATGGTATTTGGATAGTGGATGCTCAAGGCACATGTCAGGGAACCAGAAGCTTTTTGTTAATCTCCAAGACGAAGAAGGAACAGTCACATATGGAGATAATGGAAAAGGCACAGTAGTAGGAAGTGGATCCGTAAACATCAAAGGAAGATCAGTAATTGAAGATGTAATGCTGGTCAAAGGGTTAAAGCATAATCTCATAAGCATCAGCCAGTTGTGTGACAAAGGTCATCAGATTCAGTTCCAGGAATCAAAGTGCAGTATATTAAAGGATGGAGCAGTCATATTTGAAGCCTACAGAGAAAGAAATTTGTATGTTCTATATCTCGAGGAACTCAAGGATCAAGATGTGTGTTTGGCAGCTAGTAAAGATCAATCAACTGAGTTGTGGCACAGAAGATTGGGCCACTGCAGCTTGGATGGGTTGAACAAGCTCAGAAAGAGAAACTAGTTGAAGGATGCCAAAGGTAAATTTCAGATTGGATACCATTTGCAGACCTTGTGCAAAAGGAAAGCACACCAAGAGCTCCTTCAAATCAAAGACTGTAGTAACCACCTCAAAGCCCTTAGAACTACTTCACATGGATCTATTTGGGCCAATGAGGACTACCAGTTTGGGAGGGAAGAATTTTGGATTTGTAATAGTTGATGATTATTCAAGATTCACCTGGGTATCCTTTTAGAGCACAAAGATGACACATTTGAAAATTTTGTCAGCTTCAGTAAGAAAGTTCAGAAAGATCAGAAATTCTCAATTGTCTCTATTCGATCAGATCATGGTGGTGAGTTTCAGAATGAAAAGTTTAAGAAGTTCTGTGATGATCAAGGAATTGAGCACAACTTCTCAGCTCCAAGAACACCTCAACAGAATGGAATTGCTGAGAGGAAAAACAGAACTCTTTTGGATATGGCAAGAACCATGCTGTCAGAATATGATCTGCCAAGATATTTCTGGGCCGAAGCTATCAACACTGCATGTTATATCATAAATAGAGTAATGATCAGGCCAATTCTGAAAAAGACTGCTTATGAACTCTACAAAGAAAAGAAGCCAAAGATTAGCCATTTCAGAATATTTGGATGTCCTTGCTTCATCCATAACAATGGAAAAAGGGACATTGGTAAGTTGGATGCCAAATCAGATGAAGGCATCTTCATGGGGTACTCTTCTAAACCCAAAGGTTATAGAGTTTTCAATAAACGTTCCTTATTAATTGAACAATCTGTACATGTTATTTTTGATGAATCTAACCCTTCCTTGAAAAAGGAAGAAATTAGTGACATTGATGATGCAGATGACTTGTCTGAAAAATTAAAGAATACCTCAATTAAGGACAAGGATGATCCTCCTCTGGAAGAACTGCAGCAAACTGAAATTCAACATGAAAATCTTCCAAAAGAATGGAGACATCAGAAAGATCACCCTCCTGAAAACGTTATTGGTGATCCATCTGTAGGGATAAGAACAAGAGGTAATGTAATTCCTTGTGATTATTTAGCCTTTGTTTCTCAAATAGAGCCTAAGACAGTCAATGAAGCTTTATCTGATGAATCTTGGATATTAGCCATGCAAGATGAACTAAATCAGTTCAAGAGAAACCAAGTATGGTCACTTGTTCCTAGACCATCCAATCATTCAGTTATTGGCACCAAGTGGGTGTTCAGAAATAAACTGGATGAGTCTGGAATAATCTTAAGGAACAAGGCCAGATTGGTAGCTCAAGGCTACTCTCAAGAGGAAGGCATAGATTTTGATGAAACCTATGCACCTGTAGCTAGACTTGAGGCTATTAGGATTTTACTTGCTTATGCATCTGCATTTGATTTGAAACTATTTCAAATGGATGTCAAATCAGCCTTTTTAAACGGTTTTATCAAGGAGGAAGTTTATGTTGAACAACCTCCAGGCTTTGATGATACCGAATTTCCAAATCATGTATTTAAACTTCATAAGGCTTTATATGGATTAAAGCAAGCACCTAGAGCCTGGTATGAGAGGCTCAGTACCTTCTTATTGGATCATGGTTTCACTAGAGGTAAAGTAGATAGTACATTATTTATAAAATCTAAGGTTAAAAATATACTTCTTGTGCAAATATATGTAGATGATATCATTTTTGGATCTACTGATGAATCTCTTTGCAAGTACTTTGAAAAGCTTATGCAGGGAGAATTCGAAATGAGCTTGATGGGGGAGCTAAGCTACTTCCTTGGATTGCAAATTAAGCAAGGGAAGGATGGCACTCATATCTATCAAGCCAAGTACACCAAAGAGCTGTTAAAGAAATTTGGATTTGAAGGTGCAAAGCCATTATCAACTCCAATGAGCACATCAATCAGAATGGACAGTGATCAAAAGGTAAAAAGGTAGATCAAAAGAATTATCGAGGTATGATAGGATCATTACTTTACTTAACTGCAAGTAGACCAGATATTTTGTTTAGTGTATGCATGTGTGCTAGATATCAGGCAGACCCTAGAGAGTCTCATTTAATTTCAGTAAAAAGAATATTTAGATATCTGGCTGGAACTCATGATTTAGGTCTCTGGTATCCTAGATCTTGTGAAATAGAATTAATAGGATATTCAGATGCTGATTATGCTGGATGCAAAGTAGATAGAAAAAGCACCAGTGGTTCTTGTCAGTTTCTTGCAGGATGTTTAATATCATGGTCATCCAAGAAACAAAATTCAGTAGCTTTATCAACAGCTGAGGCAGAATATGTTGCTGCTGGAAGTTGCTGTACACAACTTCTTTGGATAAAGCAACAACTTGAGGATTTCGGATTCACATCAAATCAATTCCACTATTGTGTGATAATACAAGTGCCATCAACCTCACCAAAAATCCAGTTCAGCACTCAAGGACTAAGCACATTGAGGTAAGATATCATTTTATTCGAGACCACGTAGCTAGTGGTAATTTAGAAATTTCTTTTATAGATACAAATGGTCAATTAGCAGACATCTTCACAAAAGCCCTACCTGAAGAGAGATTCACATCTCTTAGAAGGGAATTAGGGATGTGCAATGTGTGAAAAGATCTCTGTAATTTTATTGGCATAAAAAATTTTTTCAGATAGAAATGAAATTTCCCTTCTTTAACAATGAGCAAAATCCAGTTTGTCTACATTCCTTGACCGCTATCGTAGTAAAGGCTGTTTGACCCGTCAAACGATTTTGTCGTTTTCTGGCTTTACTGCCTCTGGCGCTTCACTTTTCAATAAAATAATAATAATTTATTCAAATCGTTCTGAGAACGACTCGTCTTCTACCTTTACCCTTTTATCCTCTATCCGTTCACCCAAAGCCGATGCCCTAACGATTTTGGGAACGACTCTCTGCAACTTTCGAAGCTTTCTCCTCTTCCCGCGAAGAATCCCTTCGAAAGCTTCCACCTCTTCTGTCATTTCCCTTCACCAGAATCTCCTTCTCCTCTAACCCATGGCCGCTCCGTTAATCTCCGGAAGTGTTGGGGGCTACAGTGCTGAGTATTTATCCCCAAAGGAGCAAGAAAGATTTACGTTTGTGAAGACGAAGATTTGCGGAAATAAGGCAGTAGATGTTCAGAATCTTGAGAAGAGTGGCATGGCCAGGCTAGTTGATACTCTAAGAAGATTGCAGTGGATGGATGTGGTCACCTTCAGTGAGGTAAGCTACCCGGACTTGGTGAAAGCCTTCTACATTTGTCTGAAGTCAGAAGCAGATGGGTCCCTTGTTTCCTCTGTCAAGGGCATCCAAATCAGAATAACCCATGAGCTTTTGCATGATCTGTTTGGAGTAAAGACCTCTGGATTTAGTGGCATTCACTCTGTGAATGATGAAGTCAAAGGTCTAGGGATTATCGGTCCAGGATTTAAGTTGAAGGATGGGAAGCTTGATATTAATCAGATGTCCGCATTCAATAGATTACTTCACTTTATAGTCTGCCAAATCTTAGTACCTCGCAGTGCTACCTTTTCCTCATGCACTAGGGCAGATTCGGACATAATGTTCTGGGCCATCCAGAACAAAGAGATAAACCTGGCCGCAGTGATGATTGAGCGAATGATGTTTGCACACGCTCAGTTATGGGAAACAAAGAGCAAGTGGAATGTTTCCCTTCCTTATGCTCATCTACTGACCAAGGTCTTCAAGCACTTTGGAGTAGATTTGTCAGGAGCAGTAGCTGAAAAGATGGGCCAGTCAATAAGGTCCAGAAATCTAAAGAAAAGCGGTTTTTCAGTACAAGAAGGAGTTTGGTCAAAGTCCTCTGTGGCTGAAGGAGAAGCAGTTTTTGAAGATATTCCAGAAGTAGCAGCAGAGCAAGCAGCAGCAGCAGCAGAAGAAGAAGCAGCAGCAGCAGAGCAAGCAGCAGCAGCAGAAGAAGAAGTAGAAGCAGCAGCAGCAGTTGTTCAAGCAGCAGCAGTTCCAGTTGTGTCCAGCCAGGCAGAAGTTCAGTCTCACCTATTGTGGAGATTATCTCTCATTCTCCAGAAGTTCAGATGGAAGAGGTGCAGCTGGTGTGGCAGACTCCTCGCCCACCACCTTAGTCGCCTCAATCTTAAGAGAGGTATTGGATTCCATTCCCTCCACCTCACTACTTCTAAAGAAGGTGGATGTGTTGAAGAAGAAGCTATGGCACCAGGCCATACAGAAATTCTATCAGATTCTTTTGCTAATGTTGAGGTACAAGCAGGTACTCAACCAGATGTTGTCTTGGAAGAAGCTCCTGCTCAGGGGGAGCAAGAAAGTGTTGAACTCCCCGCTCCTATTCAGGGGAGCAAGTAGGCATTGAGGAAATTCCACCTCCTGCCAGTATTCCTATTAGTGAAGGCCCAAGAGCAAGCAATATCAATCTTGAGGAGCCTGTCATTCAGCAAGGGAAGCAAAAGAGAGTGGCTCACAAAGGCCAAGAAAAAGTCACAGAAAAGTCAATCTGAAGCCTATTATGGCATTGTTGAAAGCTCAAGGAGAAGTCTTGTCATCTGTTCAGACAAGTGTTCAGGGCATTATCTCTAATCAAGCCTCAACCTCCTCTGATCTATCCTCAATTCGAAATGCAATGAGGTGGTTCAATAAAGAGATGTCCGATATGAAGATTTTGCTGGCTAATCTTTCAAGGTCCAGTGGTGTCCCTCCTGCACCCACTCAGAGCAGTCCAGCTGAAGTTCCTAGGCCACCAGGGCCTCCAGCAGAAGTTCCTCGGCCATCAGGGCTACCAGTTCAAGCACCAGGGCCATCAGGGCAAGCTTCAGGGTCATCAGGACCCTCTTCAGTTGTCAGAGAAGCCAAAGGGAAGAGCCCATGTCAGCTACTTCGGCCCCTGACACTTCAAATCTTGCAACTCCAATTTTGTCCTCACCTACCTCTCCTCTCACAGCCCCTCCTGCTCCACCAACTATAAAACACCCAGTACCTCGCACCCTACCATCATCCTCTATCATTTCATCTCAACCTACCTTCTCTCCTACTCCTTCTCACACTTCAGCCTCATCATCCTTCTTACCCTCATCACCTCAAACTCAAACCACTCCAATTCAACCCACTTCATCCTTCAATCCAAAACACATTTTCTATCCTCCTACTCCTCCACCCTCTGTTACTTTAATTTCAGAACCACCTCCTCTACTTGGTGTCTTTGACACAAATTTGCCGGATGAATTTGAGAGAAATACTCTTTCCACCATTCTTTTCACTGCTACTCATATTCACAG
Source organism: Colocasia esculenta (assembly GCA_014218235.1). NCBI lineage: Eukaryota > Viridiplantae > Streptophyta > Magnoliopsida > Alismatales > Araceae > Colocasia > Colocasia esculenta. The sequence goes on along the minus strand of CM024756.1, from coordinate 141,490,622 downwards.
GACTGATCCTCCCAGTCCTGCCAAGAAAAAGAGGAAACAATCATCCTCTGTTTCCATCTCCTCCTCCTTATTTCCACCTCTTTGGTACTCTCTTACCCTTGAACCTCAGAAAAGATTCCTTTATAAGGAATACCTTCAAAAGTGCATCCTCTCCACCATTTATGGTATTCCCTTCCTTAACCTTACTGAGCACCTAAATATTGTTCTTCCTCTTACCCAGTTATCCCACTTTCATAAATCCAAATCTTTGAGGGGACTGAGTTCAAGACTGAAGATCAGTGGGCAAATGTCAAGGGCAACAAAGCTCAATACAACAAGTTCTTGACTGCCAGGGCCGAATCCATTTCGCATGGAGCTCATTCTCTCACTCTCTCTGAGTGGTTCTTTCTCAAGCATAAAAATTTGTGGGGTCCTTTCATCTTGAAAGAGATCCGCATTGCCAAAAGCTTCCAGCAGTACAGTGACTTCTGCTTCCTGAACAAACTGCCAGAAGTCCAGTTCTCTCAATTCCATTCAGCTATAGTAATGTTAAGATCCGAACGTCCAGTGAATATTCCCCTAACAGTGAACTTTGCTGATATCCGGATTGACTCTCCAGTCCTTTTGCCAAAGTTGCATTCCCTAGTATTTGGTTCAGATGCAGGCTCCCATGCATTTGACATGTTTGCCAAGCAGATGGGTAGAATGTCAGCCAAGCAGAGCAGACTGCCCTCCTTCCTGCGGTTTATCTTCAGAGAATACCACTCTGGCCGCATCTCCTCTCAGGTTTTGGCTCCACTCATTTCTGAGTGTGAAAGGCTTACACCCTCCGTGTGGGCAATCATCTACAGGGAAACCAACCTTCAGTTAGAAGCCATCAACAGTTCCTTGGTTAATCAAAATAAGCCCTCTCTCTCAGCCGAAGCCTTCATGGATCTCAACTCCATAAATCCTATTCAAGAGATTTATGTTCAGTGGGCAGCTCGATATACAGCTTTCTATGCTCTGAAGCAGGATCTATTAGATCAGAAGATCTTCTATCCAATCTCCTTGGATAGATTTCTCCATCGTGCCAGCTTCGGAAAAAGCACTTACTTCAGATTCATCCTGGATCCAGATCAGTATACAGAATTCTTGGATCAGCAACGGATTTTGTACATTCAAAGAGCCACCCAATCTATGGGTCCCAACTTCTCAGTTGCTTCTGGGGTTTTCCAACAGACGTTTGAAGACCTTGAGATCAAGGCATGGGCTGTCATCTCACAGCATGCCTCCTTGTTATCTCCCTTGTACTACCTCTCTCATACTTAATACAAGGATCTCTCTTCTTTGTCTCTCAGCTTATCTTTTTGCTTATTGACAAAATGGGGGAGAAAACTAAAGTAAATCTGAAAAACATGTTAAATTTCTTGTATGATGTTTAGTATATTTTGTCATCATCAAAAAGGGGGAGATTGATGACCAAACTGTCCCCATAATAAATATTTCATTTATTTATTCATATATTAATTTTGATGATTAACAAAATAGTACTAATGGACTACTTGAGCCTTGAGAACAGGAAATAAAAGAAAAATGAAAGTTCAAGACAATCAGGTAAGTCTCATCTCACATTCTGTCCAAGTCTTTGTATCGACTTCTTTGGTAAGCAGAACGATTTCCTCTTTGTCTGGAAAACTCAAAACAAATCGATATCATAACGATTTCTCGTAACGATTTCTTTAGACCTCGTAACGATTTCTTTAGAACTCGCAACAACTCTATAGTCATAACGATTTCTTTAGAGTTCATAACGATTTCTTTACAGTTCATAACACCTTGTTTTGTGTAACGATTTCGTGTATCGATTTCCTTACAACTTGATAGTCATAACGATTTCTTTAGAACTCGCAACAACTCTATAGTCATAACGATTTCTTTAGAGTTCATAACGATTTCTTTACAGTTCATAACACCTTGTTTTGTGTAACGATTTCGTGTATCGATTTCCTTACAACTGATAGTCATAACGATTTCTTTAGAACTCGCAACAACTCTATAGTCATAACGATTTCTTTAGAGTTCATAACGATTTCTTTACAGTTCATAACACCTTGTTTTGTGTAACGATTTCGTGTATCGATTTCCTTACAACTTGATAGTCATAACGATTTCTTTAGAACTCGCAACAACTCTATAGTCATAACGATTTCTTTAGAGTTCATAACGATTTCTTTACAGTTCATAACACCTTGTTTTGTGTAACGATTTCGTGTATCGATTTCCTTACAACTTGATAGTCATAACGATTTCTTGTAACGATTTCTTTAGAACTCGCAACGACTCGCTGTTGTAACAACTTCATAAGTTATCACAACGATTTCCTTACATTCATAACGACTTCATAAGTTATGAAGTCAGCAAGATTCTTTTTATCGAATTTCTTGATGCATCAGTATAATGCCTTTTAATAGCGTTGAAAAGTCAAAGTCATATCTTGTCTGTTGACTGCTACGCATTAAATGCTCTCTGATCATATCTCCCATGCATGCAGACAATATCTTCCATTTCTATGCTACTCTGTCTACGTACTTTTAGACAGAAAGGAGCCTTGCTATATACTGCAATATTCGTTCCATCTCAACTAACTATAGACAGCAGTTTTAGCTGTCTTCTATTTATTGATGATATGCTTACAGATATCTGACAAGATTCATCGAGACAACGTTGGACACAAGATACAAAGTTCTATGACATCTCCTTGGCGTGTACATAAGGATAAAAGACTGACGATCAGAAGCTTCCTTTGTGACCAGTCTAACGTACACAAGGATAAGAGACAACGGACACTTCAACGTTCAAATTTGAATCAGAAGTTTAAATAGAAGACTTAAGACGGAGAAAGAAATGGAGAGGCACAACATCGCTTGCAATTTGAAAGAAAGAAATCCATCTCCTCGAGTCTTCAGAAGATTGACACAAGAGCGAAGCTTCCACTCCAACCTTGCTCTTAGCTCTTAGCTCTCTGTGTTCAAAAAGGGTTTTTATTTGTGAGAGCTTGTGTAGTCCTTAGAGAGAAAACCTCGTTAAATCTCTTTCTCTCGCGGGCCTTGGTAGCTTCAGTGTATAGCTGGTCAAGCTAGAGTCTGAAGCCTGTTCCCACACTCTTTTCTTATTAGGTTGTGTTCCCTTCTGGTCGAAGGAAGACCTGGTGGTATCCAGGGTGGTTGTTGTTCCCTTCAGACTGAAGGAAGACCAGTTGAGGCTGGGTGTAAGGATCCTTAAGGGGGATTGTACCCTTGGTAGTGAAATCCTGAGGCATTGCTCAGGGACTGGACGTAGGTCTCCTGTGGAGAGGAGTTCCGAACCAGGATAAAAATCCTTGTGTCTTGTGGATGTGCTTTGTGTGATTGTTGTCTTATTTGCTCTAACTCTAACCTCGTTATTAAGTTGTGTAATCTTTTCAGTAAACAGGTTTTAATCAGAAATCGAAATTTTAACAACCCATTCACCCCCCCTCTGGGCTAGCTAGCTGGGCAACACCCCCCCCCTCCTCTAGGTTAACTTGCTGCCGTATGAAAAGGGCCAACACAAGTCACAATAAGTTGTCTTATTGCACAATTCTCTACTATATTTTTGGTTGTTCGTGCACTAAAAAAGGCTATTATTATATTGACGCAATCTTGTGGAATTTCTTTGTTACTAATGGCATTACAGTTGTTGAAACTACGCCCTACTTTTTGCGATCATCTGTGCGCTCAATGCCTCCTTTGCCATGTCTCCCTCTAGTGCTTCCTTCCCCGGATGCTCTTAGGCTAGCTGGCGATATTGCCCCAGATTTGGCGGATCCTGTTGCAAAATCATTGCAAGGTTATCAGAGATGGAATGGTATGATGCCACCAACTATGTCATTCCCACTGACACCCTTAATTCCATATCCTCCATCATTTACTCCATACACCTTGCTCGATCTTCCTATTTCTCTTTAGAATGGTAAACACACTATCCCATCTCTTTTTTGATGATTCTGACTAGCCTCTCTTCACATGAATAATCGTTGTGCCAACACTCATCCTATTGCTAGATTTATATTATATGACCACCTCAGCTAGTCTTTGTAGGATTTTCCTCTCGCTATCTTCCACCTATATTCCTTCCTCCTAATAAGTCGCCCTTGCACACTCTCAATGGAAGGCTACTATGGATGAGAAAATGTCTGCCCTTCCATCTCGTGGTACTTGGGACCTTGTTGCTTCTCCTCCAGTCGTTGTTCCTATGGCATGCAAATGTATATTTACCCTAAAGTATCTCTTGAATGGCACTATTGACTAGATAAGGTCTATTCTTGTCAAGGGCTTCAGACAGACATATGGGATTGACTACTTTGAGACATTCTCTCTTATGGCTCATATCACCTCCGTTCGTGTCATCTTCTCAATGGTTGCCAATCTTCATTGGCATATGGTTCAGATGGATATACAAATGCCTTCCTCTACAAAGATTTGCAAGAAGAAATCTATATGGTACAACCTTCGAGGTATGTTGCTCAGAGAGGGAGAAAGGTCTGTCACTTTGGAAGGCAATTTATGGCCTCAAGCAAAGTCCATGGATATGGTTTCATACATTCAGTCAAATAGTCTCTGCCGTTGCTCTTATTGATAGTTAGGTTGATGAATCAGTGTTTATAAAGAAAAGCTCTACAAGAGTCATTGTTCTAGGTGTGTATGTTGATGATATGATCATAACTGCTAGTGATAAGAATGATATTACAATGGTAGAAGAATATCTACAAAAATAGGTAGTCACGAATGATCTTGGTTAGCCATGTTATTTCCTTGGCATAGAGGAGGCATACAACAAGGAGGGTATTTCTCTTTCCCAAAGAAAATATGCATTGGATTCACTTTAGGAAATAAGACTCCTTGATTGCAAGCCGATAGATACTCCCATGGTCACTCGACTTGAGTTCTAGGGCCAATCTGAAAAAGATTCTTTGAACATTGGTCGCTATAGATACTTGGTTGGCAAGTTTATTTATTTGACTAATACTAGACTAGATATCACCTTTATGGTTGGTCTGCTTCATGCAGAATACAAAGCAATGACATTGGAAGGCTGTTCGGAGAATCTTGGAAGATATAAAAAGAGCTCCTAGAAAGGGCCTGCTGTAAAAACATTGTCATATACATATGGAAGATTTTTTTATGTAGACTATGCTAACTCAGTTTCTAACAACAAATCCACCTCATGTTATTGCACTTATGTTGGTGGTAATCTTGTCTCTTCGCATAGCAAGAAGCAAAACATGATGTCCCATTCCAGCGCAGAATCTGAATATTAGGCATTGACACACACAACTCGTGAGATGCTGTGGCTACAGTCTCTCGTACGGGACCTGGATTTTTTATACTTAGAGCCAATGTTGATGCATTGTGATGACCAAGCAGTAATATAGATTGCAAGTCTCTAAGCAACTCCAGCAAGGCCAGAGATGTCTTAGTGTTAGTTTCTATTACCCGTTCTGTTTAAGTCCTACTACGGTCATTTTCTTGGTTTTTTTGCATTATATCAATGAAACATTGGTTTATGGCTTCATTTCTTTTTCTAGTTCCTTTGCTCTTACAGTTCTTGCTAATGCTAATTGGGCAGGTCGCCCCAATATCTTTCGTTTATTCTAACTGCAACAGAAAATGACAGACAAAGTGTAGCTTGCTTATTCAAGCTCCAAAGCCGAACATTGAGCTCTTGCTTCGACTTGGATAATAACACTTTGTAGTGCTTTGGGCCTTCATTCATGAAGTTCCTCATTTGCATTGTCGTAGTAGTTTGCATGACAGTAAATCCGCTTCTTTTATAGTTAAATTAAATATGTTTCATATGATATTTTTTTTCCAACACTTAGTAAAGAGGGTTTGATCTACTTTACCTCTTGATAACCCTTACTTGTAAGGAATGAGCTCAACTTGTCATACCAAGCCTTGGGAGCCTACTTAATCCATAAAGTGCCTTGTCAAGCTTGAACACATGATTAGGAAAATACGAGTATTCGAAGCCAGGAGGTTGTTCTACAAAAACTTTCTCTTTTATTAAACCATTTAAAAAGGTACTTTTTACATCCATTTGTTGAAGTTTGATGTTGTGAGTACATGCAAAAGAGAGCAAAATCCTAATAGCCTCTAGCCTAGCTATAGGAGCAAAAGATTCTTCAAAATCTATTCTAAATTTTTTGACTTGTTTTCTAGTCCCTGACAGAACTGTAACTCATTACAGCAAGTGTTATTTTCTGTTACAGCATATGTTAAATCATGTTACAATAAAGACCTCCCTATTACAGTCAGGGACTTCTAATTAATTTTTTCTATTTTTTTTTCATCAAAAAAGTTGTTGTTCTTATGCACTACAAGTTCCCCCTTTTAACCTTCTCCTTGTCAATTGGTTGATATATGTGCATGAAGAATCTTTCAATTCGTTATTACCAATGCCTTCGTTGCAAGTTGAATGGAGCTTCTTTCTTCACTTCAAAAGGGGGGGATATGGCAGGAATTTTACCTGAGATAACCTCATTATAGAAAGATATGCACAGGGGATTTCATTCATTGACAATCACATAGGTCAAGGGTACTCTCTAGAATTAGTAACAAGTCAACTGTTATAGGCAACTCTTGTTGTTATGTTAATTTAGAGAGTTATAATGATCTCCAACCTTGTAACCAGTAGGTCAGTACACAAATTGTAACACCGTAAATGGAAATGAGATAAGAAGCTGTTGATGCGTAATGAAAAACAGATGATGGAGACCTTGATGTCGGCGCACCTGGAAAAACAACTATGTGGGTGTGTCTCCTCTCTCTCTCTCTCTCTCTCTCTCTCTCTCTCTCTCTCTCTCTCTCTCTCTCTCTCTCTCTCTCTCTCTCTCTCTCTCTCTCTCTCTCTCTCTCTCTCTCTCTCTCTCTCTCTCTTCCTTTCATATTTTCTAAGTTTTACCACTCGTTAGTCTCTGTCATCGATGAGATAGAGAACTCAAGATATGAGGATCACGACCTCATCGATCGATCCCAAGTAGAAGATTAATGGATGGTGTACAGTACAAATATAATGCAATACATGCATATTATACATGTGCAGCCGAATTCATCCTCGGCATTAGGACAAAGGGTGAGGGCCAGATGCTTCCACACAACTAAATGACTTGGATGGATGATGCTTTCAGATAAGATATTTTGGATGAATAAAATATTTTCAGACAACAAAATATCTTCGAAAAGCATAGGTAATATCTTGATGAAGACAAAGAAACAAAAGTCGCCATCATGATACTAAACAGTACATATATATATACTCTTGGAATCTATCTAAATTCTCGTGAATACCTTTAAAATCTTGACATCATGACTTATATTTATATTGGATTGTATTTCATTTTTCAGATGCACTTAATAGGGTGGAATGACTAACCTGCAACTCACCTTAAAATTATATCAAAACACTTTTATCTTCTGATTTCTCTCTTCAGTATCGAGTATTAATGGTATTTCCATCCATTCAATCTCATCTAATCATATTAATTTTCTTTTGCATTTTACCATAATCAGCTAATTAATTCGAGGGATATAACTTTTTATCAAATATGTGACATCTGCGATATACATACGAGAAAACAATAATGATTTCCATATATATATGTATATATATATATAATCCCTTTATAATGCACAAGGTCAGGTTCTTATCCAGCACAATGGAAGAGCAAAAGGGAATACTACAAGGGTCTGTTTGTTTGCACAGAAAACTCGGGTGAGGAAGTAGTTTTCCAGAAAACTTGATTTTTTATGTTATTTGGTACCACTGAAAACTAAAATATGTAAAATTAAATCACCCAAATCGGGATTTTGGCATCCACGGGAAAACCGCGGATGCCGTTTTCTGCCCAAGCGCCTGCTGCATCTACAGTGCTTTTAGGTGCACTATTCATTCAAGTTAGATTTTTATTTTTGTTCCACTCATTTAAATAGTATTTGTCAAATTTAATTATTTTTTATTAGTTAATTTATTTTTTACTTTTTTATTAAATATCTGTAGAATACTATTCATTCAAATTATTTTTTATTTTATTTCTCCTACTTTAAATTATATTTGTCAAAGTTACTTATTTTATTATTAGTTATTTATTTTTTTTTATTTTTTAAAAATATTAAAAATAAAAAAATAAAAATTTTGATGAATAGTGTTATTACACAAAGAGTATATGACTCTCTCTCATTTGAGTAGATCATAAGATCTCATACTCTTCCATACAATTTTATATTTTCCTAACAACCAAATAGACAATTACGTTTCCATTTTCACGTAAAAGTTTTTCCGTGGAAAACTATTTCCCTCTAAAACTGTTTTACATGCAACCAAATGGACCCTAAGTTAGGAGGAGAGAGAGTGTTCGTGTGCGTGGTTGGTGTGCAGTACCACTTTTCAACTCGATCTCTGGGCAATACATGATGAAAGAAAGAAATGTACCGATTCAACTCCAATAAATGTTCTTTTATGTAGGGCTACTATGTACATGTAGACTTGGATGGTATATATATTTGATGTGGATCTGTTCCGCACGCTGCTAGCCTGCTACTTCCCTGGCTAAAACGAAATGGAGAAAAGAACAGGTTATAGAGACAAAAAGGTAGAGGAAGGGGGAAAAGACATTTCAGTCAAGTTCGAATAGAGAAGTCCCTACAAGCCAAAGAAGACATCAAGATGTAGCACAGGTAATGTATAAGCACATGTGAGGAAAATTAACGAACAGTTATGCTTGGTCCACACACAAATATCTAACATTCATGCCCATTGGCTTACATATATACAAGTGATCAAATTTGTGGATAAGATTTAAATGTCTTGTCCTATACAGTAATCAAGTAAATATTGAACAAGTCCCATTTAGTTTCTGTAGAATTATCACAACTTATTAAGTTTTAAGACGCATGTGAGTACTGCATGATGCGAGACGTACGTCACAACGGATTCTCCATCAACAAAACAACAAAGGAAGCATGACAGGTTGGCAATATTGTTCATGAATGGGGTCCTCGTAGACATTATGGAGACGAGAAATGTCAGATCCATGCCCATATCAGACCCGATAGAATTATTGGGTAAATGGGGAGATGTGTCAGTCTACTTTTTATTAATTTGATAATAGTGGGCCGGGGAAAGGAAATCATCAGCCTGACTTGAGGGCCTACAATATATAGAAACGTTGAGAATTACGTAAATCTGTTAGTGGCAAAATCGGAATAACATTTCGGGTCTTAACAAGTCTGAGCACATGCTAGTACATCTTCATATAATAAACACGTCTTTTGCAAACAATAATGATAATAATGAATAGGTAGCTATTATTTTAGAATATTATTTTTTGGACCTCGTCACGTTCATATAGAGATCATGTGAAGTATATGAGGGAAAACGATGGCTAGAGGACCCTGGTTGAGTCGATCGGTTAGAACTCTTGCTTAAAAGTAAGAAGTCCCGAATTCGATTCTTGGGGAGATTTACCTAATCTGCATGTAATCCTCGAGGTGTGTAGGTTCGAGATTTTCTCGGTCAAGTAAAGTAAGGGCGATACGGGTATACGGAAAGTAGGAGCTGCCAAGTCCCGATCTTGAAATTTACGAACATCAATATTTGAACTCACAAAATCACACGGCGTGGGATTTCCTCGTTACAAACAAAAAAAACGATGGCTGAAAATATAGTTAGTATTACTCTTGCTATAATGGGGATTGTTCTGGGCCTTCTGGCCTTGAGCAATGAATCCGGATCACAAGGAGGGTTGGAACCGAGCTTTGGTCTTCGGACGTGTAAAATGCGAAGGGGAGCAGGACACCACTACTTTGGACGAAGAGGAAGAGAAAAGTGAGAAGCGAGTCGTCTACGCAAAACAGATGACCCACCCGGCAAACTCCTCAATCCAGGAGTGGGAAAGGCTCTCCAACAATCATGTCAAACTAGAAAGATCGTTTTAATTTGAGAATTTGCTAATTAGTGGAGTTCTTGCAATCTATGCCACGTCGAAGAACTAATTAAGTAGAGGAGTCGAGCCGTATGTAATATTCTTATTGTATGAAACAAATTCGCGTTGGAGATCGGACAAGTAGCAATCGAACGGCAGCGTGATTCAGTTAAACGGTGCATCCTCGGTACGTAGATCCCAAAAGACAACAACGACCAATTGCCTTTGTTGGCCCGACTAACATTCTCGAAACCAGGGTCCAACAAGGTGAACTAAAATGACGAGGGCTTCAAGATCTACAAGGGTTACAGCAGTAAGTAGCATCAGACATCTTTGTATGTTCACATAACGTACATATATTTATGTGATTTAAAGAGTAATGACTTTTTTACAAAAAAAAAAATTAAAAATAACGAACGATAGAAATCCAAACGCTATCCTTCCTATATAGACCCACCAAATATGGATGCGCAAATTCACAGAAGAAAGTGCAGAAAGAAAGAGATGAAAACCTCGCCTTCGAGAATAGTAGTACTGTCGTCTCCGCGTAGCAGGAGAACTGGTTCTCCGATAAAGACCCGGAATCCAAAGGGGACAGATCACATCAAAGAGCCAGCAATTGGACGTCCCTGCCAACTACACCAGAAGCGGTTCCTGGTTTGTCGAAGAGAAGCTGACGCTGAGTGATTGCTGTGTCTGGGAGGACACCGTTCACATCATCCACATATATCTTGTGCATCCGACAACGACGTCCTTTTTCTCACGAACAACACGCTCCAATGTGAGGAGCGGAGTGGGAGGATTCGCAGCAAACAGCAAGACACGTCAGGACTGCAACATTACGATGGAGAGTTCTGTTGATAAAATAGCAAGACGCCAAACATATGATATGTTCTTAAAAGATTAACTGTCTGTTGATATGTTTAGTTTATTACATTGCAAAAAAAAATGTAGATAAGAGTTCAATTTTGAGATTGAAAATTTTGGTTTCAATTCGAGACCGACTTGTCACTAATAGACGTCAGTCACAAAATGAAACATATATATAAAGACCAATTTCAAATCCTGAGATCTAAATGTTTTGTGATAATTCGATTGCAAATTTGATACTAAACTATCACCGAATACATTCTTTCTCAAAATATGTTCCTCTAGATCGTTTGGACTAAAAAATATTGAGTCCAAAACATTGGGTGACAATTTGTTCTTAAATTTGAGACTGAATTGTCACTGATTTATTCGGTCTCAAAACTTTGCGACTGATATGTTTCGGTGACAATTCAATCTCAAATTTGAGATTGAATTGCCACCAAAATATTCAGTCTCAAAAAGTAATTCCGTCCATGTCTCTCGACTGAAGATCATTGCGACTGAATATTGCGATGACAAATCGATTCAAAGTTGTGACCGAATTTATTCGGTGACAAATTCAGTCACAAATTTGAGACCCATTTATCATCAAAATATTTGGTCTCAAAAGCTTTTTCTTCAATTTATTGTGACCGACAATAATCTGTGACAATTCAGTCTCAGATTTGTGACCGAATTGTCACTAATTTCATCGGTCTCAAATATGAGACTCAATTGTCACTTATTCCCATTTGGTCTTAAGTGCATTATTTATTAGTAGTTTAATTATAATCTTAGATATAGTTATATATTATTATCTGTAGAGGTATTCTTTAGTCCCACATTGAAAGATAGTGAGAACAAGTGTGTGCTTATCAGCAAGAGCCTCACCTCTTCTCTCAAGAGGGCCCTTTTAAAGGACAAAACCCCAAGCATGGGGACAATACCTCTTGAGAGGCACACTTAAATCACGTCTCTTCATTGGCGCCGTCTGTGGGAACGAACGAGAGGCCATGCGCCCTACCCGAGCGTCTCATCTTCATGAGACCCGCACACCCTTATCCTCACTGGGGGGGCTGTGTAGAGGTATTCTTTAGTCCCACATTGAAAGATAGTGAGAACAAGTGCGTGCTTATCAGCAAGAGCCTCACCTCTTCTCTCAAGAGGGCCCTTTTAAAGGACAAAACCCCAAGCATGGGGACAATACCTCTTGAGAGGCACACTTAAATCACGTCTCTTAATTATCTATTAGCAATTTAGGTATATAAAAATAGCTTATATAATTATTTTAAAAATAAAAGAAAATAAGATACAACAAATATATAAGAAATCTAAATTTATAAATTATATTTTTAGTTTAGTGACTATATATATAATATTTGTTATTTATATACACATTATATTTATGTATTTGTGAATGCATTATATTTGTTTAGCAAATATACGTGGAAGAAAACTTTATTTTAAAATATTATAGTTTAGTTATTAAATATTAATTTATTATATATTTAAAATCATTCGTAGTCTAATTTTAGATTTTTTATTATGAAATATAATTTATTTAATATTGTGTAGTTGATTGATTGGATTTTATATCGAGAGAGAATCTAACAATCAGATTTTAGATCGGATGAAATCCAATGACAAGATTTTGATTGATAATAGGTTCAACAGTAGGATCTTTATCAGATGTAAATAGAAAGCGAATCCAACTATCAAATCTTGATCAAATTTAAATCTAATAGTTAAGATTTAGATGTATAGATCTTTGAAAGGATCAAGACTATGACTAGCCCTAGAAGGGGGTGAATAGGGCTATAAAAGTTTGTCAACAGAGATCAGAAGAAACTAATGCAGAAATTTAAACACGGTGTAAAACAGAGAAAGGTGAGAGGGAAGAAGGTGATAATCACACAAAGAGGCACGGATTTTATCCTAATTTTGTAAGACCCCCTTTGGTCTACCTACGTCCAGTCCCCACCAACAAGGTAAGATTTACCCTCACAAAGAGTGAAACTACACCCACTGGTTTATGCGGTGTCCAGCTCACCAAAAAGCCGCTGGTTAATACGGTGCCTAGCTCACCAACAAACCACTAGTTGTTGCGGTGCCCAGCTCACCAATAAACCGCTGGTTGATGCAGGTCTAGCTCACCAAAACACACAAGGTTGGATATATGATCCCAAACCAACCTTCAACCAAGATGACAAAATGATAAAGCAAGAGTTTCAATATAAAGAATGATAAATCAAGGAATAGCAGATGAAAGCTTATGAAGATGATCTCCAGATGTTGATGAAGCTCTTGAGTAGAAGAGATCTCCTCCAAAATCTCCTTTCTTCAAAGATCTAGCAGGTTGGAAGCTCAAGAAGGAGAAAACACTTGAAAAGAGAGAGCTGTAGATGAGTCCTTGAGGGTGGCTCTCTTTTCCACAAAAATTCTTACCTAGGATTTTCCCCAAGTGACCTTTTTATAGCCTCTTCAAGTAAGTATCCGTTTGGGAGTTGGTGGAAAGCAAACTTGGTCAAAAAGTTGTTCAAAGATTGCTTTTTGAACAGATCTAGAAGTCGGGGTCGACTCCCCTTTTTATTGGGGTCAACTTCACTTAAACTCGAGGTCGACTCCTTCATGAGTTGAGGTCGACTCCACTTAGAGAAATTGCAGAAATTGAATAGAGGTCGACTCCTTTAGAAATCTAAGGTCGACTTTGAACAACAGAGCAAAAATGGGGTCGACTCCTTCATAAGTCAGAGTCGACTCTGTTTCAGTAGAACTTTCCAAGCGGTTGTATGGAGGTCGACTCCTTTAGAACCTTGGGGTCAACTTTGAACAACAGAGCAGAAGTGAGGTCGACTTCTTCATAAGTCGGGGTCGACTCTGGTTTAGCCAATCTATCTTCTTTCTTAGGAGATTGACTCCTTCAGAAACTTGGGGTTGACTCTGAATACCTGAGCTAAGCTGGGGTCAACTTCTTTAATGACTTGAGGTCGACTCCTTTAGTCAAGAACTAAAGAATCTTTTTTGGAGGTCCAATTGCTTTTGAAAAATGTCCTACTTGCTGCACACAACTCAAGAACTTGTTAGCCAACATAATGAGTGTTTTGTGATCATCAAAACTCTAAGGGATCCAATAATCTCCCCCTTTTTTATGATGACAAAACACCAACATTTAGGGATAAATATTTTCTTTAACCAATCATCCATTTGCACAATATCCTTAAATACATCAATGCAACATAAACATAAATATATATCTATTCAATCACAACATACAATCCATTCACTTTGATCAAATATAAGCATATATATCCATTAACAATAAGTTAATTCACAAAATGTTGTTTTGTTTCTCCCCCTGAATATAAGCACCCCTTGTAAAAAAACATCAACAAAACATTAAAGTATTGTCACTTCACAAAAGTTCTTCCCCTTTTTGTCATCGTCAAAAGGAGAGGAGGGAGTGTAGCCCAGCTCAAAAAGAGGACAAGGAAGAGGAGAGTGATGAGAGATGTCCAAAGAAAAATAGAGATGGAAAAAAGAGAAGTCAAAGATGACTCCAAGAGAAAGTATCCCACATGAAATTTCTAGCTCAGGCAAGATCCTTCAAATTCTTCTTAAGATCTTAATGGTTGTCTAGCATCACATCCTGACTCTTGGCAATAGACTGCATGAAATTTTCATTACGATCTTACTGCATCTTGAGAAAATGAACATCCATGCAGAGCTCTTCTACCTTGATTTCCAACGAGTCAAACTGTGTACCCAAGGAATCAAAATGGGCATTCATAGCAGAACCAAACTTAGAGAATAATTGAGAAATTTGAGCAACGGGGGCACGAGGTCTAGAATAGCCCGGAGTGGAGAGGACAAAATCATCACCTCCTTCATCATCCTGAAGCCCCTGCCCTTTTTGTGGAGTTCGTGAGCAAATGCGAATAAAAGAGCCATCCTTTATAGACATCTTCATGTGAGACAGTGCTCCCATCAATGACATCAAAACTAGTCAAACTTTTGCCTTCTTCACTAGATAAACTGGCCTTGAACTTGCGAAGAATCCGAGTGATAAGCATTTCATAATGTAGCGACCTCTTCATCACATCGATAACATCCCGAATATAATTCAAGGTGATATTCGGAAGATCCATTGAAGCCCCATCAAGAAGAACTTGAATTAATAGTATGTGATCATCGGTCACACCATCTATGCTCCCACTTCTTGGAACTAAAATGGAGCAAACTATCTTGTGCAAAAAATGATGAAGTGCAGGAAATGAGTTGTCATTGATGTGCTCAATGTAATTTCAGTCAAGATCAGTACTAAAGATTTGTCGGTAGGCGTTAGGCCGATGTTCCAACTGAAGAAGATACTGTACCCCTTGCTTAAGGTGAATTTCCATGACTTCTAAAAGCATGGACACTTTAAGAGGGATATGGGTCCCCTTCACATATGTACTGAGCTTCTTATCATCATCTTCCACAAGATTAGCATAAAAGAGATTAACAAGATGGGCGTAAATCATTTAATCCATCAACACATATGAAACCCATCCCAAAGGCTCAAACATGCTTTGTAGATCAAAACCAGCACCACCGAAGTAATCAAAGTCGATTCTCTTGCCAAAGTGAACCTTCCTAGCTGTGATGTCCGTGGAATAAAATTGAAATGCCTCTAGATTGTGAAAGAGAGTACCATCAAAACCTTGGTCATGAGAGCCAGTGCTTGGACGAGACCGCTTGGAGGGAGTTGCAATAGCTATGGCCTTTCCTTTGTCGCTGCGCCTTGGAGGAGCCATTACAACACGAATGAGGATGAGTGGGAGGAGGAAGAGAAGAGGATCGTGGACATAGAAAGATGAGAAAGGAGAGTAGAGGAGAAAACAGAAGAGGAGGATGGCAAGGAACTCAAAGGATCCGAGGATGGGGTCGGCTCCAAGCAACGACAGGGTTCGTCCTTGCACGGGAAAGAAGGAGGGAGAGGAAGGAGGGTCGCGGCAGTGGCTTTGAAAGAGAAAGGGAAAGGGTAGGGCCACCCTTTTTAAGGAAGCCCTAGTTGCTCGAGGTCAACTCCAAAAAAGGAAAGGTCGACCTCGGTCTGCAAGGGACTCGACTTCCACTAAATGTGGAGTCGACCTCACTTCAAAAAAAAGAGGCAGACAAGATTTTTATTTTATGTTTGCATAGGAGGTCGATCCAGTAGAAGGCTGAGTAGACACTGAGCATGATACACAAGAATAATCCCAATAACTCTTATCTTTCCGACTTTTGAGTTGGGCAAATTGCTATGTGTTGTTCATGTAGAGGATGAACACATGCCTAATTCACGGCGCAACGAAGTAAACCGGTCTTCGCACAATGATTTAGTGAAAATATCAGCCAATTGGTGTGTGGTGTCAATAAAATTTAATTCAATGTTACCCCTAGAGACATGATCTCTAATAAATGATGGCGCACTTCAATATTTTTAGTGCGAGAGTGTTGAACATGATTCTTAGATAAATTTATGGAACTAGTATTATCGCAAAGCAATGGAATTTTAGATAAGCACAACCCATAGTCTTCTACTTGGTGTTTAATCCAAAGTGCTTGTATGCAACAACTCCCGACCACGATATACTCGGCTTCAGCTGTCTAGAGAGCAACATAATTTTGTTTCTTGAAGGACCACGAAATGAGGCAACCTCCTAAGAAATGACAAGTCACAATTGTGCTCTTTCGATCAACTTTACACCCAACATAGTCTGTATCGGTGTAACCCACCAAGTCGAAGGAACATCCTTTGGGATACCATAAACCAAAATCAATTGTAGAAGCAAGATATCAAAAAAAATTTTTAACAGTAATTAAGTGTGAATGTTTGGGCGAGCTTTGAAATCTCGCACACATGCAAACACTAAACAAAATATCGGGCCTACTTTCAGTTAAATAAAGTAGAGATCCAATCATACCTCGATAAAGCTTAGAATCAATAGGCTTACCAAGCTCATCATTATCCAACTTTGTTGTTGTAGACATAGGCATTGGAAGAGGCTTAGTGTTGCCGAACCCACATTCCTTTAGTAGTTCCTTTGTGTACTTTGATTGATTTACAAAGATGCCATCTTGACCTTGTTTTATCTGAAGTCTGAGAAAGAAGTTGAGCTCACCCATTATGCTCATCTTGAACTCCCTCTGCATCAACCCAGAAAATTCCTTACACAATTTTTCTTTAGTAGCACCAAACACAATATCATCTACATATATTTGAACAAGTAAAATATCTGAACCAACACATTTTATAAACAGAGTTGAGTCAACTAAACAATGCTTAAAATTATGTTGCACAAGAAATTGACTCAATCTCTCATACCATGCACGTGGTGCTTGCTTAAGACCATACTGAGCTTTTTGAAGACAAAAGACATGGTTTGAGAAATTTGGATCCTCAAACCCAGGTGGCTGCTCTACATAGACTTTCTCTTTTATGAAACTATTAAGAAATGCACTTTTAACATCTATTTGAAATAATTTAAAATTTCTGGAGCAAGCAAATGCTAAAAGAATCCTAATGGCTTCAAGTCTAGCAACCAGCACAAAAGTCTCATCATAATCGATCCCTTCTTCTTGAGAGTATCCTTGGACAACTAAACGAGCTTTGTTCCGAGTTACCACACCGGATTCATTAATTTTGTTTCGAAAAATCCACTTGGTTCCGATTACCGGATGGTCATTCGGACGAGGAGACAAGGTCCACACTTTGTTCCACTCAAGCTGGTTTAGTTCCTCAAGCATAGCAATGGACCAATGTTCATCATGAAGGGCTTCATTAATTTTTTTGGTTCTAATTGATAGATAAATGCAATATAATCACATTGATATTGAGTCTTTCGAGTTTGCATATTGGATGACGGATCACCTATAACATTACCAATTGGGTGACTTGTCATGATTTTCCATACTCGTGGTAATTTGTCATTTGTGGAGGGTACTTGAAGTTCTTCAAGTGGATGATCTTCCTTTTCCTTTTCTTCACCAATATGTTGGGTAGGATCTTCCATAGCTTCTACACTTGGCTCCATGGGATCTAGATCATGTATGGTTAAATCCTCCAACTTATCCTTCATGATTTCTGCATCATTGTCATCATTTCTTTTTCTTGTATCGTGGTTAGATTCAACAAAGATTACATGAATAGATTCTTCTACAACTAATGCTTTCTTATTAAATACTCGAAAAACTTTAGAATGAGATGAATACCCAACAAATATACCTCTATCGCTTCGAGGATAAAACTTACCTATATCCTCTTTGCCATTTACCAAGATCAAGCATTTGCAACCAAATGGCTTGAAGTAGGAGACGTTTGGTTTTCTGCCCTTTTAAAGCTCATATGGAGTCTTATCCAACAAAGGTCTAATCAAACAACGATTAGTGATATGACATGCAGTATTAATAGCTTCAGGCCAAAAATATCTAGGCAAGAAATATTCACAAAACATAGTTCGAGCCATATAAATCAAGGTCCGATTTTTCCTCTCAGCTACACCATTTTGCTGAGGAGTTCTCAGAGCTTAGGAATTATGACTGAACCCTTCATCATCACAAAAGGAATTAAATTACAGATTTTCAAATTCCTTACTATGATCACTATGAATACCATTAATAACATAGCCTTTATCATTTTGAACTTTTTTATAGAATTTAATGAATTCAACTAAGGCATCACTCTTGTGAACCAAATAAAGAACCCATGTAAATTGACAGAAATCATCAACAATCACAAAACCATAGCGCTTACCGCCTAAACTAGCAGTTCTCGTTGGACCAAATAGATCAAGATGCAAGAGTTGCAAAGGTTGAGAGGTAGAAACAATATTCTTGGGTTTGAATGAAGTTCTAGTTTGCTTGCCTTTGGCACACGCATCACAAACCCCATTCGAATCAAAGTTCATTTTAGGCAAACCGACTACGAGCTTATGTCTAGACAATTTGGAGATGATCCCAAAGCTAGCATGGCCTAGTCTTATGTGCCAAAGCCATAGGTTGGTGTCGTTTTCTACAAAGCAAGTCTCCTTTTCATCCAATTCATCTAGATTAACAGTATAAACATTTGCATTTCGATTTCCTACAAACTTAACTTCATTTGAGGCATTATCAATTAGCATATAATGGGACGCATCAAAAATGACTTTGAAACCTTTATCACAAAGTTGACTAATGCTGAGCAAATTATGCTTTAATCAACTAATGCTGAGCAAATTATGCTTTAATCAATCTACAAATAACACATGCTCAATGCTAGTAGAGGATGTTTTACCAATCTTTCTAATGCCTATTACCCTTCCTTTGATGTTTTCTCCAGAAGTTATGTTTCAACCATTTCTCTTTTCAAGACTTGAGAATTGTGATTTGTCTCCCGTCATATGCCGAGATCACCCACTATACAAATACCATTATTTTCTCATTGAACCACTATAGCCCTGCAAGAACAAAGAATTTTACACTTGATTTTTTGGTACCCATATTTGCTTGGGTTTATTCATGTTAGTCCACTTTTTGGATGTTTCCTTTGGCACCCACATAGTTTTGATCTTGTGGACGTTCTTTCGGAACCAACAACTCTGAATTTTGTGCCCCTTTTTTGCCACAATAATTGCATGTTGCAAAAGGAGTACCAGATAACTTAGCTCCAACAAAAGAAGTTTCAGTTTTAGATTTTAACTTGTGAGGGATGAACCCAATTCCTTCTTTTCTAAAGACCCCTTTTGTGCTACCAAGAATAACATCTAAATTATCACGGCCACGCACAAATGTAGATAAGGTACTTTTTAATTTATCAATTTCCTTTTGAAGGTTAGAACAATTACTTTTCAAATTAGGAATTTGTTCTTCTAATATTTCAATCTTTTTCTTAAGCAATGTGTTCTCGTTTACTATAATATCAACGTTTTCACACTCATGTAAACGAAATACATTCAATTCTTGAGTCATGGAATAAATGTTCTTTTTAAAACATCTATTTTCAAGTTTGCATTCAATAAATCTTTCATATAGCTCATTAAAGGCATCATGAAGTTCTTCAATTGTAAAAGTTTCAGAATTTACCTCCTTAAGGTCAGATTTTGCCATGAGGCATAGATTGGCCATCTTTTCTTCACTTTCTTCTTATGAAGAGATGTCTTCATCACTCCATGCTGCAAGGGCCTTCTTCTTTGCTGTCTTTCCATTTCCCTTTGTGTATGCCTTTTTCTTTTTAAATTCTGGACGTTCGGGACAAATATGTCCAGGTTTTCGACACTTAAAGCATGTGACTTCCTCAATCTTGGAAGTTCCCCCCTTTGCTTGACCTTTCTTATAAATTCTTCTATTTTTGGAGTTGAAGTTAGATCTTCGCATGTTCAGAAATTTCTTGAATTGCCTTGTCATTAAGGCAACATCTTCATCATCGATCTCTTCATCGCTATTGTCCCTGTCACACTCATTCATCACATTAGTAGCCTTGAGGGAAAGACTCTTCTTCTTCTTAGAGTCATCCACGTCCCTCGATATATTGAACTCATAGGTCATTAGAGATCCTATGAGTGCATCCAAAGAGATTCTTGAGAGGTCTTTTGCCTCTTCAATAGCTGTCACTTTAGGATACCAAGACATAGGCAAAGATCGTAAAATTTTTCAGTTAAGTTCAGGGACAGAGTATTCCTTACCAAGGGCTTTGAGCCCATTTGTGATGTATGTGAACCTTTTGAACATCTCAAGTATGGTTTCATTTTCTTCCATCTTGAACAACCCATATTTGTGAACTAGGAGATCTTCGTTTCTTTAACTTGAGAGGTTCCTTCATAGGTCACTAGAAGTTTGTCCCAAATCTCTTTTGTACTGTTGCACATGGAAACAAGATTAAACTCATTAGCATCTAGAGCACAAAATAAAGCATTAATGTCCTTGACATTCATAGACAACTTCTTATAGATTTCAGGAGTCCACTCCTTTTTAGGTTCCTTTGGAGCATAAGGACCTTTCTCCACAATATTCCATAGCTCATAATCCATAGCTTTCAGAAAGATGGTCATCCTAGCCTTCCAGTAGCTATAGTTATTACCATTGAACAGAGGTGGCCTATTTGTAGAGTTACCTTCAGTGAAAGCACTCTGCTCTGCAAAACCAGCCATAGTCAATCCACACTAGAGGCTGTAAAATCTTTCAAACTAGTAACCAAGCTCTGATACCAAATGAAAGGATCAAGACTATGACTAGCCCTAGAGGGGGGTGAATAGGGCTATAAAAATTTGTCAAGAAAGACCAGAAGAAACTAATGCAGAAATTTAAATACGGCGTAAAACAGAGAAAGGTGAGAGGGAAGGAGACAATCACAGAAAGAGGCACGGATTTTATCATGGTTTGGTAAGACACCCTTTGGTCTACCTACGTCTAGTCCCCACCAACAAGGTGATATTTACCCTCACAATGAGTGAAAATACACCTGCTGGTTTATGCAGTGCCCAGCTCACCAACAAGCTACTGGTTAATATGGTGCCTAGCTCACCAACAAACCGCTGGTTGTTGCGGTGCCCAGCTCACCAATAAACCGCTAGTTGATGCGGTGCCCAGCTCACCAATAAACCGCTGGTTGATGCGGTGTCCAGCTGACCAAAACACACAAGGTTGGATATATGAACCCAAACCAACCTTCAACCAAGATGGCAAAATGATAAAGCAAGAGTTTCAATATAAAGAATGAAAGATCAAGGAATAGCAGATGAAAAGCTTATGAGAATGATCTCTAGATGTTGATGAAGCTCTTGAGTAGAAGAGATCTCCTCCAAAATCTCCCCTCTTCAAAGATCTAGGAGGTTGGAAGCTCAAGAAGGAGAAAACACTTGAAAAGAGAGAGCTGTAGATGTGTTCTTGAGGGTGGCTCTCTTTTCCATGAAAATTCTTACCTAGGGTTTCCCCGAAGTGACCTTTTTATAGCCTCTTCAAGGAAGTATCCGTCAAACTTGGTCAAAAAGTTGTTCAAAGACTGCTTTTTGAACAGATCTGGAAGTCGGGGTTGACTCCCCTTTTACTGGGGTCGACTTCTCTTAAACTCGAGGTCGACTCCTTCATAAGTTGAGGTCGACTCCACTTAGAGAAATTGCAGAAATTGAATAGAGGTCGACTCCTTTAGAAATCTAAGGTCGACTTTGAACAACAGAGTAAAATGGGGTCGACTCCTTCATAAGTCAGAGTCGACTCTGCTTCAGTAGAACTTTCCAAGCGGTTGTATGGAGGTCGACTCCTTCAGAACCTTGGGGTCAACTCTGAACAACAGAGCAGAAGTGAGGTCGACTTCTTCATAAGTCGGGTCGACTCTGCTTTAGCCAATCTATCTTATTTCTTAGGAGATTGACTCCTTCAGAAACTTGGGGTTGACTCTGAATACCTGAGCTAAGCTGGGGTCAACTTCTTTAATGACTTGAGGTCGACTCCTTTAGTCAAGAACTAAAGAATCTCTTTTGGAGGTCCAATTGCTTTGAAAAATGTCCTACTTGCTGCACACAACTCAAGAACTTGTTAGCCTACATAATGAGGGTTTTGTGATCATCAAAACTCTAAGGGATCCAACAATCTTCAATAGATTTTTACAGATTGATAGTAAATCCAACTCATTAGATGTATATAGATCGAGAGCAAAACCAACTATCAGATTTTAAATAGGAATGAAATCCAATAGTTGGATTCCAATTGTTAGTAGATTAAACGATCAGATCTTGATCATACGTAGATTGGTAGTGAATTTGATCGTCAGATCTTTTCAAACTTAAATCCAACAGCTATGATTTAGATGCAAAGTAAATCCAACATACAGATCTTGATCATATTGTCTTAAGTTGACAACAAACCTAACTGATCAGATATACATAGAACGAGAACAAATGTAATGGTTGTAATTTAGATCAGGATGAAAGTCTAATGGTTGGATCTTGATAAGATATACAAGACCGAATCCAATCAGAAGGTCTTTATCTAACTAAAATTCAACATTTAGGATTCACATCTTGAGCTGTAATGGCCCTCTTCATGCTGGTACGATTATACCAATCCACATCAGGACAAAGAGTACTGTCACAGTGGGACATATAATGTACACAAATAACACAAGGAAGTACAACAGAAATAAATGTAGATCTTATTCATCACTTCACATACATCTCACAGTCTATATAGCCACAAATAAATGTAACAAAGTCCACAATATAACCAAGTCCATAATGTCCAAAATACAACAAAGTCTCACGTACTAAGTAAAAGAAAATTAACTAAAGCACTAGACGTAGCGCTCCACTCCAAAGGCTACTCCTCTCGTTCGGAGTCACTCCTCGCTAGCTCCTCTTTCTCTAAAGCCTCTGTCTCACCTGTATCATTAGCAAGGATGAGTCTATGCACTAGACTCAACTAGTAACCTATTGGCCACATTCACATACATACCACATACACTTCTACATAAGATAAACAAGATAATTTTCTAAAACATGATCAAAACAATTAACTATCACAAGCTTAAGTTTTACTAAATACACATGGATTGTTGATGGCACATGTATTTTCACATTATTCACATATCTATAACATGCTTTCACATATTCACATGATCAAAATATAACAATTAACTACACATGATACTACATGGCAGTCACTTCAACGCATTCTACTCATACATAATTCACATAAACTTACTATTTACTTGTTGTTTTAACTTAATCACATCATATTCACATAATTTCACATTTTTCACATTGGATCACATATTTTTATCATTTTCACATGGTCATACAGCATATTCACATTTATTTTCCATTCACATTGTTTCACATATTGCCGAGACACATAGCCCAAACCAACATCAAGAAGGACACAATCATACACATATCACATACCCGTCACCTAGGAAACCCAGTGATGAATCTTGGTAATTGCGTAGAACCAGGAGAAGCACTCTCCACCCTAACTAGTGGTACTTGTCCACCACTAGGATTTCATCATGATGCCCATAGGATATCACATAACACATTGAACCTTCCTATACGGGCTTCACCACAGTATGACTCCACAGCCTTCTAAGTAAGCAGTGTCTTCATTGGCACATTAATCAACTTTATCACATTAACCGATTACATTTACACACATTCCACATGCACTTAATATGATGCACTCATGCATATGATGTGGATACATACTTTTATTTTATAGATATGTGCATTACTATCCAACAGTGATAAAACATACTTAACAAAACCTGAACATGGTACTAACAACATGAAATTATCACTTTTAACTTAACCATGCTTAATATGGTCATTAGAGCCTTACAAGGTGATAACATTAACTTCAGATGTCAAAATATGCTCAAATTTTAACTACAGGTCACATATAGAAAATATATCATATGTTGAATTTTTCAAAACTTTTGGAATATTATAACTATTTATCTAATTTAAAATATATTTCAGGGAATTATTAATATGTTCTTAGAAACTGAGCCTGTTTGATAACACTTAATAGGCATCTTATGTCTAAAGTGATTAATTTTTAAAGTTTCAGATTGTTTGATAAAATATCTGAAATAATATCTGATTTAATCACTTAAATATGAAAAATTAGTTAATTTTTAAACTATGGGAAATCACTTTCATTTCATACTGGTGGCCAGTCGTAATAGGACCATCGACAATCAATCGGATTCCTACGATAGTCGTCAGATTTCGGCATCGACTATCGGATTCTGGCAACTTGGTTCTAAATATTTATTTTTAGAAAATTCCAAGCTTTGAACCCAAGACCTATGGGTAGAAAAGTGACATACTAACCAGCTGTGCCACAAATTCTATTGGTTAAATATTATTCAGATGTTACTTAAGATGCTTATCAAATAACTCTTAATAAATGTCTTATATATATTAAGTACTTTTCATGTTTCATATTTAGAGAATAGTTGATAAATAAGATTTTAGACTTTAGACTTAAGTATTATCAAACAACACTTTAGTCTAACAAGATCTGACGAAGTTAACCACTTCAAACACTTCAAAACATGCTTATATTAACCTTATATCCAGAAGAAAATAATAAAACATGAACTCATGATATGACTAGTTTTCAAAATAGAAATTTGGAGAGAATAATCCCCAATGAATGGGTGTGTCGAGACCAATTTGGGTCTTTTTAAGAAGAACGGGTCGACCTACCCTTTAAGGTATAGTAGATGCGTGGAACATCTGAGCTTAGTTGGTTCTACAATAAAGAGGTCAAGTTGTGTCGACACAGAACATTATGTGCGTCGACCTGCTTAAGATCAAACAATTAGAATTAATTCCAGAAAAATTAAGGGATGAGTGTTTAACCATGAGTATGACCTTCTTAGTTTTTCAGGATTTATGAAGGAGTTGAAGATGTTACCCTCCTTTCTTTTTATTTGCCCCCTTTTTGTGAAATTAATTATTGGAAAGTTAAAAACTTTAGTTTGACCATTAAAATAACTGAAAGACCATGAAGCACATTTAGCAGAATTAAAACACTTCTTCAAAAAACATTGACATTCCTCTTAATTCTTACTCATCATTTGCATATAGGAAACTCTAGAAGAAACTTTTCAAATAGTATTGAACTTAAACAATCTAGAGAATTTTTATAGGCATGAGTCTTTAACTTTTACTTGAAAATTTTTCTTTTGTACTTCTTGACACTTATAAAGAACATTCAAATATAACATATCTTTTTCATACAAGAACTCATGCTTGTCACACACCGAAGTTTGTGCAACCTTTTTGTTTAGAGGTAGGAATTCCCAGTTACTCAATTTAGCACAAATTTTTCATATTTTTATTAACCTTTTAATGAATAGAGATAACTAGTTCTTCATGACATGCAATCATTCTTGATTTTTATAAAGATATATAATTTCTCAGAAGCAAGTCATTGCTCTGCCAAGAGAGAATGAATTTAACATGAATTCTTTTCTTAGCCTACTTCAAAGTGAAGAATGTTTATGAACAATGCTTATTTCGAAGTTTTTCAACCAAAGAGATAAAAATACACATGAATTTCAAAGTCGAGAGAGATGCAGAGTTTCAAAATGTTTTAAAGCTATTATCTATCTTCTCTTAGGTATTTTTTAGAGATTTCAAGGCCAGATTTAATAGTTTATAAGTCACAAACCATTCCTTTTATTTTTAAAGGTGATGAAGATAAGAGAATAAAACCTTTAACTCCCCCTGAATTATTGCCCTTGGTCAAGATTCATCATAGTTAAATACTTCCCCTCAAAAAGTGAATTTTTCAAGAATGGAAGAGGATTTATTCAAGTTAGAAATTTGAGACGATCAAGAGGAATAAATGAAGATCAAGAATAAACAGAATGTGTGTCAACATAAGAATCAAGTGGGGTCAACCTAACTCAGATTAAACTTTATTGTTTCAAGTTTTTCTCTATCTCTTAACACCATTGCCATTGAGAACTTCCAGCTATGACTGCCATACAGTTTTCGACAGTGTTCAGACCACATCAAGCACCAATTTATTGAACCACTACTTTCTTAGCAAATAAGCTCCCCTTACTATGTGCATTGTGCAGATTGATATACATTTAGCAAATACAAGACAAGTCATATAAATTGCATCATATATCACCTGATTTTTGGTACTTGGCGGAGAAGTTGTCATGCATAACTTGTCCTTCCACAAATCACCATTTGATATACCAAAAAAAATCTAGATATATAATACATCAAGATTTCACTCAAGCAAGCAATTTCAAACACCAATTAATCAGTCAACCAATCAATCATAGACCAAGCTCTCTTCTCAAAGATGAAAATCTTTCATTACAAAGTGGGTTTGTAAACTTTAAAATAATTTTTGCTAACTTCATCTCTTAGAAAATGGTGTCTAATTTCAATGTGCTTAGTCCTAGAGCGCTGGATTGGATTTTTTGCCAAGTTAATAGCACTAGTGTTATCACACATAATTAGGACACATTCAAGATCTACTTAGTAGTATTAAAGTTGGTGTTTAATCCATAGTACTTGAGTGTCATAATGTAACGACCCTGAGAACCCGACCCACGGCCGCAACCGAGGACCCGATTTTCGCGGTCGCCGCCCACGGATCTGGGGACCCGGAAGGGCTATAAAATAAGTTTAATAGAACATGTAAGGGAAATAAATGTCAACTACTGAACTAGAAGCACACATGGAAGTAAATAAGGAAAGAGCGAAGGTACAACGTATCACTCTAGGTACAGTCCCAACACTCAATGAGTACAAGTAAGCAAAGGGAAGAACAGGGCCCTTAGAGGCATACCCCAAGGGTGAAGTACAACCGAAAGAAAAGGGAAGACTACTGCTAGCTACGAGGATGACGACGACTGTCCCGTCTACTCTGCCTGATGCGCTCCCGGCCACTGTTGGGAAGTCTCACCTGGAAAAGGAGGGATGAAACATTATTCCTTTTGCACTTGAGATATGAAAGCCATTTGGTCTTGTTCAATGATATTTTTAAAATGAGACCTAGTATGAACTCTATCATGAACATTACCAACTACATTCTCAAGTGGATGATCTTTGGAATATTTGAAGTTACCTCTTGTCACTGTACTGACTTCATCTGGTGTCGACCTGATGGTTTGTTGAGTCGACACATCCTCATGTTCATCAACTTCTTCATTCTCCAGCGGTTGATCTGATTCATTCTGAAGAATATCAGCATCTTGTTCTTGGTTTCTGCAAGAATCATGGTCAGTAGGTTTTTCACAATTTTCATCAAAAATGACATGTGGAGTTTCTTCCACAGTTCTTGATTCATTAGTAAATAACCTATATGACCTTGAATTCTCAGATTACCCTAGAAAAATGCCTACATCACTTTTCTTTTCAAATTTATCTAGATCATGTTTATCATTATTGTGAATGAAGACTTTACTTCCAAAAACTCTAAAATAAGCAATGTGAGGTTTCATACTTTTTAGGAGTTCATAGGAAGTTTTCTTTAGGACTGGTCTTACCATGACTCTGTTGAGAATGTAGCATAAGGTGTTGACAGCTTCTTCCCAAAAGCTCCTTGGAAGCTGACTTTCAATCAATAGAGTTCGTGCCATCTCCACCAATGTCCTATTTTTCCTTTCAACAATTCCATTCTAATCAAGAGTCCTTGGGGAAGCAAATTTGTGATCAATTCCTTTTTTCACTACAAAAATAAAAAAACATATTATTGTCAAATTCTCCTCCATGATCAGTAAGTATGAGCAGATTTTATTTGTTTTTTCCATTTTTAATTTTATTAAAAAATTTTTGAAAGTTTTCAATTGTGTCACTCTTGTGAGACAGAAAAAATACCCAGGTAAACCTAGAAATATCATCGACAATCACAAACCTATATCTATGCCCACTAAGACTGAGTGTCCTAGTAGGACCAAATAAATCCATATGCAACAATTCAAAGGGTTTGGAAGTTATTAAAGGTGCAACACACTTGAATGATTTTCTAGTTTGTTTACCTTGAGCACATGTAGAACAAACAATAGCATTTTTCTTTTTCTTCATTTTAGGTAAACCATTCACAAGAGCATGTCTCATCAATTTATTCAAAACATTCTCACTAGCATGACCTAGCCTATGATGCCACAATTGAAATAGATCATGCTGGCTAGCAACCAAACAAAGATTATCATGTTGATGCTCATTTAGGTCAACTAGATAGACATTATTAATTCTTTGACCTAGAAACTTTATTTTTCCAGAATCCTTTTCAACAATTTCACATGATTCAGAATTGAAAATTACCTTAAGGCCTTTGTCACAAAGTTGGCTAATACTCAGTAAGTTATGATCTAGGCCTTCAAGTAGCAAGACATTTTCAATAGAGCTTGAAGGATTCTTACCAATTTTTTCAGTTCCAATGATTTGACCCTTGTTTTTACCTCCAAAGATCACTTGTCCACCATCTTTCTCAGTTAATGAAGAAAATTTTCCTTTATCTCCAGTCATATGTCTTGAACAGCCACTGTCAAGGTACCATTTATCTTTCTTGTGGGCTGTAAGACATTCCTGCAAAAAGATTTAGAAAGATGATTTTGGTACCCAAATTGCTTTGGGTCCCATCAGTTTTCTCAATTCAATAGCAAATTGTTTTGGAATCAAGATTTGCTTCATTCTACATACATTCACTTTTGATATGCATTTATCATCAGTATGACCAGATTTCTTGCAGATAGTGCATGTCATGATTCTTTGTGGTGTGAAATTTTTGTTGCTTTTGAAGTCAGAGTTCGATCCAATTGTAAAATTTTTGTTGTTTTTCTGATATGAGATAGATCTAACATTTGGTTTCAGATTTTGTTGATTTTTAACTTGAACTCTTTCATGTTTGGATTGTGTTTTTGAATTTTTCAATTGATTCTTATTTTTGGTTTTTGAGTTCATTTGTGATTTTCCCTGAATGTTTTTCTCAGACTAACTGTAAGAGGTGCTTCCTTTAACAAATGAAGTTATCAAGGTTTGTCCAATTTTCTTCTTGTTTTGAGACTGAAAACCTAAACCATGCTTAGTAGTGTTCATCCGAACTCCTAACATAGCTTCTAGGTTTTCTTTCCCTTTGACAAATTTGGACAAGGTTTCTTTCTTATCATTTAGTTCCTTTTGAAAAGTTTTCAATTCTTCATTAATCACCTCTTTTTCTTTCTTTAGTTTTTCATTTTCATCCATCAGAAATTGTTTCTCTTTTTCAGTGCATTGACATCCTTCTTTAACATGTTCAAGCTGTTCATTTAAATCTTCTTGTTCTTTTTTCAAGCTAACAATTTCATCATTCAGAATATTTATTTGTTCAGATTCTTAAGAGTTATGCAAAATGTTGTGAATTTTCTTTTTCAATGATTTATTTTCTGATTTCAATTCACACAATTTTTCAAATAAAGTAGCATATGCTTCTTCCCATTCATCAGTTGAAAAATCTTCAAATGAAGAACTCACCTCATTGTCCTCTTCATTCCTAGCCATAAGGCATGTGACTTATTCTTCATCAAATCCACTTTCTTCTTCTTCTTCTTCATCTTCATCACTCCATGTGGCCAGCATGGCTCTAATTTTCTTGAACATCTGATTTTTTAGCTTTCTCTTCAGATCAGGACACTCTCCTCTCATGTGTCCTGGTTTTCTGCATTCATAATAGATTATATCAGTTTTCTTGTTTGTCTCAATTTTCTTATTGAAGTCATTTTCTCTTCGAAAAAACCATTTTATTAGAAGATGAGGTTTAAACTTACCTTTCCCTTTCTTTCTCAAGAATTTCTTGAATTGCCTTGTCAATAAGGCCAATTCATCATCATCATCTTCATCAGAAGATTCATCAGCTTCATCAGATTTTTCAATTACATTCTTTGAGCTAGATGAGGCTTTCAAAGCAATAGGTTTCTTAGATGTAATGACAGATGCATTTCTTTTCAAATTAATATCATATGTCATTAATGAACCTATCAGCTCATCTAATTGCATGGTTGATAAATTCTTTGAGTCCTCAATTACAGTGGCCTTTGTGTGCCAAGCTGATGGAAAAGATCTAAGTATTTTCCTAACAAGATCACTGTTAGAATAATCTTTGCCTAGACCTCTAAGACCATTTACAATAAGTATGAACCTAGCAAACATTTCGGAAATGGTCTCACCACCCTTCATCCTGAACATTTCATACTCTGAGACTAGGATACTTGCCTTTGTTTCCCTTACCTCAAAGGTAACCTCATATATTAGCTGGAGTTTATCCCACATCTCCTTCACAGACTTACATGATGATACTCTGGAGTATTCTTTGGGATGAATGGCGCACTGCATCATATTCATGGCACTCCAATTGAGTGTGGACTTCTTGATTTGCTCCTTGGTCCATAGATCTTCATCTTCTGGCAGTTCAGCAGGTCCTTTGTCAACAATCTTCCAGAGTTCATAGTCCTGAGCTCTTAAGAATACCTGCATCCTATTTTTCCAATAAGAGTAGTCAGATCCATCGAAAAAAGGAGGCCTAGTAACTGAGTGACCCTCAGCCATGAATCCCTTAGTGATTTCCATAGCAAAAACTCTTGATCGTTAGATCAAACACTTAGAAGTGCAATGAGAACCTGCTCTGATACCAAATGAAATGTTGCGGAAACTGCTATGATGAAATCTAGAAGGGGGGGGGGGGGGTTGAATAGATTTCACTATATTCAAAAATCACTCGATTGAAGAACTCATATCTAAGACTTAATCACAATTCTGAACAAATTAGACAGAACGGATGATGTGATAGTAGCGAGCCTACCAAACATCTAACGCACAAGCAATCAAACCACAAAGGCACAAGGATTTAGAGTGGTTCGGACTACACAATTGTGTATCTTACATCCACCATCCACACACACACACAATGTGGCTTATATCGCCAGTTCAGAATGGGTCACACTGCAACACACATAATCTGAGATGACAAAGATCTCAGATCTGAACACACATGTAAAATTGGGCACAAGGATTGCTTTAATTTCACAAAACACACACAATAGATTGAGTTTGAAGTATAGAACCAGATGAAACACTTGAATTTTGAATATAAGAAATCTGGTTCGAATCCCCCTGTTCTGCTTCTAGATGAAAATTCAGATCAGCAGCTCCAGCTTCAGGATGAAGACTTTGGAATCTAAGAATTCCACTTGAGATTGATCAGCAAGGGTGCTTGGATCTTCTAATCCTTCAGATCTGGGCGCAATTCTCTAGGATGAACCTTCTCTCTGAAATCACCTGCTGCTTCTTGGAGTAAGAGGGTTGAAGTGTGTGTCCCCCAAGAGATGAGTGGATGATGGGCCTTTATAGTCCCATGAGTCTAGAAGTGCC
Source organism: Colocasia esculenta (assembly GCA_014218235.1). NCBI lineage: Eukaryota > Viridiplantae > Streptophyta > Magnoliopsida > Alismatales > Araceae > Colocasia > Colocasia esculenta. The sequence continues at coordinate 141,458,939 of CM024756.1, read as the reverse complement.
TTGGAATTTTGGGGCATAGAACTTCCCGCTCAAAAGCCATCAACCAAAGTCATCCACGTCTCCTTACATTTCAGATCTAGAAAAATTAGCCGAAGTGTGTCGACACACATGAGTCATGTGTCGACACAAGTCCTTGGCTTTGAGTCCTGGCAGCTTAATCTGTTGAGTTGTGTCGACACACTTTGCACTTGTGTCGACACACATTCCACTACCTATAGAACAAGCTTCTGGGAGGGACAGGGAGTGTCGACACACAGATAACCTGTGTCGACACCACTAGTCACTGGCTTCAGAATAGGCTTCTGGGAGGGACAGGGAGTGTCGACACACAAGCAACCTGTGTCGACACCACTGTCCACTCTCATACTTCACTGTTTGCTAGATGCATGGGATGTGTCGACACCACTAAACATGTGTCGACACAACTTGCTTGCTTTCATGTTTATTTGCTCTGGGAATAAGTCATGTGTCGACACACTATCTGAATTGTTCGACACCACTGTCATCATATGAACATTTCTGTGAGCTACACATGGAAAATAATGTTAGATATTAATGTTAGATATTATTAAAGCATGATTTCCACATTTGTATGAATCATAGTCAAACATCAAAATAAGATATCCAACAAAGTCAACCTCTCTTTCAGCTCTTGGAAACTCCACTCGCAGTCCTCAGCCCAAACAAACCTGGTCTTGAGTCTGGTCAGTCTGGTCAATGGCTCTACTATCCTAGAAATGTCCTCGATAAATCTCCTGTAGTAGCCTACCAAGCCCAAAAAGCTTCAAACCTCTGATATTGTAGCGGGCTGCTCCCAAGACAACACTGCCTCTACCTTGACAAGATCCACTGCCACACCAGAACCTGAGATCACGTGTCTGAGAAAGTGCACCTCCTTCAGCCAAAACTCGCACTTATTGAATTTTGCATAAAGTTGGTGACTTTGCAACGTCTCCAACACGATCCTCAGATGCTCCTCGTGCTCCTCCTCAGAAGCCGAGTTGACCAAGATGTCAACTACAAAGATGACCACAAACCTATCTAGGTACTCATTTAACACCTTGTGCATTAGATCCATAAAAGTTGATGGCGCGTTTGTGAGCCCAAACAGCATCACGATGAACTCAAAGTGACCGTACCTCGTCCGAAAAACTGTCATGCCACATCTGACTCTCTGATCCTCAGCTGGTAGTACCCTAATCTCAAGTCAATCTTCGAGAACACTGTGACTGACTACAGCTGATCAAACAATCATCGATCCTAGGCAATGGATACTTGTTCTTCATTGTGACCTGGTTCAATTACCTGTAATCAATTGCAAGCTGCCATCCTTCTTCTTCACGAACAACACTGGTGCTCCCCATGGTGAACAGCTCGGATGAATGAAACCCTGATTAAGCAACTCCAGCAACTGGCACTTCAACTCGCGCAACTCAACCTGAGCCATCCGGTACGGTGCCCTAGACAAAGGCATCGTCCCCGGCAAAATCTCAATGGAGAAGTCCACCTCCTGTTCAGGCGGTAACCTAGGTAGATCTTGTGGAAAAATGTCAGAAAACTCACACACAATAGGTACATCAGAAACTGACAACCCGCTAGATTTTGATGAACAAATAGATGTAAGGTATGCTACACAACCATCGCAGATCAAACATCGAGTTTTATAGAAAGAAATAAAAGGTCGACGGGTAGACCAGATACCTCAAAAGCAGAGAACAAGTGCTCTAAGTATCTTAAACCACACGATCTTTCGCTAACAATCCACCAGAGCTGAGTGAGCCTCCAACCAGTCCATGCCAAGGATGACGTCAAAGTCACGAAGCTACAATGAGTACAACTTGGTCAGAAACTGGTGTCCTTAGACCTCAACTGCGACACCCTCAAGGTAACCAAAAGAACACATGTAATCACCAAACAGAAGATCAACCATCATGTCACATAGCCTCTCATGGGTGTGACAGACAAGCGACTCGTAAAACTCCTCGAAAGCAAAACAATGTGAAGCACCGAGATCCACCAGAACACGAGCAACTCTACCAGGGATAGGTGATAATATCATAATTATCATGAATAATCATGTCATTTCAATGACTAACACGTGATAAATTCATAAGATTTCTATTATCATGGACGATTATTGATTAAATTCAATTTTATGTTGTATTTGCAGGTTAATGGGTCATTCTATGAAGTGCTTAATGGGCCAATAGATTTGATTAAAGTAAGAGAGAATAATGAGAGATTCTATATTTTTTAAATATTCCCTCCTCTCTCTTTTCAAAAATACTTTCTCACTTTTAAAAATATCCTCTCCTATTTTTCAAAAATCTCTCCTTCCTTTTCTCTCTCCCCCTTCCTATCTTTCTCTACTATTTTAAAACCCCCTCTCTTATTCCCCCTCTAACTTTCTCTCCCTCCTTCCTTTCTCTCCTCTTTCCTCCCCGTCCCCTTCCCCCTTCTCTTTCTCTTTCTTCTTCCTCTCTCCTCTTTTTCCCCTCTCTTTCTTCCTCTCCCCCGGTTTTCTCTCGGCTCGAAGCAGCACAGCAGCACAAGCAGCAGCGCACGGCGCCCCCTGCTGCCCCGCGCCCGCGCGCCCACCTGCGCGCCCGCCCGCCGGCTGCCCAGCACCACCCCCGGCCTGCACCGCCTGCCGCGCCCCGCGCCCCGCGCGCCTGCCCCACCGCCCGCCAACGCGACCCCGTGCGCCTGCCCCGCGTCGCCACGCGCCTGGCCGCCCCCGCCGCCCGCGCTGCCTGTCGTGCCCCTACGTGCATGCATGCACGTAGAGGCACAGCGGCCTCCTCTCGCGCTCTCTCGTCCTCTCTCCTCTCTCGTCACGCGCCTCTCTCCTCTCTCTCTCTCTCGTCCTCTCTTCTCTCTCTCCTCTCGCCGCCTCCTCTTCTCGCTCCACTCTATCTCTTTTCTCCCTTCTCTCTCTCCTCTTTCTCGTCTCTCTCTTCTCTCTCTCCTCTATCGCTCTCTCTCTTCCTCGCCTCCCTCTTCTCTTCTTCTCTCTCTCTCTCCTCCTCTCCCGCTCCTCTCTCTCTCTCTCTCTTCTCTCTCCTTCTCTTCTCTCTCCTCTCTCTCTCGTCTCTCTTATTCTCTCTCTTATTCTCTTTATTTCAATGTATTTCTTAATGGCTTTGGATTAGAATACACTCTTGTTTAATCATTTGTTATTGTTTAATAATTATATGTTTAAGTTGTATCTGTGTTCTCTCCTTCCCTCCTATCTCTCTCTTTATTTATTTACTTAGCTTAGATTTATTTAACGCAACTTAGTTTTAAATATCACCACCTATTTTCCTAACTAAAAACCCAACGTTTTCAACTCTAAAATCTAGTTCTCCGTGGATTCGACTCGGTCTCTCACCACTTAACTATTGTCAAAATAATTAGTGTAGGCCGATATTTGAGATTGTTAGTCACGTTTGTAACGACGCATTCGTGGGCTATCAATTTTTGGCGCCGTTGCCGGGGAATTAGATTTTAGTTTTGATAATTTTGGTGTTTTTTGTACATATTCAGGCTAACATTTTTTTCTTTTGTAGGTATCAAATAAAAAGTGAAAAAATCCCAAAATTTGATGAAAATCAAAAAAAAAAATGGGAAGTGAGGTGAGTTTCTTCTCTCCTCTTTCCATTTGTTTTATTTCCAAAAGAACGAGGGATTGCGTTGAAGGTAAGTACCATTAAAACCCTCATGATTGATTTCATTTTCTTAGTTTGCCATGTTTAGACAATTAATTAAAAAAAAATCAAAAAAAATCAATCACTTGAATCCAATAAAGATGTCATGTCAAGAATAGAAACCTTCCATCGTTAGGACATGCATCATTTAGATTTCCATGTTTAGGTAGTTTCCTTTTGTTGAAAGTTTCCTTTCTTGTCGAAGATTGCGGGAGGCAAGGTGAGAATCTCAATTTCTTTAAAAAGCATGATCATGCATTGTCATGCTTGCATAGAACCCCTTGCTTGATTTTGTGGTGTGCACATCATTTCTAAAATATTAAGGGCAGTTCCTTAACAAGATAAGGTGGGGATTTGATCACCCTTCCTTAGCCCACAAACCACACTTCCTGCATCTTTTGCATTCCCAAGCCCAATAAAGAAAGTAGAAACTTGACCTAGGGTTCGCTTTGAGACTTAGGCCCACTGGGGCAACTATCATTTTGGAGACGGTGTCTAAGGCTAGAGGTTTATTGGCAAACGCCTAAGTGGACAAGTGGTTACTTAATTAGGTCCCTGTGAGAGCAGGGGGAACCTCCCACTTTCCCACCTCTTACCTGGCCAGTTAACGAGCTTGAGAGTGGATTTGAGTTAGGCCTCAGTTGATTAGTGAAAATCAAATGTTTATGTCCTAGGGAACCATAGGTGTCATAGGATTAATTGTTTGCTAACTTATTTGAAAATACAAAAAAAAATCAAAATTTTCAAAACAAAAAAAAATAAAAAAAAAAAATACAAATAAAAAAGGATTTATGTGGTTGACAATCATGGTTATGAAATTGGCACATCAATTGGTCAAATTGGATCAGCCACCTATGGTATGCACTCTCAACCTAACCCACTTTAGCATCAACCTCCACTTACCAGTCCAATGGCTCCAAATGGACTCAAGCCCATCTGATTCATGGTCACCCAATTAAAGATCACATGTATGATTCAGGGTGGAGGAACTATGTTGACCCACGTTACTCCCTCATCACCTCCCTCACCCAAGAACAACCAACCTTTCAAGTGTTATCACACCCACTCCTTACTCAAAAGACCAAGGTGTCTCCCCTGAAAAATTGAGTTTTACTCTATCAAGATCCTCAAGGGGAAATTCAAGGACCCTTTCTAGGTGCCGAAATCATATCATGGTTCGATCAAAATTTTTTTGGCATTGATCTACCAGTGTGCTTAACAAATGCTCCTGAAGGCACACCCTTCCAACCACTTGGAGAAGTAATGCCACATTTAACACTTAGAGATCAACCTATTCTGGCCCAAGCCCAAAGTCCACCTATCCACAACTTTCAACATTATTGGGCCCAATGCCAAATCGATATTCATGATCAAGGCCATGATGGGGGACAACATGTAGATCCACATTCCATTTATACTTCTCCCCCACAATCAGGCCTATTTGATGATCAATTTGGGCAATTTATGCAAAATTCCATGATAACCAACAATCTTTGAGCAAACATTCACCCAACAACAACAACAATTGGAGCAATCCTTTGTCAAAACTGACCTCCTGATTACTCAACTGATGGAAATCAGAAGGAGGCAAGATAGTCAGTCACCATGCCAACCCATTGACAACATGCACATCATTATCTTGATTGTGACCAACAATTGACTCTCAATTCTATCCACAACTTCTCAGTCCAACATGATTGTGGACATGCCCACTTGGAAAATGAGAGATAATTTAATGAGTCAAATCAGAGGACATGGTGCCACTGAAAATCAATCCATTGTCTTGGCCCAACTTGAAACTGACCATCAAGAAGACTCCATCCATATGTCATATTTGAGGACAGCTCTAGTGAATTAGTTGAATTCAAGTTGGGGAGAAAAGAAAAGTGTCATCTAGATGTTGGGTCCGAGTTTGATGTGACATCGTTTCAAGTGAGTAACAAAGAAGAGTGAGTGTGGAGAAGAGCTGGGTGTATCATCAATCATTCTTCTTGGGTAAGAGAAGAATTAGAAATTTTGCCTGAAGTCCACATTGACTGGGTCTCTCTTGATGTCGAGAAAGACATGGAACTCCTACCTCTCCTGATCTTGGCAAATCCAACATGATCATGGACATGCTACCACTAGATGACTGGTCAACTGCACTTGAACCTTTTAAGCATCCTTGTGTTGAAAGTCATATCCATTTCATTCCTGATCATGCTACTATTTTTGACTCAAGTCAGCCTGTGGAGTTCAGCAATCCTCTGAGCATCCAACTCAATCTGACCTCAATATCATGAAATAGGATCTGAAAATGGAAGTTGTGGGTGAAAATGGTGAAAATAATCAAGTCCGCATTGATGTGTTCAACACATATAAAGATCTTAGGTGTGTAAATGAAAATTTCTTAATTGAAGATATGATCATGAATGCTCCAATTTCTCTATCCTTTACTGATGTGCAGGGTACATTTGGACCACTTGACCCACCATGGCTGGTGATGCCCTACAAAGAAACAATTTGGCGTCAATTGATTGGGGGTGTTACGTGACCCTGTTACCCCCATGTGTCTGGCTGAAGACATTAACTTAGCGCTTGTTGGGAGGCAACCCAATATTTTAGGAAATTGATTTCTATTGATTTCGTTTTTATTTTGTGTCTTAGGTGTTTGCTGGCCACTATCCTTTGATGAAGTTAGTGTGCAACCACCCGCATGTGATCATCAGGTTGCATCTCTCCTTTCTTAACTTACATTGGCTTTATTCTATTGTCATTACTTTTATGCCATTGAGGACAATGTCATTTAAGTTGGGGGGAGGACAATTGTATTTTTCAAATTTTTTATCCCTATATGTGCTTCATGCTTCATATTTCATGCAAGAATTTTTTTTATACTTCTAGCTTGACTCATATTGTGTACTTGTGAAGGTGGTAAGTTGAAGGGTGAGTTAACTAGTTATGTTTTTACCATCTTCCTCAAAATACATTTGAAATTTCATCAACATAATAAAGTATTATTTGAGCTATTCAAGGATGATGAGAGTTTTACCTAACATTCAGGTTGATTGATTGATATTCTACACTCCTATTGACGACCAATCGTGGGGAAAAAGCTACCTGCCTACATAAATGTGAAAATTGTGTAGTAGTGAAAAAAAAAAAAAAAAAACATGGAAAATGCCCCTGATCTTAGTACCCGCGCCTGTGGCTCCTAAGGTAAAGTTGAGGCTCGCGTCAAACGGTGAAGGGAAGTGCAGCACCATGTAATGAAAAGAAAAAAAAAGCATGAAAAAAAAAAAGAATTAGGCAGAGTGAAAGCTACCTGTAATTCGAGGATCGAATTTAAGGAGTGTAGAGTTGATACCATCCTTGAGTGATAAGTAAAAGCTCATGCATCTCTTATTGATGCTCAAACATTATACAAAAAGTCATGAAATTTTGGTGTATCTTGAGGAACTGTCTAATGACATGAACTGACATATTTGCCTTTGACACTCTCGATTGGAACACTGAAATACTTATGATCAAGCATTCTCATTCTTACTTTCTTGTCATGAAGTATGATGTTTAACTCTTGTTTGTCCCAATTATTACTTATGTGCATTGCTAAGGGACTAGCAATGATAAGTTGGGGGATGTGATAATATCATAATTATCATGAATAATCATGCCATTTCAATGACTACACTTGATAAATTCATAGGATTTCTATATCATTGACGATAATTGATTAAATTCAATTTTATGTGGTATTTGCAGGTTAATGGGCCAAGTCTGAAGTGCTCAATGGGCCAATAGATTTGATTAAAGCAAGAGAGAATAATGAGAGATTCTATATTTTAAATCACTTTTATGTTGTATTTGCAGGTTAATGGGTCAGTTCTATGAAGTGCTAATGGGCCAATAGATTTGATTAAAGCAAGAAGAATAATGAGAGATTCTATATTTTTTCTCTCTATTTTCAAAATACTTTCTCACTTTTAAAATATCCCTCCTATTTCCAAAAATCTCTCCTTCCTTTTCTCTCTCCCCCTTCCTTCTTCTTTCCTCCTCTCCTCTTTTTCCCCCTTCTCTTTCTTCCTCTCCCCCGGTTTTCTCTCGGCTCAGCAGCAGCGCACGGCGCCCCTGCTGCCCCGCGCCCCGCGCCGCCACCTGCGCGCCCCGCCCGGCCGCTGCCAGCACGCCCCCGCCTGCACCGCCTCGCGCCCCCCGCCTCCCCCGCCCCGCGCGCCTGCCCCAGCCGCCCGCCACGCGACCCCCGCGCGCCTGCCCCGCGTCGCCACGCGCCTGGCCGCCCGCGCCCCCGCTGCCTGTCGTGCCCCTACGTGCATGCATGCACGTAGAGGCACAGCGCCTCCTCTTCGCTCTCTCTCCTCTCTCCTCTCTCTCACGCGCTCACGCTCCTCTCTCCTCTCTCTCGTCTCTCTCTTCTCTCTCTCCTCTCGCCGCCTCTCTCTTCTCTCTCTCTCCACCTATCTCTTTCTCCCTTCTCTCTCTCCTCTTTCTCGTCTCTCTCTCTCTCTCTCTCTCTCTCTCTCTCCTCTATCGCTCTTCTTCTTCTCGCCTCCCTCTTCTCTTTCTTCTCTCTCTTCTCTCCTCTCTCTCCCGCTTCCTCTCTCTCTCTTCTCTCTTCTCTCTCTCTTCTCTTCTCTCTCCTCTCTCCTCTCGTCTCTCTTATTCTCTCTCTTATTCTCTTTATTTCAATGTATTTCTTAATGGCTTTGGATTAGATACACTCTTTGTGTTAATCATTTTGTTTTGTTTAATAGATTATAGTTTTAAGTTGTATCTTGTGTTCTCATCCTTCCTCTCTATCTCTCTCTCTATTTATTTACTTAGCTTAGATTTATTTAACGCAACTTAGTTTTATATCACCACGCTATTTTCCTAACTAAAAACCCAACGTTTTCAACTCTAAAAATCTAGTTCTCCGTGGATTCGACTCGGCTCTCACAACTTAACTATTGTCAAAATAATTAGTGTAGGCCGATTATTTGAGATTGTTAGTCACGTTTGTAACGACGCATTCGTGGGCTAGCAATAGGCAAAGTACCTATGACCAGGTTCGAAGTCTCAGCCTCCACCTTGGTAAAAGGGCCATCACACAACCACGCCCACGCTGTGGCGGCTATTGGAGCTACTGCGGCGACCGCTGGTACTACCCCTGCTGTTGTTGCTAGTACGACTGGAACTGCTGAGGCCACTAGTACTGTCCCTACGGCTGCTGTTGCTGTTGGCGGGGTGCCTACTACTGTGGAGGGTACTGGTATTGCAGCAACTGCTGAGTAAAATACACTGACTACTATGGCTGCTGGACTTGCCTCATCGCGCAATCCCTCTTGTAGTGGCCTAGTAACCCACAAGTGTAACAGATCACCTCATGCCTCCCTTGCTCGGCTCCTGCTAGATCGACTGCTATGCCAACCTCGACTGACGCTTCTGCTGCGGCTGTTGTTGCCCACCCCCACGAGTGGTCATCTGCCTAAACCTCAAGCGAGACTAAAGACCCGAGCCCGAAGAGGAGGAAGAAGTCGCACTACCACGGATACTAGTGGGACGCTGGTACGGAGTGGTCATAGAGGAACCTCCTCCTTGCTACTACTGCTGCTGAGGCTGCCAAACTCTCTCTCCAACGGTCACGCCCACTGTAAGTCCGGCCTCACTCCTGCAATAAATCTCTTTGCACAGTCTGCTCGCTGCTAGCTACATGGGGAACATGCCTCAACAACGGACGAATCTCTGATGGTACTATGCAACTGTCAAATCCCCATGTATCAACTCATGAAACTGATCTCGCTCTCACGTCGAGCATAGTTGGGGAAGTACTCACCGTGAAAGACCTCCAAAAACCACTGCCAAGAGATCTAGTCTAATCTCTGCCCAGTGAATTGTGTCGGCCTCTGAACTCTCCACCACTCATGGACTGGTCCCTTCAGTTGATACACCGCCAGTCTCACCTGATCCTCCTCGACACACTCCATGGTCTCAAAAGTACGCTCCAACTCATGAGCCCAACTCTCAGCCTTATTTGAGTCATAGTTGCCGAAGAACGTTGTCGGTCAGAGATGCAAAAACCTCTCCAAGAAGGCCGTCTGGTCCTCAGTCGCTGCTGCCCTCGCCCTACCGGCTCGGGTACTCCCAGTACATGACGCTTGCTGTACAACTGGCTACACCACTGGCGGATCTGCCTGCTACTCTGGTACCGCTGGGAGAGGTACTGGTGGTTGTCCTCCCACTACCATCTGCCCAGTCTGCCATGGCCCTGGAACATAGCCGTGAAAAATTGCTCGGGCATGGGAAACAAGGCCTCATACTGCGGTGGTGGAGGCTGGTACCACTGCTACTTCTGCTCACCTTGTGCCGCTGCAGCTGCTGCCTCTGCCTCCTGAGGCTGTGCCATAGACTCCTCTACTGACACATCCTGCTGAACCTCACCTAGTGCTGGCATCTCTGACTCTCCCTACTGCTCTATTAGCTCTCTGGGCTGCCTGCGTCTGCGTGGAGCCATGTCATGCACGACACACAACCAACAAGGTTAACGATACTAACTTGGGCGGCTAGTAGTGTACTTGTACTTCTGCTGGGACTTTCATGTTGCCGTTTAAATCCACTACATGTCCTGACAGACTCTCGCTTTGATACCAACTATAATGACCCTGAGAACCTGACCTCGGCCCCAACCGAGGAACCAATTTTCGTGGTCACCGCCCCAGATCCTGTAACACCCCCGATGCTCGGACCCCCGGCTTCCACCAAGGATCCGACCATCGGCACCGCTACCCACGGGCCTAGAGACCCAGAAGGGCTAACGGACCAGTCTAACAAGATATGTAACTAGAGTAAGTAACAACCAAACACACTAAAAGTACCAACAAATGAAGGAAAAGAGTCCAACACAGTGTACAAGTCTAGTACCATTCCAAAGTAAGCAAAGTATAAGTGCAGAAGTAAAGGGGATAACAGGTCCCTTAGGTGAATATCCCGAGGGTGAATTAAACAAATACTGGGGGCACTGCTCACGGAAGACGCCGTCTACTACGGCCCCGTCTCCTCAGCCCGCCGCGGAGGGTGTTGCTGTGAAGTCTCACTTGTAAAAGAGGGAATGAGCTTCACGAAGAAGCCCAGTAGGGACAACCAATCTCCCACTGGTTCTAACAACAGAATAGATCTATATGTACATAATTTAAATAAAACAAGTAAATCTATTCTACTAGCAGAGTAAGTGTGGAAGCGTAATGTAACTACATGGTCAACGGTCTAATCTAAACGTCGGGACCGAAAAATCCGGGTAAACCATGGCACTGGGAAGAACCCAAGGGTGCAAACACAGACAGTAAACAACTGCTTGGACAAAGACACTAGCCACAGAACCACTACACTAGTCGACCGGTCAGGTGTGCCACGCGCCTTACCCTCAACCACCAGTCCATGTCTAACACCTCCCGTAGGAGTGAGACGTGGAACTAAAGTAACCACAACTGCCGTAGTCTGGCCGGACTACGGTCCCACGCCTGGCCCCTCTAAATGGTACCGGAACCACGTAGAATGAGGCAGTGAGAAAAGGACTAGCTGATTTGTGCCGGAAGAGCACCAAACCACCTCAGCATCCCAGACTTAGCTAAGAGAGCTCTACAAATGACTCTACGTCGTTGTCCCCACTGTTTTCCCCTCTGTTACTAGAGTCCGTGACTGGAGCTCACCCGCCGCCTGGAGAACTCCCTCAAATATGCGCGCGGGGACCGAGGGTCCAGGTAACGGTAACAACCTCTCTCGCGGACAAGCCCTCAAATGCCTAGCACCGGGCGAAAGACTAGAGTAGGACCGTGCTAGGAATATCGCAGGTGCGAAGAAAATAGAGTCACGGTGGAAGGAAAACATCCAAACAGGCCGCCCAGTCACTCTCCGTCTGAGAAGGTGACACAAGGGTTGTCGCCACCAGAATGTGACACCCTATCTGCCGCGACCTGGGTCAAAAGGCGACAAGGATCCTGTTGCGATCCGGTCGCAACAAGGGCATTGTGTGACCACAGACAGAGGTCCAGGTGACCACCTGAGACCTCCCACAACACACGGTAAAAATAGGTAGGAAGGCGACAGCCACCCTGTCACGACTAGAATGCGACAGGGTGGGCGTCGCTTTCTCCACCATAAGGCGACGTATCGGGCTGTCACGATCTGGGTCACGACACCAAGTCGCGACCATAGAGTTACACACCCGAGAGCATCCCTTCAATGCCATGCACCACAATCCGAACAAACCAAGGGGGGGGGAGCATGGAGAATGACTTGAACATGCAAATAGAGTTCAAACCACCCTTATAAATTTCCATGCATGCCAAGAAGATGAATCTACACTCAAGAATATCACATGCAAGCATGGATCCATCCACAACTATACCCCATTCCAAGCGCAAAACAAGCCATGTAAGCATTCCAAAGGTACCACAATCACACATGCACACCTTAGCATAGATTCTAAGGCTTGGAGAAGGGGGTTTGGAGGCCCTAGCATGGTAGAACTAGGGGACAAGCAAGGAGTCCCTACCTCAAAATGAAGAGCCAACCCGTTGGGATCTTCTCGTGTGCATGACCACCTCCTCCTCGCTCCAAGCTCTACGAAGACTCCGTCCATGAGCCACAAACATCCTCCTACATGTCGACGGAGAGGATCAACACGGAGGGAAACCATGCTGGAGAAGCACCAAGCCGAGAAGAAGGAGGATCTCACCACCACAAAGCAACACACTCACACACCTCACAAGCCTCCCAAACTCTCCCCCAAGCTCTCCACGGAGCAACCAGTAGCAGAGTGGGTGGAGGAGAGGGGAAACAACCAACTTGGGGAAGAAGAAGAGGTGTTCTGCGGCCTATGGTCTATTAAGCCTTGGAGTTGAGAGCGTTCACTTACTGAACGCAACGGCCAACCTGTCGTGATCCCAAAGTCCTGGTCAACCTGACTAATGGGAATGCCACGTGTCAAGCTCACAGACCTGACAACCTGAATGCGACACTTGACATGTCGCCTTCACGTTGTCAGAGGTTGACACTTGTCCCAACTGTCTCGACAGCAAGACGACAAAACTGCATGTTGTGGTAAGAGGGATGAACGTGACAACATGCATGTCGCGTTCAAAACCAGAACGTGACAGCCACCTTGTCGCCTTCAGAAGATGACGACCCGATGCGTCGCGACCTTCAGCAGAAGGTGGCTGACCCACAAGAGGCCCACTAGAGGGGGATGTTACAATCTAACCAACAAAAAAACAATTTCATCCTTGAAATTAAGGGCGAAAAAAGAAGGCAAGCAATCATACCAATCACTCAAACAAGTAAGGAAAATGCTGTCGCATCTCGTCCTCATGCTCCCATGTGGCCTCGCCACCGATGTGATTCTCCCAAACTACCTTGACGAGCGGGATCTGCCTCCTACGTAGCTGTTGCACTCTGCGGTCCACCACACTGACTATGAGTAGTCTAACACGTGTGATGGATCTGCCATGTACCTCCTCAGCTGTGAGATGTGGAAGATGTCATGTACAACTGCCAACTCGGACAGAAGAGCTAACCTGTAAGCGACCTCGCCAACCCGCTCCAGGATGCGAAAGGGACAAACGAACCTCGGGCTGAGCTTGCCCTTCTTCCAAAACTTGAGAATGCCCTTGGTGGGCGAGATCCTAAGAAACACAATGTTGCCTACCTCGAACTAAAGTGGCCTCTTGTAAACATCTATGTAGCTCTTTTGTCTGCTCTGCGCTGTCTGCAGTCTCTATCTGATCAGCCTCACTGTATCTGCACACTGCTGTAGCAACTCTGGCCCCAGTAACTACCTCTCGCCAACCTCGTGCCAGTGCAACGGTGTCCGACACGGTCTACCATACAGAGCCTCATAGGGCGCCATCCCAATACTGGAATGAAAGCTATTATTATAAGCTAACTCCACCATGGGAAGGTGCGACTTCTAGGTGTAGCATATTGACCGTTCAGATCGTGGCTTAGTGGTTGTGGAGGCTAGTGTGTGGTCCATTAGTGTGTGTTACAGGTGTTTCCACAGGTTGTGAGGCTTTGTGGGCCGACAGGTTGGGCCCAAAGCACCCATCGGTTCACTGTTTATGAACGTGATAGGGCTAGGCGTCACGTTCTGAACGCGATGGCCCTGGGTGTCTCGTTCTGGTTACCTCCGCAGAGCAGTCTTCGTCTGCATGTCCGCCGTGTGTCGCATGTTGGGTAGCTTGCTGACGTCGGCCATGAGAAGGCGACAACATTCTTCGTCACATTTCGGTCGCAACGGTAGGGTGCGTCGCATTCTCAACCACGAACAGCTCTTAACCTAGGTCAACCAGACAGAGCCCAGCAAGCTCTGTTTGGCTAGGGAGAGGAGCTTTCGCATGGATTTCAAGCGATTCGATGCTTTGGGATCATTTTTGGCGTGGTCTCGCCGCGAGGACGTGCTACGGAGCGGGGGAAACGCCGGGGTATCGCTGTTCTTTGCGTTCTTCACAAAGGTAGGGAGATTCTGCCCTGTTTCTCGATGTAGATTGCATGTTTAGTATGCTTGATCTGTTTTATATGCTATAGACAGTAGATACCATGCTAATGTAGTGTTTAGAAATGTATAATTATGTTCATGGTAGTTAGCATGGTTTGTGGAGAATCCATAGATGGGTTCCCGGTTTTAGGGTTTCACCTATGAGGGCGACGGACCAGGGTGTCGGGTTCAGAATGCGACAGCCCGACCCGTCGTGTTCTGCTTCGGAACGCGACATATCGAGGTGCCACATTCTGAAGACAACAGAGGACCCTATCGCGTTAAGGGTTCCGATGGCAATGAGCTTGTGCATGGTTGTAGGATTATCAAATTATCGTTGTTTATTGTGCATGGCAATGGTAAGTGGTGCATTGGAACTTGTGGAGTTTGTGAAACGTGTTGTTCCCGTGGTTTGAGCGGTGTTCACATGGTTTGTGTGTGCGTGGCTAGTAGTACGATGCCTACCGTGGTTACCTCTTCAGTTAGGAAACCCAGATTTTGTGTGAGCCAGGCACGTTAGTGCTTGGGGCTTGTCCCGGTACTTGTGTACCATCGAGGTTTGTGTCATCTTCCTTGACACCCTCGCTCTTGTGTAGAGTTGTACGTCTGGTTGAGGGAAAGACGGCAGTGGGATAGCAACTTGTGAGAGTTTGTGCTTTGTCGCTTGAAGCGCGCTCGTGGTTGGGGTTATTGTAACGTCGCGTGCTTTTCGGATCCTTATGGATCATGTGTGTAATGGTTGTGGGTGGCCATCGTGAGGCCAGTGTGGTTGGATGTGTGTTGCGCGCAGGTTTGGCGCAGGTTTGGTCATGAAACAAGATAAGACCTGCTGTAGTTGATTAGGGGTTGACAGCCTAGGGTGGTCGTTGACATGGGTTGGCATCCATGTATGTGACGTTTACTCTATGAACTTGGCGACAGGGGATATGGACGTCTAACCTTGGTGGTTTGATTTGGCGGCAGCCATGTTGACGCCAACCTGTGCGACCTGCAGAATATAGGTCTACCCGAGGATAGTTTCCTCACTCTGTTCTCCCTCTCCCTAGCCCCATTTTCATATCCTTGCTTCCCCACTGCTTCCAATGGTTGCAGAAGACTAGTTGGGGGATCGTGGAACGTGAAGTGGTGACGGATTGGGCCAGGAAACGCCGGAGCGAGGTGTAATCTCCGTAGGAGCTCGCGGAGGGTTTGGTGCGAATCGGGAGGATTTAGGAAGTTTAAGTGCGTCTTGAGGTAGGGAATGATCCCTTTAGTTCCTTCAGGTTGTGTTAATGCATCTGGAACGCATGAATCTGCATGTTAATTATGTTTTTGGGTAAAAGTACTCCATGTGGGGTTAATGGGTGGTTTGAGCAATTTAACGAGTGAAACATGTTGTTTCGATTTGATTAGGATACATGCATGTTAGAGGAAGTGTTTCCTGTGTTTTTCTATCGATTCTAGGGCTGAGAATACCTGAGGTATCAACCCAGGGTTTCTGTGAAGCTGATAGCCGAGGATCTTGGCGTCAATATCGATTGACGCTAGGTTCTTCAGTTGGAGATTGACGGCCAGATACCTTGCCGTTTATATCTCATCGACGGCAATCGATGTTGCCGTCAGCATGCATTTATTTAAATGTTGTTATATTGAATATTTAACGATATCGAGCAGTGCAATGGTATTTGTGGTGCACCTAGTGCACGTGGTTTCTGGGACTGGCGTACTGGGTACGCAATTAGCTGGTTCTTTATGTGTTTACGTGGTGTTCACGTGTAGTGGACTATTAGTGCACGCAGTTTACGTGAGTCTTCACATGGTTTGTGTGACGTGCACGTGGTTTTGTATACGTGGCGAGTAGTACGACGCCTACCGTGGTTACCTCTCTAGTTGGGTGCCCAGGTTCTCTGTGAGCCAGGCTGTTAGCTCGGGGCTTTGTCCCGGTACTTGTGTTGTGTCGTCGAGGTCTGTGTCGTCTAACCTGGACACCCTCACTCCTTGCTGAGTTGTGCGTTCGGCTGAGGGAAAGACGACCGTAGGACAGTGACTCTAGTGTTTGTTTTTAGTCACTTGTAGCGCGCTTGTAGTTGGGGGTACGGACACCAGTAGTCGACACTGGTCCCAAGCTAGTCCTTCTCCAGTGCCTCACTCTAGCGAGCCCAGGCCAGGGTCTCTAGAGGTGCCAGGCATGGGCCTGCGACCGTGTGGTCCGCAGGTGGTGGTATTTAGTTGGTCTCCACAGTTGCTTGACCTTTTCACGTGGAGCGGCAGTTGGACCTTTCGTCCGTGGGCTGCGAGACTGAGAGGTAGACCGTGTGTGTTGTCTGAGTCAGTCACTGGTGTCGCGAACCAGTTCACGTGGCTCGAGTGTGGCAGACTCTACTTTAGCTCGTATACCTGTTTGGTTTTGTCGTTTATTTATTAAAATCCTTTACATAGTCGGCAGACGGTGAGTATATTTACAGCTTTAATATCCTGCTTAGCTGTTCTATAAACTGCTAGTATAGTTTACTACCTTCGTACCTGTGTTTTTCATTTGCTCGGTGTTGGGGGAGTTCCCTACTGAGCCAGTGACTAGCGAGGCTCACCCCAACCCCCACAGGTGAGGGTGAGGAGGACGTTTCTCGGCCGTCATCTAGTTCGGAGCCGAGTCGTAGCGGTCCAGCGTCAGCAGCTCCAGCAGTGTAGTGTAGCTAGTTTGTTTACTTCCTTCAGTTGTACCTCGGGGTATGCCCCAGGCTCTTGTACTTTCTTTTCTTTTCTTGGAAATATGGCTATGTAAATCTATGATATATATATGAAATGGTGTGTTCCTTTGTGTTTACACGGACTATGGTGTGGTATCCCTTGCGAGGCTTCGGCCCGTTCGCGGGAGGCGGACTCGGATCAAGTATGTTACCAGTTTAACGAGCTTGGACGAGGTGTTCCGTCACAGTTGGTATCAGAGCAAGGTCCGTGTTAATATAAGGGAACTAGAAAGATACACAGTCTTATTTCGGTCTTTGTACACTGCTGGTAGGGGCCCTGGTTTCTGATAATTTGTTGTTTTATTTTTTTTGGTGTTTTGTTTATATAGAAATTTGAAATGGCAGATAGAAGAGATTGGGGTGGTGGAGGAGATGATCGAGAGGAGAGCACTCAACGTATGATAGAGAGGATCTGGGAGAGCCTCACTGATATTCAGAGAAGGATGGATCAGCAGGCGCCGGTACCACCGGTTGCCGTACCACCTGGGGATGGAGAGACTGTACCTATAGTTCCAGTTCCGCCACTGCCACGAGGGGAGGTGCCTTTTGTAGCACCCTTGCCACCACCACCACCAGTGTTAGTAGCAGAGGAACCAGTGATGCAAGTTGAGAAGTTTCTGAGATTGCAGCCGCCTACTTACTCAAGAGGGCCGAATCCAGATACAGCGGAACACTGGGTCCATGAGATTGAGAGGGTCTTTGCGACCATGAGGTGTCCGGCAATAGATAGAGTTGTGCTAGCTGCCTATCAATTGCGGGGTTTTGCACTGGAATGGTGGCGATTGAAGATGCAGACCACCTTTGCAGGTAGGACAGAAGAGACTATCACTTGGTTGGAATTTCTTGATGTATTTAACGATACATTCTTTCTGATTCAAGTGTAGCAAGTGAAGAGAGAGCAGTTTCAGACACTTCAGAAAGGTAACTCTTCAGTTTTAGAGTACCAGATGCGATTTATGGCACTCAGTCGATATGCGCCGTATGTAGTATCGGATAATAATATGATGGTCGAATATTTTATTCGGGGTTTAACAGTAGAATTGCAGAATGCAATAGTGCCACTTATGTGTAAAACAGTAGAAGAAGCAGCTCAGAGGGCAGCTACGTTGGAAAGGTCTATTAGAACTCGTCAGGTGGGCGAGTCAGATTCAGGTAGTTTTTGGCTACCACAGCAGTCAGTGGGTGTGAGTAAAGGTAAAGCACTAGCAGGACCTTCTTCATCAGGTTTTGGTAAATGGGGCCAGAAATTGAAGCAAGCATTTAAAGGTAAAGGAAGAGGATGGGGAGGTCGATAGCAATTTCAGCAAGGTGTGGTAGGCCAGAGGTGGAGGAGTCGCAGCAGAGTACTGCCAGACAGACCATTATTCCACCAGGGTATAGATGTTATAACTTCAATCAGCCGGGGCATTTGATCTGCAATTGCCCCTATCCGAGAGAGTATGGATATGGAAGAGGTGTGCAGCAGCAGCTGCAGCCGCAGCAGTTTCAGCAGCCACAGGTAGGTCGTGGCAGAGGAGCACCGCAGCAGCAGGGAAGGGGCGGGTTATGGCTATCATGTTGGGTTCTCATGTGGGAGAATGTTGGGTTCACATGAGAATGTTAAGTTGGCAATGGTATGTTTGTTTTGATGATGAGATTTCATGAACAATACAAATTGATGTTTGTGAATATGTGAAACATAGTGAGAATGTTAAGTCAAGCAAATGTAATCAAGAAAAGTAAATGCTAACCAAGAAAAACATGTTTAATTTGTTCATTTATATGTTCATTATATCTCACTAATAATGTTCTTAAATGTAGGTGAGATTCCATGCAAGACAAAGCCCAAATCCAAGTGCAAAAGAACAAGACAAGCTGCTGGAATAGTGCCCTGTCAACAGGTGAATAGTGCCCTGTCAACAGGTGAATAGTGCCATGTCGACAGCAAAACTACCCTGTCGACAGCACCCCTGTCGACAGCAAAACTACCCTGTCGACAGATACACACAGAAATCTATTTCCAGCAAGCCCAATCTTCTGGATCTTGCAACACTGTCTGTTCCTGTCGACAGCAGCAAGTCGGCTGTCGACAGACGGAGTTTTGGGAAGATCTAATGGCCGGGATATGATCTATATTTGGTGTTTCCTTTTAGCACGACTCTCTATGCTTGGACACCACTATATATGGATCATATGAGGCTATTTTCGCAGCAAGAAGCCACCATACCAAAACCCTAAGCAAAGGTCAAGAAGAAGGCTCTCTTCATGTTGCTCTGCTTCAACTCTCTGCCCAGAACAAAGAAGAACAACCTTCCAAGCGGAGTTGAAGTCGGTTCGTCCTCAAGTCAAGCTTCTCCATCATCACGTGGTCTTCAACGACGTGAAGCTTGAAGTATTCTGGACGAACTCACAGAAGAGTTTACATATTGGATTTGATCCTCAACTCAGAACTCTCCTCTGTTTCTACTTTTCATATCTTTGTGTGTGTGGTAGTGGTTCAAGCGTTCCTTGTGCTTGATCCACGTGTGGATTGTTGTTCTGATTGCGTGTTTGCATCAGACAACGTGTGTGTGGTGTGTTGGTCAGATCAAGGCTAGAGGATCTGATCTATTGTGGACTTGATCTAGTGTGTGTGTGTGTGGTTGAGCCGTTGTGCTCATGTGTGTGTGTTGTACTCAATTGTGAGTAGTGTGTCCTCACTGTGTGGGGGGTGGACGTAGGAGTCATGTGGTGTGATCTCCGAACCACCTAAAAATCCCTTGTGCACTGTGGTTTGATTTGTGGTTTGCATTGTATTGCGCTAGATGCATGCATAGGGATTTCGTCAACACGCTACTTGATTGATTTATTCACACACGTTGAATCACATCAAAGGGGTTTTGATTGAGTAGATCTTTTAATACGAAGTAATTTTTAAATTGCTTAAGTTTCCGCTGCAAATCTATTCAACCCCCCCCCCCCCCCCCCTTCTAGCTTTGCCATTACCGAATATCCATCCTACAATTGGTATCAGAGCGGGTTTTTCTGTTCATCGATTGTGATTTGGCATATCTGTTTATGTGTGATTAATTGCTCTAATTGGTTTTATATTTGATTCTGATTCTCATCTGATTATCTGATTCTGTTGGTTGGTTTTTATCTAACACATACTCAGAAATATGTCTAAGTTCTCGAGTATCATAAATAGACCAATGATTATTGAGTTTGATAATCATGTTGATAAAATGCAGGTCTCCTCTATGAAAACATGCAAGTCTAGAAAGAGAAGAGAAGAAAAAGCTACATGGCTCATGGAAGCTCAAGAGGCTCTTCTCGTTCAGACGACTCTAGAGGATCACATATGTCAAAGGTGTCAAGAAATTCTCTAGAATCAGGTAAATCAAATTCAGATCCATTTGATGCATCAATATCCAATTCTGATTCAGAGAATGATATATCTTATGATGAATTGATAGAATGCTATGAGCACATGTGCAAACAATTTAAATTGTTAAACATCAAACAAGAAGCTAAAAGAAAATCTGGAAAAGAATGAAATGATAATTGATAATGCTCAAGCATTCTATGAAGAAAATGAAACATTGAAATGGAGAATGAAAAATTGGAAAAGGAAGTCAAAAACTATGAAATCAAGTTTTCTAAGTTGAAAGAAGATCATGATCATGTGGAATCTGAAAATTCTGATTTGAAAAATCAAAATGAAAATTGATTGATCATAATGAAAATCTCAAATTTGATAATGATCAATTGATCAAAAAATCTCCAACATGGCTCATGATCATCAAATAAAAGAGAAATGCAACCAATTGATTGAGGAAAATAATCATCTGAAAAAGAAGATTGAATGCATGTATCATGACAGACCATTAAATGACGAATGGAACAATTCTAAGAATAAAATTGTTGATCTGGAACAACAAATTGCTCAATTTGAAAATGAAAAGAACAAAATGAAAAATGGTTTGGATGTCATGCTAAACAACTTCAGACTTCAGAAAAGAAGTTGTTGCATTAAAAGCTGAAAAACAGAAGATTCAAAATGAATTGAAAAACACAAGTCTTGCTTCTGTGAAAAATAAGAAAATGTTCAAAAACAAAATAAAAATTTGAACAAAAATGCAGCAATTAGAAAGAATGTTGTTACAACTGAAAATCCGAAAAAGGAAGTGAAAAAGAAAGCAGGATTGTACAAGGTTTCAACTCCTCCAACAGCTCAAAAGCTTCAAGGCAATCTCCAACTCCACATCATGCCAAGAGATACCAAAGGATACCACCTCCTTCTTCTCAACCCAAGGGTGATCAAAGGTACTCTAAAGGATCTCAGAGATTCCAGCAAATGCAATCACACTATGGTAAGCTCCAGGTAAATGCTCAACCCGTTTGCTACAAATGCAATAAACTTGGTCATCTTGCTAAATTCTGCTGAAGAAAATCAACACTCTCATAAAATCATGATGTTGTGCATGCTTCAAAGCTCCATAATAATCCATGTGTTCATACACACAAGGATAAACATGTTCATAAAGATCAGAAATTTCATGTATCTATGAACAGGAAAACTGCACAAAACAACAGAAATCCAAAAATCAAATCACTTTGGATTTTGAAATCATTGTTATATCCTAACCTTAATGTGTTGCAGGCCCAAGCAAGTGTGGGTCCCAAAACAAGCTTGATCAACAAGCTGAGATGTCTTGCAGCCAAAAATTAGAAATGGATTCATGACATTGGCTGTGCAAGGCAAGAAATGATGGAGAACGAAGGTAATTTTTTTTTTGACTATGATTGAAGACTGTTCAGGTAAAATCTCCTTATCACTTCATATTTGAACTGCTGAAATTGAAATGGATTCTTACCTTTACCTGAGCAATGCAAAATGTGCCTTAATGCTACCCCACATGACAATGCCTCTTAGCAATTAGAATCATGCCATCTTGCTTGCATAACTGTGCACATGACCTCTTGGTATATCAAATGATGACATGTGGAAAAACAAGTTATGCTTGTTTGGAAACTATCATTATGCGTGAGTAAAATACTCTGCCAAGTACCAAAAGTCATGTAATGCATAAGGCTAGTTGTGTGCTTATAACGTGTGAATTGCTTGATACATTTTCTATGCATGAGTTATGGGGGAGTAAGTTTGAAAATGCTCATGAATGTTCATGAAATTTGTGTGCAACTGCTTGTGATGAATGTGTAATCATGATTGAATTGCTTGAATGTTATCTCATCACATGCACACATTATGGGGAGTAAGTTTAAGGCTAGGTGAGTGAAATTCATAAGGGATACCCTTCATATTCAATGTGTACTATCCCTCAATCTTATGGTTCAAATCACACTCAATTCAAGCCTTAAAGCTGAAGTTTCAAAGCCCTGTCGACAGCCAATTCTTCTGCTGTCGACAGCCAAGCACGGTTCTTGACCTCCCAGAACCAAGTCTTTCAAGTCTGAGTGCATCTGTCGACAGGCACTCCCTTGCTGTGACAGATACACATTTCAATGATAATTCTTCATCTTTCTCAACATCTTCATGAGTATGTTCATTTTATTGCTGCAAGGGGAGAATGTGGACTTACTATTCAATGCAACCTTTCATATTCACTAGTATCAAAGACATTGAATTAATCACAATGATTTTGATATAATTTTTGTGTTTGAGTCTAGGTTGTGTCATCTAGAAAGCATTGATCAAATCTAATGATTCTAACCTAACTCTCTTGAATATCTCCCTTATGGATTATCATGTTTCTAAAATGGTTTGATAAGTAAGAATGTTTTTGAACTTAATGTTTTACATTAACCATTGACCTTAACTAATCATTGACCTTGATTGTTTAAAAAAAAAAAGGAGAAAAGCTACCTATTTCAAACACTCAAAAGTTCATAAAAAGTATTTGAAATGGGACAAAGGCAGAGCACTAATGAGTATCATGAGTAACCGGGGACATGGGCATCACAAATGTTTGTCTTCGCGTCAAAAAGTCTTTTCATTATCTCTGCACAATGGTATGATGGTCACTCACACTGAGTAACTGGGGGTATGGGCATCCCTCATGTCTATCTTCACGTCAAAAGGTAAAAGTGATCCTAATTACTACTTTCCCACATTAACTTGACAAAAGAAATTGGTTCAAATGCTGAAATAGAGTGGAGCCTCCAAGATTTAAATCAAGGGCAATGGGTGTCAATTGTCAAATGTTTATGTGGACATTACCTTCCTTTACCAACTGACAATCACCACTAAGGTATATGATTTTTTTTAATGGTTTTATTCAAGGGGTTATCTTACTTTCATATGTTTTTGAATGATGTATTCTAAATGCTATAAATGAGATTCCAAAGTATTATCTCTTCACCATTGTAGAATTTTTACGTGTCTTAATACTAATGTCTATGACATTTTGCAATGGGTATAAACCAGTTCTCAACCTTAAAATTCTAATTGAACACTCATTCCCCACTCATATCTATCACAATTCAATTATGTGGTCACACAGTTCTTTGCTTCATTCTTATCCATTTGTGCTTGACCCATCTTTTGAATGTTGCCAAAAGGGGGAGAAACATCAATTGTAAGTTTTGTCATCATCAAAAAGGGGGAGAATGTTGGGTTCTCATGTGGGAGAATGTGGGGTTCACATGAGAATGTTAAGTTGGCAATGGTATGTTTGTTTTGATGATGAGATTTCATGAACAATACAAATTGATGTTTGTGAATATGTGAAACATAGTGAGAATGTTAAGTCAAGCAAATGTTAATCAAGAAAAG
This sequence comes from Colocasia esculenta, assembly GCA_014218235.1. Classification (NCBI taxonomy): domain Eukaryota; kingdom Viridiplantae; phylum Streptophyta; class Magnoliopsida; order Alismatales; family Araceae; genus Colocasia; species Colocasia esculenta. The sequence goes on along the minus strand of CM024756.1, from coordinate 141,435,263 downwards.
TAAATAACCAAAAAAACATGTTTAATTTGTTCTTTATATGTTCATTATATCTCACTATATGTTCTTAAATGTAGGTGAGATTCCATGCAAGACAAAGCCCAAAATCCAAGTGCAAAAGAACAAGACAAGCTGCGGAATAGTGCCCTGTCAACAGGTGAATAGTGCCCTGTCGACAGCAAAACTGCCCTGTCGACAGCACCCCTGTGACAGCGCAACTGCCCTGTCGACAGCACCCCTGTCGACAGCGAAACTGCCCTGTCGACAGATACCACCAGAAATCTATTTCCAGCAAGCCCAATCTTCTGGATCTTGCAACACTGTCTGTTCCTGTCGACAGCAGCAAGTCGGCTGTCGACGGATGGAGTTTTGGGAAGATCTAATGGCCGGGATATGATCTATATTTTGGTGTTTTCTTTTAGCACAACTCTCTATGCTTGGGACACCACTATATATGGATCATATGAGGCTATTTTCGCAGCAAGAAGCCACCATACCAAAACCCTAAGCAAAGGTCAAGAAGAAGGCTTCTTCATGCTGCTCTGCTTCAACTCTCTGCCCAGAACAAAGAGAACAACCTTTCAAGCGGAGTTGAAGTCGGTTGTCCTCAAGTCAAGCTTCTCCATCATAACGTGGTCTCAACGACGTGATGCTTGAAGATTCTGGACGAACTCACAGAAGAGTTTACATATGGATTTGATCCTCAACTCAGAACTCTCCTCTGTTTCTACTTTTCATATCTTTGTGTGTGTGGTAGTGGTTCAAGCGTTCCTTGTGCTTGATCCACGTGTGGATTGTTGTTCTGATTGCGTTGTGCATCAGACAACATGTGTGTGGTGTGTTGGTCAGATCAAGGCTAGAGGATCTGATCTATTGTGGACTTGATCTAGCGTGTGTGTGGTGGTTTGAGCCGTTGTGCTCGTGTGTGTGTTGTACTCAATTGTTGAGTAGTGTGTCCTCACTGTGTGGGGGGTGGACGTAGGAGTCACGTGGTGTGATCTCCGAACCACCTAAAAATCCTTGTGCACTGTGGTTTGATTTGTGGTTTGCATTGTATTGCGCTAGATGAATGCATAGGGATTTCGTCAACACGCTACTTGATTGATTTATTCACACACGTTGAATCACATCAAAGGGTTTTGATTGAGTAGATCTTTTAATACGAAGTAATTTTTAAATTGCTTAAGTTTCCGCTGCAAATCTATTCAACCCCCCCCCCCCTTCTAGCTTTGCCATTACCGAATATCCGATCCTACATCACTCGAGCCCAGGCGGAGGCATCGAATATGATGAAGGTAATAACCTTTATGATTATTCAGCAAGAGTTATTGATTCGGTGCCTCTCATTCTTTCATTTCCGAAGAATTCAGGATGTATGGTTCATCCTTTAGAAGAAAAAATCTGTGAGTTGGTAGTGGAGGTTCCCTCGGGTGAGTTTATGCTCACTTCGAGCTATATAGATGAAGCTCCTGTTATGATTGAAGGAAACGGATGCCGGGTCGGTTATATGCCCTACAGTTGACAGATTATGTATATTTGGGTATGGATTGGCTTGAGACTTATTGAGCAATGTTAGATTGCAGAAAGAAGAGGATTAGGTTTGTCATCCTAATGGTGCAATATTGAATATCAAGGTATGCCTTTTTATCCTCTAAGTTTCTAATTCTGCATTAGAGCTAGAAATGATAAAGTTGGATGTGTGATTATTCCTACCCTCGGTGAGTCTGGTAGAAGCTAGTCAGTCAGTGGAAGCAGTTCCGTGGTTAGGGAATTTTCCGATGTTTTCCTGAAGATTGTTCGGTTTAGCTCACATAGAGAGGGGGACTTTACCATTGAGTTACTGCCAGGTACCATGCCGATTTCTAAAGCTCCATTCGGATGGCACCAGCAGAATTAAGGAATTTAAAAAGCAATTAGAAGAGCTGTACAGAAAGGGTCATTAGACCGAGTCATTCCCCGTGAGGAGAGCACCAGTGTTATTTGTGAAAAAGAAAGATGGAAGTTTCGTATGTGTATTGATTATAGGAAGTTGAATGATGTGACCATTAAAAATAAGTACCCGTACCAAGAATAGATGATTGTTTGATCAGTTACAATCAGCAAAGGTATTTTCTAAATTGATTTGAGGTCGGGTACCATCAGTTGAGAATTAAAGAGGAGGATATAGATAAAACAGCATTCAGAACTAGATATGGTCACTATGAATTTGTGGTTATCCCATTTAGGTTGACCAATGCTCCTGCAGGTTTTATGGATCTGATGAATAGATTTTTCATCCGTATTTGGACCAATCATTGTGGTCTTTATAGATGATATTCTAATTTATTCAGCATCCGAGAGGAGCATGCAGCTCAGTAAGGTTTACCCTGCAGTTGTTAAGGGATAATCAGTTGTTGCCAAATTCAGTAAGTGTGGATTTTGGTTGAAGAAATTCAATTTCTGGTCATGTCATCTCAGCTAAAGGAGTGACAGTGGACCCAAGTAAAGTGGAAGCAGTAATGAAATGGGAAGTGCCTAAGACAATAACTGAGATTAGAAGTTTTCTGGGATTGGCAGGTATTATAGGCGCTTCATACAAGATTTTCTAAGATTGCAGCACCTATGACCAGTGACCAGAAAAGGTGTGCCATTTGTGTGGTCTGGTGAATGTTAGAAAAGTTTTATGGAATTGAAGAAAAGGCTTACAACAGCACCCATATTGGCATTACCGGCAGAAAGTGGTGGTTTTGTGGTATATACAGATGCTTCAAGGAGAGGACTTGGCGCAGTACTTATGCAGCATGGCAAAGTGATAGCTTATGCGTCCAGGCAATTGAAGCCGGCAGAGGAGAATTACCCCACTCATGATTTGGAATTGGCAGTAGTTGTATTTGCCTTAAAATGTGGAGGTATTATCTGTATGGCGAGAGATTTGAGATCTTTACAGATCATAAGAGCTTGAAGTATATCTTCTCGCAAAAGGATTAAATCTTCGTCAATGTAGATGGATGGAATATTAAAAGATTATGATTTCAGTTTGGCTTACCATCCGGGTAAGGCCATGTTGTGGCTGATGCCTTTAAGAAAAAAGGCGTATTTAAGCCAGATGATGATAAAAGAATGGAAGTGTACGAGGAAATAGTAGGAATTCCTTGTACGTGCCAAACAGTCAGCGACGGGCGGGCAGTACTAGCCAGTAGTACTGTAGAGCTGTCCTTGTATTGGCAGATTGTTGAGGCTCAGAGAGCAGATGTAAGTTAGCTGAGATTGTAAAAATGGAAGGAGTTACCATTGATGCTAATTGTGTGGTTAGACTCAGAGGCAGTTATTTGTACAGCTGAAAGAGGTAAAGCAGCGAGTGTTGGAGGGCTCATAAATCCAGGTACACTATCCATCCGGGTAGTACTAAATGTACCACGATTTGAGAAAGCATTTCTGGTGGCCTCATATGAAAAGGAAATAGCAGAATTTGTTGCAAGGTGTGCTATCTGTCAAAGATTAAAGCAGAACACTAGAAGCCTGGAGGTCTATTGCAACCGTTACCCATTCCACAGTGGAAATGGGATGATATTGCCATGGACTTCGGCAGGCTTACAAGAACAGCTTCGGGACATAATGGAATATGGGTGTTTGTTGACAGATTGACCAAGGTGTGCAGATAGTGGCAGTAAGTATGTCTTGGACAGTGGACAGATTAGCAAAGATTTATGTTGATAGAATAGTTCCACTACATGGTATTCCGAAGACTATCATGTCTGACAGAGATCCAAGATTTACTTCTGGTTTTGGAGAAGTCTGCAGAAGGTAATTGGCAATGAGCTGAGATATAGCTCCGCTTATCATCCCTAGACAGATGGCCAAACAGAGAGGATTATTCAGACGATTGAAGACATATTGCGAGCTTGTTGTTTAGTTTGGGGAGGTAATTGGGAGCATCATTTGGGAATGGTTGAGTTTGCCTATAATAATAGTTATCATACCAGTCTTGGGATGGCACCGTATGAAGCTTTATATGGAAGGCCATGTAGAACCTCATTAACTAGCATGAAGTGGGGGAAAGGCAGTTAGTGGGTCCTGAATTGATTCAGCAAACCACAAAAGTAGTGAAGCTTATTAAGGAAAAATTGCAGGCAGCTCAAAGAAGGCAAAAGAGTGTAGATATCAGAGAAGGACCACTTCAGTTTGAAGTGGGAAATTTTGTTTTCTTGGAGTTTCTCCGAGTAAAGGTATTATGAGGTTTGCAAAACTGGAAAGTTGAGCCCAAGGTATGTGGGACCTTCCAGGTGATGAGAGAATTGGGGAAACAGCTTATAGACTAGATTTGCCAGCAGATTTTTCGGATGTCCATGATATATTTCATGTTTCTATGTTAAGAAAGTGTATTGAAGATCCAGCTCAGATAATCAGTTACCAAGGTGGTGACCTGAGGCCGGATATGACCATGCCAGGTATCCGGTGCAGATCACTGGTCGAAAGACAAAGAGGTGGAAATAAAGAAATCGAGCTAGTAAAGTGCGATGGGAAAATAGGTTGGGTGGTGAGGATACCTGGGAGTTAGCCGAGGAGATAGCTAAAGGGTATCCCTATATTGAGTGAGGTTTTATGCTTTTCTTAGATGATAGTATTTGTAAAGATGTATATATTAAGTTGTTATGTTTAAGTTGTGTTATGAATTTCGAGGTCGAAATTTCTTTTTAGATGATAGTAATGTAACGTCGCGTGCTTTTTGGATCCTTATAGATCATGTGTGTAATGGTTGTGGTGGCCATCGTGAGGCCAGTGTGGTTTGGATGTGTGGTGCGCGCAGGTTTGGCGCAGGTTTGGTCCTGAAACAAGATAAGACCTACTGTAGTTGATTAGGGTTGACGGCCTAGGGTGGTCGTTGACATGGGTTTGGCATCCATGTATGTGACGTTACTTTGAACTTGGTGACAGGGGTAGGACGTCTAACCTTGGCGGTTGATTTGGCGGAGCCTGTTGACGCCAACCTGTGCGACCTACAGAATATAGGTCTACCGAGGACAGTTTCCTCACTCCATTTCCTCTCCCTCGCCCTATTTCATATCCTTGCTTCCCACTGCTTCCAATGGTTTCAGAAGACTAGTTGGGGGATCGTGGAACGTGAAGTGTGACGGATCGGGCCAGGAAACGCCGGAGCGAGGTGTAATCTCCGTAGGAGCTCGCGGAGGGTTTGGTGCGAATCAGGAGGATTAGGAAGTTTAAGTGCGTCTTGAGGTAGGGAATGATCCCTTTAGTTCCTCAGGTTGTGTTAATGCATTTGGAACGCATGAATCTGCATGTTAATTATGTTTTGGGTAAAAGTACTCCATGTGGGGTTAATGGGTGGTTTGAGCAATTTAACGAGGAAACATGTTGTTTTGATTTGATTAGGATATGCATGTTAGAGGAAGTATTTCCTCAGTTTTTCTACGATTCTAGGGCTAAGAATACCGGAGGTATCAACCAGGGTTCTGTGAAGCTGATAGCCGAGGATCTTGGCGTCAATATCGATTGACGCCAGGTTCTTCAGGGAGATTGACGGTCAGATACCTTGCGTTTATATCTCATCGACGGCAGTCGATGTTGCCGTCAGCATGCCTTATTTAAATGTTGTTATATTGAATATTAACGAATCGAGCGGTGCAATGATATTGTGGTGCACCTAGTGCACATGGTTTCTGAGACTGGCGTACTGGGTACGCAATAGCTGGTTCTTATGTGTTTACGTGGTGTTCACGTGTAGTGGAATATTAGTGCACCGGTTTACGTGAGTCTTCACGTAGTTTGTGTGACATGCATGTGGTTTGTATACGTGGCGAATAGTACGATGCCTACCGTGGTTACCTCTCCAGTTGGGTGCCCTAGGTTCTCTGTGAGCCAGGGTGTTAGCTTGGGGCTTTGTCCCGGTACTTGTGTGTACTGTCGAGGTCTGTGTCGTCTGACCTGGACACCTCACTCCTTTGCTGAGTTGTACGCCCGGTTGACGGAAAAGACGACAGTGGGACAGTGACTCTAGGTTGTTGTTAGTCACTTGTAACGCGCTTGTAGTTGGGGGTACGGACACCAGTAGTCGACACGGGTCCCAGCTAGTCCTTCTCCAGTGCCTCACTCTAGAGAGCCCAGGCCACGATCTCTCTAGAGGTGCAGGCATGGGCCTGCAAACCGTGTGGTCCGCAGGTGGTGGTGTTTAGTTGGTCTCCACAGTTGCTTGACCTTTTCACGTAGAGCGGCAGTGGACCTTTCGTCCGTGGCTGCGGAGACTGAGAGGTAGACTGTGTGTGTTGTTCAAGTCAGTCACTGGTGTCGCGAACCAGTTCTCGTGGCTCGAGTGTGGCGGACTCTACTTTAGCTCGTATACCTGTTTGTTTGTCGTTTATTATTAAAATTCTTTACATAGTCGGCAGATGGTGAGTATATTTACAGCTTTAACATCTGCTTAGCTGTTCTATAAAATGCTAGTATAGTTTACCGCCTTCGTACCTGTGTTTTGGTTTGCTCGGTGTTGGGGGAGTTCCCTACTGAGCCAGTGACTAGCGAGGCTCACCCTACCCCACAGGTGAGGGCGAGGAGGACGTTTCTCGTCCGTCGTCCAGTTCGGAGCCGCGTCGTAGCGGGTGCAGGGTCAGCAGCTCCAGCAGTGTAGTGTAGCTAGTTTGTTTACTTCCTTCAGTTGTACCTCGGGGTATGCCCAGCTCTTGTACTTCTTACTTTCTTGGAAATATGGCTATGTAAATCTATGATATATATATATATATATGAAATGGTGTGTTCCTTTGTGTTTACAAGGACTATGGTGGTATCCATTGCGAGGCTTCGGCCGTTCGCGGGAGGCGGACTCGGATCAAGTACGTTACCAGTTAACGGGCTTGGACGAGGTGTTCCGTCATAGTTACGGACACCAGTAGTGTAATGGGCCCTAGTTAGTCCTGTTTTCTACTGCCTCACTTTTGGGAGCTCGGGCGGAGTCCCTAAAGGTGCCAGGCAGGGACCTGCGGCAGTGTGGTCCGCAGGAGTGGTGTTGATTCGTCTCCACAGCTTCTTGGCTGTTCTAGTGGAGCAGCAACTGGACCTTTCGTCCATGGCTGTGAGACTGAGAGGTAGTCTTGTGTGGTTTGTTCGGGTCAGTTGCTGGGGTCACGAACCAATCTTCATGACTCGAGTGGGCGGTTTTCTACGTTAGCACGTACACCTGACGAGGTTGCCGTTTATTTATTAAAGATTGATTATATTAATGGCATGCGGTAAGTAGTGTTTACATCTTTAATATCCTGTTGAATAGTTCTATAAATGCTAGCTAGCTTCCTATTTCTTACTTGATTTATTGGTACACCTCGAGGTATGCCCCAGGTCGTTGTTGTACTTGTGTCTTGCTACAGTTGAGATAATGGCTATGTATATTTCATGTAAATATTGTGAGATAGAAATCTTATATATATTTGTGTGTGTTTCCTTTCTATTTCTACAAACTTGTAAATGGTATCCCTTGCGAGGCTATGGCTCGTTCGCGGGAGGCGGAGTCGGGTCAGGCTCGTTATTAGGTTAACGGGTTTGAACGACGAGGACCGCCACACCAGGTGCTGCCCCAGTCTAGGCAACACACTCTCAACATGTCCTCGGGTCTGTATGGTCCTCTCTGAATGTCCGTCTGTCTGCGGGTGATAGGCCAAACTCAGCCTCAGCTCAGTGCCAAGTGCCCTCTGAAAACTATGCCAGAAACGAGAGGTGAACCTTGGATCTCTATCTGAAACTATAGAGACAAGGGTCCCGTGCAAAGGTACAACTCTATCCACAAACAGTCTAGCAAGTCTGTCCACTGACCAAGCTACTCTGTCCGGCAAGAAACAAGCTATCTTCGTCAGTCGGCCGATGATCACCCAAACACTGTCGTGCCCCTATGAAGTACGAGGTAAACTAGCAACAATGTCCATGGTGATGTGCTCCCACTTCCACACGGGAATGGGTAGCGACTGCAACTCACCACCGATACGCTGGTGCTCTGCCTTCACCTGTTGATAGGTAAGGCAACGAGCAACGAACTCAGCAATATCCCTCTTCATCCCAGGCCACTAAAAGAGCCCCCTCAAGTCATGGTACATCTTGGTGGAACCAAAATGAACAGAGTACCTCGATCTGTGAGCCTCAGCCAATAGCTCCTGCCTGATGTCCTCTAGGACGTAAAGCCTGCCTCGAACCTGACCTCACTATCCTCGTCTAGCTCAACCTATGGCATCTGTAACATGTCCACTAACTCTGCACTCTGAGCCTCTATAACCTGCTGATATATCACCAGACGAATGTCATGCTGGTCAACACAGCTCTCCTCTAAGACTCGATGGAGAAAACACTCCCTAAGCTGCTCCCTCCAACAACCTCCAATGTCTAACCAACAAAGAACTCAAGTGGGCTCTCCTGCTCAAAGCGTCTGCTACGACATTAGCCTTTCCTGGGTGATAGGAAAGAGTAAAGTTGTAGTCCTTCAAGTACTTGACTCACCTGCACTGCCTGAGGTTCAGATCTCTCTGAGTGAAGACATACTGCAAGCTCTTGTGGTCCGTAAACACCTCGAACACCTCACCGAACAAGTAATGTCTTTACAACCTCAAGGCAAACATGACCGCTGCAAGCTCCAAGTCATGTGTCGGATAGTGCTGCTCATGCTTCTTCAGCTGTCGAGAAACATAATCCACTACCCTATCATGCTGCATCAACACATCACCAAGACCAGTCCCTGAAGCGTCGGTGTAGACAACACAAACCACCGCTACCAGATGGTACAACAAGGATCGGAGCTGAAGTCAGCCTGCTCTTCAGCTCCTGGAAACTCTGCTCACACTCTGCTGTCCACACAAACCTGGTCTCTCTCCTAGTCAGCCTGGTTAATGGCTCAGCAACCCTGGCGAAGTCCTGCACAAACCTTCTATAGTAGCCTGCCAGCCCAAGAAAACTGCGAACCTCTGCAACTGTAGTGGGCTGGCCCCACGAAACCACAGCCTCAACCTTGGGAGGATCCACCGCCACACCTGCACCTGAAACCACGTGACTGAGGAAGTGCACCTCCTTTAGCCAAAATTCACATTTGCTAAACTGGCATAAAGTTGGTGATTCCTCAGTGCCTACAGCACTAGCCTCAAGTGAATCTCATGCTCCTCTGCCGTCGTGGAGTACACCAGGATGTCGTCCACGAACACTACCACGAACCGGTCTAGGTACTCTCGGAACACACTGTGCATCAACTCATGAATGCTGCCGGTGCATTCGTGAGCCCAAAAGGCATCACGACAAACTCAAAGTGGCCATAGTAGGTATGAAAGGCTGATCTGCTATATCTGACTCACGGATCCTCAACTGGTAGTAGCCCGACCTCAAGTCAATCTTTGAGAACACTGAAGCTGACTACAACTGGTCAAACAAATCATCGATCCTAGGCAACGGATACTTGTTCTTCACTGTTACCTAATTCAGCTGCTGATAATCGATGCACATCCTAAGACTATCATCCTTCTTCCTCACAAATAGTATAGGCGCACCACAAGAGAACTACTCGGACGAATGAAGCCCAACTCGAGTAACTCATCGAGTTGATGCTTCAACTCTCGCAGCTCTGCCGGGTCATCCGGTACGGTGCCTTGAATGTAGGCATCATCCCAAAAGCAACTCAATGGAGAAATCTACCTCCCGCTCCGACGGTAAGCCAGGTAGATCCTAAGAAAACACGTTAGCAAAGTCACAAACAACAGGTACATCTGAAGAAGATAGCTTACCAGAATCTGAGAAACTCATAGAAGCAAGAAAAGCGACACAACCATCTCGGATAAGGTGACGAGCTCTACAGAAGGAGACGAAAGGTCGGCGGATAGACCGTGCACCTCAGAAACAAAGCATAGGTGCTCCAGGCATCTCGAACCACACGGTCTTCCACTGACAGTCCACCAGTGCAAAATGTGCCTCCAACCAATCCATGCCAAGGATGGCATCAAAGTTGTGGATCTATAAGGCAAACATTCTGGCAGGTAGAAGGTGGCCCTGTACCTCGACGGTGACACCCTCTAGGTACCCCAAAGTACGCATGTAGTCCACCCGTCGGAAGCTCAACAGCTAGGTCACAGGTCCCTCTGGAGCAAACTCAGTCAAGGAACTAATGAACCCCTCTGAAGCAAAACATTGTGTGGCACCCAGATCAATCAAAACACGAGCAACTCTACCAAGGATAGGAACCATACCGATGACCAGATTAGAGGCCTCTACCTCCTCTCCAGTGATGTTCATCACCTGACCGTGACCACGACCTCACTGAGGCTACTGCTGGTGTTGCTGGCACTGTTGCCATTGCTAGAGCTGCCCCTGGTGTTGTTGCTGGTGCTGCGCCTGCTGGGGTGGAGGGTACTGCACCTGTGGTGCCTGTTGAGTGTATTTGGTCGGTGCCAACTTCTGCTGTCCCTGCCTCAATAGACAGTCCTGCCTGAAGTGACCTTGCTGCACACAGTGAAAGCAACTCGTGCCCTGCTGGCTCTGCTCTGCGCCCTACTGCACAAGCTGCTCTACTAGCTGCTCCTGCTGACGTCGCTACTGCTGTGACTATTGGTAACACCGCCTACCTCCTCGAGAGAACAACTTTTTCAACTTCGAGGTCAGGCCAGCACCGCCTGTCCCCAAATAAGAAGAAGAGACACACTCCCTCGACTACCTGAAGGACAATGGTGAGGGGTAGACCTCGCTGAACCTCCTCCCTGCTGCGGTTGAAACCGACACTCCCTCTCCAAGGCGGTAGCCCTCACAACTGCCAACCCCAAGGTGTCGCAAAGGTTGCCAGCCATGGCCCACCTCAACTCCGAGCGTAGCCCACTAATGAACAGCTCAGTGCGAGCCTACTCACTAGTGGCCACGTGAGGGACGTGTCGTAGAAGCTGCACAAACCTCTGGTGGTACTGCGCCATAGTTAACTCTCCCTGTGTCAGCTCATGAAACTGGTCCCTTCTCTCACGGCACACGTTGTTGGGAAGTACTTGCCATGAATGGTCTCTAAGAATTGCTCCCAAGAAATCTGGTCTAGCCTCCTGCCCTGAAAACTGGTCTGCCTTACTATTCTCTCCACCACTCGTGGGCTGACCCCTTTAGCTGATATACTGCAAGTCTGACCTGATCTTGCTCTACACAGTCCATGGTCTCGAAGTATGCTCGAGCTCATGGACCCAACTCTCTGCCTTGTCCGGATCATAGTCACTGTAGAACATTGGAGGCTGAAGTTGAAGAAACCTCTCCAGAAGTGTTGTGCGGTCCTCTGGTGCTGCCGCTGCAACTGGAGTCTACGGTCGTACCACTGGTGGTACCTCTAGCTAAACTGGTGCTGCCTGCGAGGTCGTTGGTGGCTGCTCCTCTGCTGCCATCTCTGTAAACTGCTGACCTCCTGCTGACATCTGCTGGTACTGCCAAGGGACCTGGGACATCTTCCTTCACCACTGCTCCAAAAACCTCTGGCAGGGGTGGGGGTGGAAACCACTGCTGCTGTTGTGCTCCCTACTGCAACAGAACGCCATGCGGCAATGGAACACCTGGCTGGTCGAACTGCTGAGGCTGAGCATCAACCGGTACGTGCTCGGTTGCAACTGACTGGTCCGGTGCGGTATCTTGATGCTCCATCAGCTCTCGAACCTGACTGTGTCTACGTGGAGGCATGTCCTACGACACAGACTAACATTCAAGTTAACAGAAATAACTTGGCAGCTAGCATGTTACATGTACTTCCTAAGGGACTTTGCATTATCACTTAGTTCCATTACAAGTCTTGATAGAACCCTAGCTCTGATACCACTGTAACGACCCCGACGCCCAGACCCCCAGCTCCCACCAAGGATCTAACCATCGGCATCGCCGTGGGCCCGAAGACCCAGAAGGGCTAACGGACCAGTTTGACAAGATATGTAATGGAGTAAGTAACAACCAAACGCACTAAAAGTACCAACAAGTGAAGGAAAAGAGTCCAACATAGTGTACAAGTCTAGTACAGTCCAAAAGTAAGCAAAGTACAAGTGCAGAAGTAAAGGGGATAACAGGTCCCTTAGGGCATACCCTAAGGGTGAAGTAAACAAGTACTGGAGACACTGCTCACGGAAGACGCCATCTACTACGACCCCGTCTCCTCAGCCCACCGCGGAGGGTGCTACTGTGAAGTCTCACCTGTAAAAGAGAGAATGAGCTTCACGAAGAAGCCCAGTAGGGACTACCAATCTCCCACTGGTTCTAACAGCAGAATAGATCTATATGTGCATAATTTAAATAAAGCGAGTAAATCTATTCTACTAACAGAGTAAGTGCAAAATCGTAAAGTAACTACACGATCAATGGTCTATTCTAAACATCAGGACTGGCAAACCCATATAAACCACGGCACTGGGAAGAACCCAAGGCTGTAAGCATAGACAGTAAACAACTACTTGGACAAAGACACTAGCCACAGAACCACTACACTAGTTGACCGGTCAGGTGCACCACGCGCCTTACCCTCAACCGCCAGTCCATGTCTAGCACCTCACGTTGGAGTGAGACTTCACAGAGGTCCAGGTGACCACCTAGGTCAGAAGGCACAGGGAGCCTGTCGCGATCCGGTCGCGACAAGGGCATTGTTCTGACCATAAACAGAGGTCCAGGTGACCACTTGGGACCTCCCACAACACACAGTGAAAACAGATAGGAAGGCGACAGCCACCCTGTCGTGACCGGAACGTGACAGGGTGGGTGTCGCTTTCTCCACCATAAGGCGACGTATCGGGCTGTCGCGATCTGGGTCACGACACCAAACGTGTCGCGACCATAGACTTACACACCCGAGAGCATCCCTTCAATGCCATTCACCACAATCCGAGCAAACCAAGGGGAGGGGAGCATGGAGAACGACTTCAACATGCAAACCACCCTCAAATCCCACGAATCATGCATTAAACAAGAAATCTTATGCTCACAGAAAACCTCTCATGGAACAGAGCATGGATCATTCACCACTAAACCCCAAACACCAAGGGAAACACGAGAACCTCAAGGGGAGGGGATCATGATAGAAGCAGAAGAGGAGTCCCTACCTCAACAGTAGAGCCAACCTGTTGGGGCCTTCACATAGGAATGACCGCCACCTCCTCACTCCAAGCACCACACGGACGTTGCCTACATGAAGGAGACGTCACCTCCATGCCAAGAACACCCAAAGATCACCGGAGAAGCAAAGGAGGCTTGGAGGAGGAAGAAGGAGAAAGAAGAAGAAAAGAAGAGGGAGAGGGAAAATGGGCGCATATCTCGATTTTGAACCGACGGGCACGAAACGTGACGGGTCGGAGCGACACGACAGGAACCTTGTCGTGATGGCCCTCTCGATCGCGGCACCATGTCGCGTCCACCTACCTCGGCACAACACCAAATGTGGTTCAAACCTCGAAGACCGGTTAACCAGAATGCGACGGCTGACCTGGACGCATCAACGGCCATACGCGTTATACTGACACCCGACAAAGCCGTTATGACAAAAAGGACAAAGTGACACAACGGTCATAAACTAGAGTGGCGTCGCCTCCAGATGGCGCAACAAAAATGCGACACCCATGGTGGCCGCGACAAGAAGCAATGTTGTGTTGAGTGTGTATTTGAATTTCTTAATGATGACTAATGAACATCACTCATACTTTGATTTTGATGATGACATATTGAACATATTATATATATCACAATAATGACTAAACACATGTTTTTGATACTTAATATTTCATATCTTACTGATAATGACATGTTGTGATGGTCCACTCTTCATATAAACAGGTTTACAAAGTTTTGTCAAACAAAGTAGAGTCGACTCTAGTTGACAGACAGGTCGACTCTCAAAGTCTGCCTAGTAAGCTCCTGAAGAAAAAGTTACAGTACTGTCGACTCTAGTTGACAGACAGGTCAACTCTCAAAGTCTATTCAACAAGCTCCTGAAAAACAAAAGTTATAGTAGTGTCGACTCTAGTTGATAAACATGTCAACTCTCAAAGTCTGCCCAGCAAGCTCCTGAGAAAAAGTTATAGTAGTGTCGACTCTAGTTGACAGACAGGTCGACTCGCAAAGTCTGCCTATCAAGTTCCTGAAGAACAAGTGACAATAGTATCGACTCTAGTTGAAAATAAGGTCGACACTAGTATCCTTCTAGTGAACCTTATGTGAAGGAATACACAGGAGGTCGACTCTAGCTGTTGGTCAGGTCGACTCTACCTGTTGATCAGGTCGACACTAGTTGTCTGTTAGGTCGATACTAATGTTCTGCCAATAAGTTGGAACTGTTATTTGGTCAGTAGTGTCGACTCTCTTGGAAACTAGAGTCGACTCACTTTTTGTGAAAAACCCAGAAACGTGCAGAGCATGATATCCAATGGCTGTGATTTCTTTCTGAGATCTTTTTGGGAGATTCTATAATTACCAAAATGCCTTTTCATCCAAGTGGCATCGAGAAAATTAACTTTTGGACACGTGGCAGCCTAGGGTGCATTGTAGGTTTCTGTGCACATCTCTTTCACATAAAAGGAACTACACAGAGGCTATAAAAGGACCTATCTCATCTGAAGAAGAAAGCCCTCCAGCCATCCAACGATTCCATCTAAGAGGACATGGGGATCAAGGTCAAGCAGTGATGTCATACCCCAACATTTAGCAGCGGAATTAAATATCAAGAGTGTAAACGATACTAGTATTAGTATCACAGTTGAGTAATTCAAAGAAACATCTAAGTATAACACAAGGTTTAAATAATGATAATGTCAGCCAAATACTCTTTATTTCATTTCCATCAAACCAAACTACAACCTTACATAATCAGAGCCAATAACAGGGCCCAATATTGTATCTCAAGTACATATGACTTCAAGAAATTAAACCTAACTATTACAGACTCTATGGATTCTAAACTTCAATGGTTGACGTGACAGGTACACTTGAGCAGCTCATCACACATCCCTAGTCCCATCATTCTCTACATCTTTATAGTCATCACCTGAAATGTTATGGAAAGTAGGTATGAGCGCACTAATGCCCAACAATATTTACATCTCATGGTGCGGGCATGCTTTACGTGAATTAATAATTTAATAGGTGAGATACTATCATGCAATACTCATGACAATAATGACATGAACAATTCCGAACTATAACATGTATGAGAACGGTTCAATAAACAATTCTAATAACAATTCTCATGTGAGAAGGAACGATTAGTAGTAGGACAGATGACAGTATGATCATTTATCATGTAGAAGAAATTCAATACTCAATAACATGTACAATGGATATCTCAAGTTGAATTCCATAGAATCCCAATGGACAATGACATATTGGATTCAATAACAATGACATGTATAATAGATTTGGCCATTTCACATATAATAGTTCAATCAGTCAATCAATCATTCAATCATTCAATAACAGTGTGAAAATTACCCAGATCAATATTGCATTCAATTAAGTGATTTCTAGACACCTCAATGGATCATATACTCTCGCGAATTATAAGTATTTCGGGTGCTCCTCCCAGGACCAGACTGGGCCCTATTTGCACAAGCATGGTTATGAACCGAAGTTCCAATAGTTTTTGGTAATTCTATTCATTCATTTATGGCCAATATGATTTCCAAGCAATGGACAATTATGAACTAAAGATCATGTCAATGATAAAAAAACAAGGCAAGTGAACATGATCCTGAGTAAATTTCAACAGCATAACGACTTAATTAATTTAATTCAATCTTTACAATTAATGGCTTCGTTTCAATGTAATAATCACTCTCACGAGAAGTAGATAAGAATAGAGGTGCATTCTATCTTCCGGGTACTTCGATGGTACAACCAACTCGGTGTCCATGAGGGAATCCATGGAGTACGGAGAATTATGGAGGTCTTGGAGAAAAGGTCACTAGTCTGCCGAGGAATGACCGGCCGAGAGTTTCCAAATCCCCAAGAAAGGGCTGCCTATATGTGCAATGTGTCATGTAGAACGTGTCTCAATCCACAATCCATCAGTTTAAAACGAGATGGAAAGCTTGTAACAATCAAGCATGACATGTATGCAATTCAATCTATCGCATGGTTGCTGCACTTTTAGCATATAACACTTTTTAGTTATGAACAAGACAGAGTATGGACATAGCTCATATCAATCACATGGTAGATGAAATCAACCAATCATTAAGAACACTTAGGATGGGAGTTCATATTCTTATAGCTTTCATGTAGGTTGATCACTTTTAGGCCATTGAATAACTGCATGACATGATATGACAGTAGTGCATGCATATGGTTGACTGTATAACTCAAAATACAGAGGTCTTTGGATAAAACTTTGAACATGAAAAGTGTCGAGGACAACAAGTAGAAGAGAACCACGATTTTGGTTTAACCCAATTCGGCCTCGATTTGCGCAAAACACAATAAGAACACATAGAGCCCTAAACTTACGTGACCCTTGGAAAACACTTAATACGACTTACGTGGTTCATGAAAATTGGGGAAAACACATGCATATGAAACTAGACTCAATGCTCTTTCCATTGGTATGTGAAAAGTTTAGATTAAGCCTGAGAACACCTACCTTTGAGTGGATCTAAGAGAGGCCAATGCACAGATCGCAGCAGAGAAAGGTTGGGGAAGAAGCTCGGGTTCTTGGCCATTCTCCTCCTCTCCTGGTGCCCTAGCTCGCCTCCTCATGACCCCAGCAAAATGGTGAACCTTCCCAACTAGTCTTATGACGGTTATTTATATGTTTAGGGTTAATTTCAAGTTCTAATGAGACTAGGAAGGGTGGGTTGCAGTTTTGGCTTGACTCCTTCCTGTTTTGGGGATTCTTCACCCAACTGGAGTAGGAATACCATTAGGAAAGCTCCTAACATGGCTGGGTATGAATTTGGTTGCCACGCATGGCTAATCACCTTTGTTTTAGCCCTAATTTGCCCTTTCCTATTTTCTACACAATTATAGTTACGAATTTTGAGATTTAATGTCATTAGGCTTTGTTCTTTGGCCCAACAAGAGTTGTCTTGGCCCAGATTAATTCAAGTGGTTGATTCCACTTTTTGGGAGTTTAACTATGACCTTTATTTTATTTTATTCAACATTTTATTTATTTTTATTTTCCTATATTAAATCACTTAAATTTTTCGAGGCGTTACATCCTCTCCCACTTAAGAAAATTTGGTCCCCAAATCTATACACGATGGTATAGTATCATGCCTGAGAATAATTCTGGGTGGTTTTTCTTCATTCTTTCCTTCGATTCCCAGGTAGCATTGGTAACTCCTTCCCGACTCCACTGGACCTTCACCATAGGTATGGACGATTCTTGAGTTGTTGCAGCTTCCGATCCAATATCTTGATCGATTTCTCCTCATAAGTTAAGTCTTCTCGAATCTCTAAGTCCTCATGGTGAATCACATAGTCAGCATTGAACACGTACTTCCTTAGCATGGATATGTGGAAGACGTTGTGTACATTAGCTAGTTGTGGAGGTAGTTCTAGTCTGTAGGCTACCTGCCCAACCGTTTCAAGATTTCAAAAGGGCCAATAAATCTGGGGCTCAACTTTTCCTTAATCTCAAATCTTTGAATTCCCTGTGAAGGTGAGACCTTCAAGAAAACATGGTCACCAACTTGGAATTCCAACTCTCTTCTCCTTTTGTCTGCATAACTTTTCTGCCTTGACTGCACTATCTTCAGACGTGCCCTAACAATTTGAACCTTCCTGACAGTCGCTTCGACTAAGTCAAGTCCAACCCATTGGTTTTCCCCAACCTCCTCCCAACAAAGAGGTGATCTACAACTCCTGCCATATAAGGCTTTTAATGGTGCCATTTTGATGCTTGCCTGATAGCTATTGTTATATGCAAACTCAATTAGAAACAACTGATCATTCTAGCATCCCCTAAAATCAAGCACAAGGGCACGGAGCATGTCTTCCACTATTTGATTGGTTCTTTCAGTTTGTCCATCCGTCTAAGGATGGATGAAAGGTAGTGCTAATGTAAGGCCCTCGAATTCTGCCCTCTTATATAAGTGTTTGGTTGTGTGAGGATTTGATGCGTTGTGTGTGTATATATATATATAAATATGTTTCTGTTGTGTATGTTATTTATTTACATTGTGTAAATATAGTTTTATGCATTTTTAAGTTCTGGCTGAAATGCCATTTGACGTCAGCATGAGTTGGCGTTGAGTAGAGGTCAGCGGTCATATCGATGGACGCCAACCTCATATAGGCAGCCATTGATGTTGACGTCTAAAACCCAGATCTTATTGTGCTTCAAATCTAGAAACACCTGCGATTTTCTCGCCTCTTGTTTAGGAAACCGTTCTCCAACGGTCCTGAACCCTACCTAAACGCATACCCAACCCCCTAGGAGCATAAAAGCTCCTTCTTTCGGCCGAATAGAGTCTTTTTGGCTCTTGGGTCAAAAAAAAAAACCTAGCTTTTTCTGTGCGAAAACCTGAAGTTTGGACCCTTTGATCTGGCGATTTGAGGCTTCTTCCGGCGTTCTACCGTGACGGTGGGAGGAAGTCTGATCAACGAGGAAGGCTTCCCCGACTCTAACATGCATCGAGAACCATCACAGAACCCGGATCGAGGGGATCTTGGAGTCTTCTTGGCACAGGACGAGGAGAGCTTCTTCAACCCATATTCCATCTGTAGATTTTTTTAAAGGCAAGTAACCCTTGACCATGTCCATACATGCGTCTAGTAGGTCCTAGGCATTTTTACAGATTTTATTCGTGTCCTGGAACCCCTGTTCTCCCTTATTGTGAGATCTGTCTACATTCCTGCAAACAGGAACTTAACGGCATCATCTGCTGCTGTTAAGATCCGAGGTTAGCGGCATCCTTTGCTGCCATCTACCTGATTGGCGGCCACCAGTGTGCCGTTGAGTTCATCAAACAGTGACAGTGTGCATGTTTACCCTATAAAATCTATTTTCTGGATTTTTCCGAACATGAGGATATATGGTAAAAATACTATATTGTTAAATATTGTTGATAGATCATATCTTGTGATTATGGTAATTTTTCATCCATTGTGTAAATTATTGAATTTTCTGAAATGAAATGATAGGCATGTATTAATCCTATAATTATTGTTTGCATACTTTTATGTTGAACTGAGGCTTCATGAAATTTCTGTGAGTAATATGCATATATTAGGTTATGTTATAAAAATTGACAAATTCCTGATTTTTCTGTGTGATTTATTAAAATTTCTGATTGAATTGAGAGCTGTATATGACCATGTTTAAATTAGTATAAATATGTCGGTTGTGAGATTGAGCCTAACAATTTTTATAGAACTAAATGATGACTTTTTTCAGGCATTTTAACTGTTAAGACCGACTGTGTACATGTAAACCCTTGTTAGACAAATTTTGATAGAAATTGCATGATAATGTTCAATTTAGTGTATAACTCTGAAATTTCGGAAAATTGAGCATATGATGAAATGTCTGTCTTTAATCTGTCATAAACATTTCATACTGTTTGGGCAACACTAAGTACTGGTTTGATTTGTAGATGAGAAATGACCATGTTAAAAACATATTGAATATAATGTGAATAATCCTATGATTGCAGCATGCGTAGGATCATGATGTGAACTACTTAATTGTTAAGAACAATAGTACAATGCTAGGTAGAACTGAACCATATGCACGTATGTGAAATTGGATATTATTGTGTTAACGGTGTACAAACTATGTGTGATTAATAAGATTTATGTAAAAGTTGTGCCATGGGTGACACTGCTACCTTAGAGGGTTGTGGAACTGTACCGTAGTAAAGTCCCTACGGGAAGGTTCATGTGTATGAAATCCTATGGGCAAATAGGATGAAATCCTGGAGTGGACAAGTACCACTGGTTAGGGTGGAGACTGCTTCTCCCGTTCTGTGCAGTAACCAAATCTATCAATATTTTGCCTAGGTGATAGATATGTGAATGTGATGTGTGTGTCCTTCTAGAGGTGGTTCGGACTATGTGTCACGGCAATAAAGTGAAAATAATGATTGTGTTTAAGTGTAATGTGAAATTGTAGAATGTGCAAATGAACATGTGAATATGTGAAAGCAATGTGATAGCATGTGAAGTTGAAACCATTACATGAATGTGCTAAATCCATGTCAAAACAGCAAGCTAATCATGTTTATATTTGTGTTAAGTGTGTGAAAATGTACATACAATCCATGCTAGGAGTATTGCTTCCATTATGTGTAATCCCATGTTTAAGTTGCATACCTATTATATCATGAATGGAATGAGTTTTAATTTGATTTAGCATGTTAATGAAATGTGTAGAGAGCATGTAATAGGCTTTATTTTAGTGGTGAAAAGAAACATAAAGCATGTATCATGTACCATAATGTTGTAGAAGTTTCATGCATAGAATTTAAGAATTGTTCAAATCATGCTACATGTCTTGATTGCTTCTAATTGAAAGTAAAATGTGCATATGATGTGTGTATGTATAATGTGCATGGATTACTTTCTGAGTCTTTTAGACTCACTCTTGCTTCGGCGTACAGGTGCAGTGTCTCCACTTCTTCTGAGGAGATAGCCAAGAGTGACTCGAGCGAGAGTAGGAGATTGTTGTGGAGATATAGCGTTGTATTTTCTTTTCATAAGTATGTAGTCAATAATGTTATGTAATTCAAATGTGGACAATGTAATTTGATTAGAATGTCAATTATGTGAATTTTAGTTTATTTCTTGTACTATATGGACTGTGGATAGAATGTAGATGATGGAATAAAAGTTTACATTGAGTTCTTTTAATTCCGTTGTTCTATGTTTATATTTTTGTACATCTCAGCTTAATGTATTTGTTGTGTCAATGTCCCACTGTAGCGATACTCATTATATCGACGTGGGTTGGTGTAACTATACTGGTATAAGGAGGGTCGTTGTAGAGATTGGTATCAGAGCAAGGGTTGAGATTGTACATAAATATATTATGCCATCATCTTCATTATATGCTAAGTGTCTATAGATTGTCCACATAGTTAAGAAAATGGTTCGGAATTAGATAACCTAGTTCCTAAACGTGGTTAAACTGTCTTGCAGGCTATGACTTCACGGGGTAGGTGTGGCGTTCCTGCTCGTGATGGTGAGCAGAGGAGAGAGGAGAGGGATGAGCAGCAGGCCCCAGCCCCCAGGGTCCTGTGCTTCCTCCACCGCCACCAGTGGACTATGGAGTGTTCATGCAGGGTCTAGTTCAGGCCATGCAGACGCAGGCCCATACTCAGGCAGCACTCCAGGCTCAGCTAGAGGCTCAGCAGCCTCAGGTTAGAATAATAAATAGAGTAGTATGTTTACTTAAGTACATGTTTGTTATGTTGTTATATTGTGTATGTGTTGCTTATATTGTTTGTTGTAGCAGGCTCAGGCGCCAGTTCCCCAGGCTCATGACCATGGTGGACCTTCTATCATAAAAAGGTTCAAAAGGATGGCTCCACCCTCTTTTAGGGGGAGAGTGACCCTTGTTAGTGGAGAGCTGGTTGAGGGAGATCGAGAAGATCTTCTGAGCGATTAGGTGTGCTGAGGATGACAGGGTCACTTTGGCCACCTCTATGCTACAGGTATGTTTTAATTGCTATGCATTTATTTCTTAAGTCTAGATTATCTGGATTGGTCCTTATGGTGGTTTAATGCAAGAGAGATCCGATGTGTGGTGTTCCTCATTGCTTCGTACCCGGTTCGAGGACGGTGCTGTTGAGGTGGCTTAGGACGAGTTCGTGAGGCTCTTTCGTGCCAAGTTCATCCCCGAGCACATCCAGGACAAGATGGAGCAGGAGTTCCTTTCTTTGACTTAGGGCTCCATGACCGTACTGAAGTACGACGCCAGGTTTGCTGAGTTATAAAAGTATGTACCTCATATTGTGGCTGATGAGCGCAGGAAGGCCAAGAAGTTCGTGATGGGCATGAAGCCATCACTGAGGACGAGGTTGGTGGCGTTTAACCATCGTACGCTCGAGGAGGCTCTCAACGCGGCATGTCGGCAAGAGGGCGAGATGGAGCATACCTTGAGGAGAATAAGGCTTTACAGAAGAGGCCTGCAGCTCCATTCCAGAGGCAGGATAGGAGAAAGTGGCGTACAAGTCACCGCAGCACCAATGGCAGCCGGCAGTCATCAGGTACCTTCTCAGGATTCCCCTAGTGGCAAGAAGGAGTGTCCTCATTGTGGAAGGGCATATGGTGGTACGGAGTGTTGGAAGATGGTAGGAAAGTGCCTCAAGTGGGGGAGCAGTGAGCATCAGATCAGAGACTGCCCTAGACTTTAGCAGGGAGTCCAGTGACCAGCACCAGCTCCAGTAGCGGCAATGGCAGCAGTGCCAGCTACAGGACGACCAGGAAGGCCTCGAGCCCAATCTCGAGTGTTCACGTTAGCTCGAGAGGACGCCGAGCAGGCGGAGCATGTCACCGAAGGTACAGTTCTTTTCTCAGGTGTGTGCGCTCGGGTGTTATTTGATACGGGTGCCACTCACTCGTTCATTTCCGAGCGGTTTGCTAGGTAGTTAGCTTTAGAGTCAGAATTAGAGTCTGAGGAGTTAGAAGTTCCTTTGTCTGTGCACACACCTGTGGGAACGATATCGACTAGGAAGTGTATTCTGTCTTTACCAGTGTGCATTGAGGATAGAGTTTTAGAGGGGTGTTTCTTCTTGCTAAAAATGAAGGACTATGATGCTATTCTTGGTCTGGATTGGCTAGAGGAGCACTATGCGTTAGTGGATTGTCGTGGGAAGAAGATTATTTTTCGTATTCCTGGAGGATGAGTTTTTCACTCCATTGCCAAGAACCTTGCGGGAAAGTTTGTCATCTCTGCCGTGAAGGCGATGAGAATGGTAGGCAAGGGTTGTGACGCTTTTCTTGCCAGCGTGGTATTAGTACCAAAGGCTGATGAGTCACCTACTCTTGAGGAGATAGATGTAGTGCGGGAGTTTCCAGACGTATTTCCTGATGATTTGTCTGGATTGCCTCCGGTTAGAGAGATAGAGTTTACCTTAAAGTTGCTTCCAAGCACCTCTCCTATCTCAAAGGCTCCTTATCGGATGGCACCTGCGAAGTTAGCCGAGCTAAGAAGCAGTTGCAAGAGTTGTTGGATAAGGGATTCATTTGCCCTAGTGTTTCTCCTTGGGTCGCACCTATCTTATTCGTAAAGAAGAAAGACAGTTCACTCAGGTTATGCATTGATTATAGGAAGCTCACCAGGTGACTGTAAAGAACAGGTATATTACCGTCTTATTGATGACTTGTTTGACCAGCTACAGAATGCATCGGTCTTTTCCAAGATTGATCTACGGTCTGGCTATCATCAGTTGAGGATTAGGAGTGAGGATGTGTCCAAGACGGCCTTTAGAACATGTTATGGACATTATGAGTTTTTGGTTCTTTCGTTTGGTCTAACCAATGCCCCTACAGCGTTTATGGATCTCATGAACAAGGTGTTTAGGCCTTATTTAGATAGCTTTGTTGTAGTTTTTATTAATGATGTGTTGGTCTATTCTCCGGATGAGGCCACACACCGTCAGCATTTGAGGGTAGTATTGGAAGTCCTTAGAGAGCACAAGCGTATGCAAAATTCAGCAAGTGTGATTTTTGGTTGCGCGAGGTTCATTTCCTTGGGCATGTTATCTCCGGTGCTGGTGTAGCAGTTGATCCAGCAAGGTCCAGGCTGTATTAGATTGGGAGATTCCCAGGACCCCGTCGGGGATTCGTAGTTTCCTTGGTTTAGCGGGTTATATCGGCGATTTATTGAGGGATTTTCGTCTATCGCCACACCTTTAACGAAGCTAACCAGGAAGGTGAGAAGGTTGTTTGGTCTGAGGAGTGTGAGAGTAGCTTTCAATTATTGAAGCCTAAGCTCACTTCAGCTCCAGTTTTGGTTTTGTCGAGTGGTGTAGAGGGTTTTGCCATCTATACGGATGCATCTCGGATTGGCCTTGGCTGTGTATTGATGCAGCAAGGAAGGGTAGTAGAGCATGCTTCTCTCCAATTGAAGGAGCATGAGCGTAACTATCCGACTCATGATTTGGAGCTTGCGGCAGTGGTTCATGCACTGAAAATCTGGAGACACTATCTCTATAGTGTCAGATTTGAGGTGTTCACTGACCACAAGAGCTTAAAGTATCTTTTCTCCCAAAAGGAATTATACTTGAGGCAGAGAAGATGGATTGAATTCCTGAAGGACTATGACTTCGACCTTCAGTATCATCCTGGAAGGGCTAATGTCGTAGCTGATACCCTTAGTAGGAAGAGATCGTCACTCCAGTAGGATTGGAAGATGTTGGAGGATGCGGCGTGTGCGATGACTGAATTAGAGCCATCTTTGTGTCAGGCTTTTGTAGATCAGTTGTCCATTAGATCTTCGGTCTTGGATGAGGTGATCGAGCAACAGAAGGCCGACCCTAGACTCCAAGAGTTGGTGGGCAAGGCAGGCATTGCTCGAGATTAGGATGGTGTGATTAGATTCCATCACCGTGTATGTGTTCCAGACATTGTAGATGTCTGTGAGCATGTTTTAGCAGAGGCTCATAGGTCGAGATTCTCTATTCATCCGGTAACACTAAGATGTACCAGGATTTGAAGAGATCTTTTTGGTGGTCTGGAATGAAGAAGGATGTGGCAGCATATGTGTCTAGGTGTTTAGTATGCCAGCAAGTGAAGGCCGAAAGGCAGCGACCATCTGGTCTTATGCAGAAGATGGAAAGCCCAGTATGGAAGTGGGAAGCTGTCACAATGGATTTTGTAACGGGTTTGCCCAGATCAAGGTAGGGCAATGACTCGATATGGGTAGTAGTAGATAGATTCTCAAAGACTGCGCATTTCTTGCCTATGAAGAAGAAGCAGTCGGTCGAGAGCTTAGCTAGATTGTATGTCGGTAGCATAGTTAGATTGCATGGTGTGCCGAAGTAGACATCATTTCAGATCGAGATCCGAGATTTACTTTGAGGTTGTGGAAGGGTCTTCAGGATGCTTTAGGTCTGAATCAAAGCTTAGTTCAGCGTTCCATCCCTAGATAGATGGACAGTCCGAGAGGACTATCCAGATGCTCAAGGATATCTTGAGAGCGTGTGTGCTGGATTGGAAGGATGATTGGGAGCGTCATTTACCTCTTGTGGAGTTTGCATACAACAATAGTTTTCATGCGAGTATTGGTATGGCTCCATTTGAGGCGTGTATGGTAGGCCTTGTAGATCTCCTTTATGTTGGGAGGAGACTGGCGATAGGCAACTGATTGGTCCAGAGTTAGTTCAAGAGACTTCGGTTAAGGTCCAGCTGATTACGAAGAGGCTTGTTGCGGCACAAGATAGGCAGAAGAGTTATGCTGACAACAGAGGAAGGATTTGGAGTTCGAGGTAGGTGAGCATGTCTTTTTGAAGATATCGCCTACTCGAGGTGTAGTTAGATTTGGCAGGCATGGTAATCTAAGTCCTAGATTCATTGGCCCGTATGAGATTCTCAGACGATTGGGTAACTTGGCATACGAGCTAGCTTTACCTCCGGCTTTGGCTAGTGTTCATCCTGTTTTCCACGTATCTATGCTCAGGAGGTATATTCAAGATCCATCTCATGTGATTAGTCACGAGCCAGTGGAGATCCAGCCAGATCTATCTTATGTGGAGCAACCAGTAGCTATTATTGACCGAAATGTTCAACATCTCAGAAACAAGAGCATTGAGTCAGTGAAAGTATTATGGCGCAACTTCTCTACAGAGGAAGCTACTTGGGAGCTTGAGGATGCAATGAAGAAAAGTATCCTCAGTTGTTTGAGTAGTGTTAGTCTAACTTCGAGGATGAAGTTTCTTTAAGGGGGAGAGGGTGTAAGGCCCTCCAATTCTGCCCTCTTATATAAGTGTTTGGTTGTGTGAGGATTTGATGCATTGTGTGTGTAGCTATATATATATATAATGTTTCTGTTGTGTATGTTATTTATTTACATTGTGTAAATATAGTTTTATGCATTTTTAAGTTCTGGCCAAAATGTCATTTGACGTCAACATGAGTTGACGTTGAGTAGAGGTTAGCGGCCATATCGATGGACGCCAACCTCATATAGGCGGTCATTGATGTTGACATCTAAAACCCAGATCTGTTGTGCTTCAGATCCGGAAACGCCCGCGATCTTTTTGCCTCTTGTTAGGAAACCGTTCTCCAACGGTCCGAACCCTACCTAAACATGTACCCAACCCCTTGGGAGCATAAAAACTCCTTCTTTCGGCCGAATATAGTCTTTTTGTTTCTTGGGTCAAAAGTTAAAAAAACAAACCCTAGCTTTTTCTGTGCGAAAACCTGAAGTTTGGACCCTTTGATCCGACGATTTGAGGCTTCTTTCGGCATTCTACCGTGACTAGGAGGGATTCTGAACAACGAGGAGGCTTCCCCGACTCTGGCATGCATCGAGAACCATCACAGAACCCGGATCGAGGGATGTTGGAGGCTTCTTGGAACAGGCTGAGGAGAGCTTCTTCGACCCATATTTCCATCTGTAGATTTTTTATAAAGGAAAGTAACCCTTGACCATTGTCCATACATGCGTCTAGTAGGTCCCAGGCATTTTTACGGATTTTATTCGTGTCCTGGAACCCCCTTCTCCCTTATTTTGTGAGATCTGTCTGCATTCCTGCAGACAGGAACTTAACGACATCATCTACTGCCATTAAGATCCGAGGTTAGCGGCATCCTTTGCTACCGTCTACCTGATTGGCAGCCACCAGTGTGCCGCTGAGTTCATCATACAGTGATAGTGTGCATGTTTACCCTATAAAATCTATTTCCGAATTTTTCCGAACATGAGGATATATGGTAAAAATACTATATTGTTAAATATTGTTGATAGATCATATCTTGTGATTATGGTAAATTTTCATCCATTGTGTAAATTATTGAATTTTCTGAAATGAAATGATAGGCATGTATTAATCCTATAATTACTGTTTACATACTTTTATGTTGAACTGAGGTTTCAGGAAATTCCTGTGAGTAATATGCATGTATTAGGTTATGTTATAAAAATTGACAAATTCTTGATTTCTGTGTGAGTTATTAAAATTTCTGAAATTGAATTGAGAGCTGTATATGACCATGTTTAAATTAGTATAAATATGTCGATTGTGAGATTGAGCCTGACAATTTTTATAGAACTAAATGATGACTGTTTTCAGGCATTTGAACAATTAAGACCAATGTGTACATGTAAACCCTTGTTAGACGAAATTTTGATAGAAATTACATGATAATGTTACAATTATTATAATTTGTGTCTAACTCTAAAAAATCTGAAAAATTGAGCATATGATGAAATGTCTGTCTTTAATCTCTCATAAAATTTCATACTGTTTGGGTGATAGTAAGTATTGTTTTGATTTGTATATGAGAAATGACCATGTTAAAAACATATTGAATGTAATGGTGAATAATCCTATGATGGCAGCATGCGTAGGATCATGATGTGAACTAATTAATTGTTAAGAATAGTAGTACCATGCTAGGTAAAACTGAACCATATGCACGTATGTGAAATTGGATATTATTGTGTTAACGGTGTACAAACTATGTGTGATTAATAAGATTTATGTAAAACTTGTGCCATGGGTGACACTGCTACCTTAGAGGGCTGTGGAACTGTACCATAGTAAAGTCCCTACGGGAAGGTTCATGTGTGTGAAATCCTATGGGCAAATAGGATGAAATCCTGGAGGTGGATAAGTACCACTGGTTAGGGTGGAGACTGCTTCTCCCGGTTCTGCGCAGTTAACCAAGATCTATCACTATTTTGCCTAGGTGATAGGTATGTGAATGTGATGTGTGTGTCCTTCTAGAGGTGGTTCGGACTATGTGTCACGGCAATTAAGTGAAAATAATGTGATTGTGTATAAGTATAATGTGAAATTGTAGAATGTGCAAATGAAATGTGAATATGTGAAAGCAATGTGATAGCATGTGAAATTGTAAACCATTACATGAATGTGCTAAATCCATGTCAAAACAGCAAGCTAATCATGTTTATATTGTGTTAAGTGTGTGAAAATGTACATACAATCCATGCTAGGAGTATTGCTTCCATTATGTGTAATCCTGTTTAAGTTGCATACATATTATATCATGAATGGAATGAGTTTTAATTTGATTTATCATGTTAAAGAAATGTGTAGAGAGCATGTAATAGGCTTTATTTTAGTGGTGAAAAGAAACATAAAGCATGTATCATGTACCATAATGTTGTAGAAGTTTCACGCATAGAATTTAAGAATTGTTCAAATCATGCTACAGTGTCTGATTGTTTCTAATTGAAAGTAAAATGTGCATATGATGTGTGTGTGTGTATTGTGCATGGATTACTTGTTGAGTCTTTTAGACTCACTCTTGCTTCGGCGTACAGGTGTAGGTGTCTCCACTTCTTCCGAGGAGATAGCTAGGAGTGACTCGGAGCGAGAGTAGGAGATTGTTGTGGAGATATAGTGTTGTATTTTCTTTTCATAAGTATGTAGTCAATAATGTTATGTAATTCAAATGTGGACAATGTAATTTGATTAGAATGTCAATTATGTGAATTTTAGTTTATTTCTTGTACTATATGGACTGTGGATAGAATGTAGATGATGGAATAAAAGTTTACATTTAGTTCTTTTAATTCCGCTGTTCTATGTTTATATTTGTGTACATCTCAGCTTAATGTATTTGTTGAGTCAATGTCCCACTGTAGCGATACTCATTATACCGTCGTGGGTTGGTGTAACCATACCGGTATAAT
This sequence comes from Colocasia esculenta, assembly GCA_014218235.1. Lineage (NCBI taxonomy): Eukaryota > Viridiplantae > Streptophyta > Magnoliopsida > Alismatales > Araceae > Colocasia > Colocasia esculenta. The sequence goes on along the minus strand of CM024756.1, from coordinate 141,406,501 downwards.
GAGGGTCGTTACCGCTAAAGTCTAGTTTGGTGCCCAATGCTGCTTGTAGCCCTTTCCAGAAGTGTGAGGTGAATCTAGGATCCCGATCAGATATTAGTGGATGGAACCCCATACAATCTAACCACTTCTTGTCATAGAGTGTAGCCAACACATCTACTGTCCATGTGGTCTTAATTGGCAAGAAATGGGCTGATTTAGTCAATATGTCTACTATTACCCATATTGTGTCTAATCCTCCTCTAGACCTAGGTAGTCCTATGATAAAATTCATACCAATACTATCTCACTTCCATTCTGGGATGTCTAGTGGTTGTAATCCTCCTGCAAGTCTGAATGTTCAACCTTGACTTGCTGGCAGGTCAAGCAATGTGCCACATAGTCGGCCACATCCCTCTTCATATTCGGTCACCAATAAGACATTTTTAGGTCTTGATACATTTTGTTGATCCGGGATGAATGGTATACTTTGACTGGTGAGCTTCTTTCAGTAGCTTCTTTTTTAGGTCTTCCAGATCAGGTACATAGGTTCTGCCTTGGAATAGCATTCTTCCATCCTGTGTTAGAGAAAAATCTGGTATGTGCTCTAGCTTCTCCTTAATATCAACTAAGAAGGGATCTGCTCCTTACTTCTCTTTGATTTCGGTGAGTAGATCTGACTGTACTTTGATATTAGAAACCATCACTTGTTCCTCATCCTCCTTCATATCCAAATTCAGGCTTGCAAAATGTTCTAATAGCTTCCATTCACCCAACATCATATTAGCTAGCAAAGAGCCTGTGTGGCGGAATGCCTCGGCCAAGCCCGTTAAACCAATAACGTACTTGATCTGAGTCCGCCTCCCGCGAACGGGCCGAAGCCTCGCAAGGGAAACCAAACCACAGTCCGTGTAAACACAAAGGAACACACCATTTTATATATATAATTCACAAGTTACATAGACAAATTTCCACAAAACTGAAAAGAACTACAAGAGCCTGGGGCATACCCCGAGGTACACTGAAGAATGTAAACAACTATCTAAGCTACACTGCTGGAGTACTACACAGCTAGAACTACACCGCTAGAGGTACTGACCCTGCACCGCTACGGCGCGGCTCTGAGCTGGACGACGGTCGTGAAACGTCCTCCTCGCTCTCACCTGTGGGGGTAGGGGTGAGCCTCACTAGTCACTGGCTCAGTAGGGAACTCCCCCAACACCGAGCAAACCAAAACCACAGGTACGAAAGCAGTAAACAATACCAACAATTTATAGAATAGCTAGATAGAATATTAAACTGTAAAAGTACTCACCGTCTGCCGACTACGTAAAACAACTTTAATAATTAAACGGAAAACCAGTACAGGTGTACAAGCTAAAGTAGATACAGCCAACACGAGCCACGTGAACTAGTTCGCGACACCAGAAACTGACTCGGACAAGCTAACACAGGTCTACCTCTCAGTCTCGCAGCCACGGACGAAAGGTCCAGCTGCCGCTCCACGTGAAAAGGTCAAGCAACTGTGGAGACCAACTAAACACGACCACCTGCGGACCACACGGTCGCAGGCCCATGCCTGACACCTCAGGAGACTCTGGCCCGGGCTCTCTAGAGTGAGGCACTGGAAAAGGACTAGCTGGGGACCAGTGTCAACTACTGGTGTCCGTACCCCCAACTACGAGCGCGCTACAAGTGACTAAAGACAAACACTAGTGTCAATGTCCCACTGTCGTCTTTCCCTCAGCCGGACGTGCAACTCAAACACAAGAGTGAGGGTCTCCAGGTCAGACGACACAGACCTCGACGGTACAACACAAGTACCGGGACAAAGCCTCGAGCTAACAGCCTGGCTCACAAGAACCTGGGGCACCCAACTGGAGAGGTAACCACGGTAGGCGTCGTACTACTAGCCACGTACACAGAACCACGTGCACGTCACACACAAACCACGTGAAACCTCACGTAAACCACAAGTAACAATGGTTCACTACACTTGAATCCAACTGACTCACGTAATACAACGCGCAGCACGAAAGTAAGTAACTAACAGCATACCTTGTATGCTAAACACGAGAGCCATGTGCACTCAGTGCACCTCATGTACCAATACACACGCATTATCGATAAATACCGTAACTTAGTCATTTCTGTTCATAACTAGTAGGAGGCAACATCGACTGCCGCTTACAAGAAGTCAACGGCAAGGGATCTGGCCGTCTACATCCTGGCTGAGGAGCTTGGCAACAAGCGATGTTGACGCCAAGTTCTTCGGCCTCAAACCCTGCAGAAACCCTAATCCGGCTCTACAGGTTTTCCAACCGTTTAAACTATAGAAAAATATACTGAAACGGTTCTTTAAACATGCATGAACCCAAAACAACCCAACACAGCATGCTTTGTTCACTAAATTACTCAAACCACCCATTATCCCCGTATGATGCAACTTAATCCGAAAATACATTATCATGCTGATTCAGGTGGTTACGATGTGTTTTAATGTTTCTATGGAGCTAAACGGGTTCATCCCCTACCTCAGAACACGCTAGAACCTCCCGCAATTTCTCAGTTCACGCCGAACCCTCCGCGAGTTCCCACGAGAATTGCACCACGTCACGACGTTTCCTCGCACAATTCGGCGACGCCACGCGTTCCACGATCCTCCAAGCACCCTTCAGTACCTGTTGGAAGCTTTAGGAATACTGGGGAAACAAGCTGGGGCAAGGGGGATTGAGAACAGGGTAGGAAACCTGCCCTCGGGTGAGCCTATAACCTGTAGAATTCTCAGGTTGGCGTCAACCCCTATGCCGCCAAGAGCAACCGCCACTCTAAACGTCCACATCCTAAGCCCCAAGTTCATGCAGTCAACGTCCACTTATCTGGACACCAACCAGTCAACGGCCACCCCTGGCCGCCAACTCCAACTGAACTGCAGCAGGTCCTATTTCATTTCAGGACCAACCCTGCACTTCACCTGCTCAAGCCACACATCCACACCATACATTCCACACAACCAACTCACATTGGCCTCACAACGGCCGCCACAACCACAATACACACGATCCGCATGGATCCGAAAAGCACACGACGTTACATTACTATCATCTAAAAAGAAAATTTCGACCTCGAAATTCATAACATAACTCAAAGTTAAACAACTTAAACATACACACCTTTACAAGTACTATCATCTAAAAAGAAATACAAAAGCTTATTCAAACAAATAGGGATACCCTTTAGCCATTTCCTCGGCTAACTCCCAGGTATCCTCACCTCCCAACCTATTTTCCCATCTCACTTTAACTAGCTCAATTTCTTTATTTCTTAGCTTCTTCATCTTTCGATCTGTGATCTACACCGGATATTCTGGCATAGTCATGTCCGGCCTCAGATCACCACCTTGATATCTGATTATTTGAGCTGGATCTTCAATACATTTTCTCAACATGGAGACATGGAAAATATCATGCACATCTGTAAAATCTGCTGGCAAATCCAGCCTATACGCTGTTTCCCGATCCTCTCTATACTCGGAAAGGTCCTACATATCTTGGACTCAACTTTCCAGACTTGCCAAACCTCATGATTCCCTTACTTGGAGAAACTCTCAGGAAAACAAAATCTCCCACCTCAAACTGAAGTGGTCTTCTCCGGACAACTACATAACTTTTCTGCCTACTTTGAGCTGCCTGCAATTTCTCTTTAATAACTTCACTACTTCAGTGGTTTGCTGAATCAATTCAGGACCCACTAACTGCCTTTCTCCCACTTCATGCCAGTTCAATGGGGTTCTACATGGCCTTCCATATAAAGCTTCATACGGTGCCATCCCAAGACTGGTATGATAACTATTATTGTAGGCAAACTCAACCATTCCCAAATGATGCTCCCAGCTACCTCCCCAAACTAAACAACAAGCCCGCAACATATCTTCAATTGTCTGGATAGTCCTCTCTGTCTGACCATCTGTCTGAGGATGATAAGCGGAGCTATACCTCAATTTAGTTCCAATCACCTTCTGCAAACTTCTCCAAAAACCAGAAGTAAATCTTGGATCTCTATCAGACATAATTGTCTTCGGGATACCATGCAGTGGAACAATCTTTTCAACATAAATATTTGCCAACCTGTCCACTGTCCAGACATACTCACTGCCACTAATCTGCATACCTTGGTCAATCTGTCAACAAATACCCATATTCCATTATGCCCTGAACTCGACCTTGGTAAACCTGCCACAAAGTCCATAGCAATATCATCCCACTTCCACTGTGGAATGGGTAACGGTTTCAATAGACCTCCAGGCTTCTGATGCTCTGCTTTAATCTGCTGACAGATAGTACATCTTGAAACAAATTCTGCTATTTCCTTTTTCATAAGAGGCCACCAGAAATGCTTTCTCAAATCATGGTACATTTTAGTACTACCTGGATGAATAGTGTACCTTGATTTATGAGCCTCTTCCAATACTCGTTGCTTCACCTCTCTCTCTGCAGGAACAAACAACCTGCCCCTGAGCCTGACCACACAATTATCATCAATAGTAACTCCTTCCATTTTTTACAATTTCAGCCAAACTGGCGTCTGCTCTCTGGGCTTCAACTATCTGCCAATACAAAGACGGCTCTACAGAACTAGCAGCTAGCACTGCCCGTCGCTGACTACTGGGCACATATAAGGAGTTCTCCGCTACTTCTTCATACAACTTCCACTCTTTAATCATCATCAAATTCATATATGCCTTTCTGCTCAAGGCATCTGCTACAACATTGGCCTTACCCAGATGGTAAGCCAAACTGAACTCATAATCTTTCAAATACTCGATCCATCTGCGCTGGCGAAGATTTAAATCTTTCTGCGAGAAGATATACTTCAAGCTTTTATGATCTGTAAAGATCTCAAATCTCTCTCCATACAGATAATGCCTCCACATTTTCAAGGCAAATACAACTGCTGCCAACTCCAAATCATGAGTGGGGTAATTCTCCTCTACTGGCTTCAATTGCCTGGACGCATACGCTATCACTTTACCATGCTGCATAAGCACTGCTCCAAGACCTCTCCTTGAAACATCAGTATACAACACAAAACCTCCACTCCCTGCCGGTAATATCAATATAGGTTCTGAAGTAAGTCTCTTCTTTAATTCCATAAAACTTTTTTGACATTCACCGGACCACACAATGGCACCCCTTTTCTAGTCAACTTAGTCATAGGTGCTGCAATCTTAGAAAAATCTTGAATGAAGCGCCTGTAATAACCTGCTAATCCCAGAAAACTTCTAATCTCAGTTATTGTCCTAGGCACTTCCATCTCATCACTGCTTCCACTTTACTTGGGTCCACTGCCACTCCTCTAGCAGAGATAACATGACCCAGGAACTGAATTTCTTTCAGCCAAAATTCACACTTACTGAATTTGGCAAACAACTGGTTATCCCTTAACAATTGCAGGGTAAACCTCAAATGAGCTACATGCTCCTCTTCAGATGCTGAGTAAATCAGAATCATCAATAAAGACCACAATGAATTGATCTAAATATGGATGAAAAATTCTATTCATCAGATCCATAAAACCTGCAGGAGCATTAGTCAACCCAAAAGGCATAACCACAAACTCAAAGTGACCATATCTAGTTCTGAATGCTGTCTTGTCTATATCTTCTTCTTTAATTCTTAACTGATGGTACCCGGACCTCAAATCATTTTGGAAAACACCTTTGCTGATTGCAATTGATCAAATAGATCATCTATTCTCGGCAACGGGTATTTATTCTTGATAGTCACATCATTTAACTTTCTATAATCAATACACATCCGAAAACTTCCATCTTTCTTTTCACAAATAAAACCGGTGCTCCCCACGGGGAATGACTCGGTCTAATAAACCCTTTCTGCAACAGCTCTTCTAACTGCTTTTTCAATTCTTTAAGTTCTGCTGGTGCCATCCGATATGGAGCTTTAGAAATCGGCATGGTACCTGGCAGCAACTCAATGGTAAAGTCCACCTCTCTATGTGGAGCTAAACCAGGCAAATCCTCAGGAAAAACATCAGCAAATTCCCTAACCACGGGAACTGCTTCTACTGGCTGACTAGCTTCTACCAGACTTACCGAGGCTAAATAAGCCACACATCCAGCATTTATCAACTTTCTAGCTTTATTGCAGAAATTAGAACTTAGAGGTATAAAAAGGCATACCTTGATATTCAAATACTGCACCATTAGGATGACAAAATCTGATCCTTTTCTTTCTGCAATCTAACATTGCTCCATACATCTCAAGCCAATCCATACCCAGAATAATATCATAATCTGACAACCGCAGGGCATATAATCGACCGGCATCTGGTTCCCTTCAATCATAACAGGAGCTTCATCTATATAGCTTGAAGTGAGTAAAAACTCACCTGAAGGAACCTCCCCATCCTCTTCCTTTTCCTTTAAATGCTGCTTTAATTTTTGACCCCATTTACCGAAGCCTGATGAAGAAGTCCTGCTGGTGCTTTACCCTTGCTTGCACCCACTGACTGCTGCGGTAACCGGAAACTACCTGAACCTGACTCGCCCACCTGACGAGTCCGAATAGATCTCTCCAAAGTAGCTGCTCTCTGAGCTGCCTCTTCCACTGTCTTGCACATAGAGGTACTATCGCATCCTGCAATTCCACTCTCAAGCCTCTAATAAAGTACTCAACCATCATATATTATTAGAAACAATATAGGTGCATAACGGCTGAGTGCCATAAACCTCATCTGGTACTCTAGAACTGAAGAGTTACCTTGCTGGAGAGTCCGAAACTGCTCTCTTTTCACTTGCTGCACTTGAATTGGAAAGAATGTATCGTTAAATACATCAAGAAATTCCGACCAAGTGATAGCCTCTTCTGTCCTACCTGCGAAGGTGGTCTGCATCTTCAGTCGCCACCATTCCAATGCAAAACCTCTCAACTAATAAGCAGCTAACACAACCTTATCTGCTGCCGGACAACTCATAGTTGCAAAAACCCTCTCAATTTCATGAACCCAATGCTCAGCTGTATCTGGATTCGGCCCTCCTGAATAAGTAGGTGGCTGTAATCTCATAAACTTCTCCACCTGCATCACTGGTTCTTCTGCTATCAACACTAGAGGTGGTGGTGGCACAGGTGCTGCAAAAGGTACCTCCACTCTCGGCGAGACTAGGGCTACAGGTACAGCCTCTCCATCCCCAGGTGGCACTGCAACTGGTGGTATCGGCGCCTGCTGATCCATCCTCGCCCGAATATCCGTGAGGCTTTCCCAGATCCTCTCTACCATATGCTGGGTGCTTTCCTCCGAATCATCTCCTCCACCACCCCAATCTCTTCTATCAGCCATTCCAGAAATTTTCTACATATACAAAATACCAAACAAGAATCAAAACAACAAGTTATCAAAAACCAGGGTCCCTACCAGCAGTGTACAAAGACTGAAATAAGGCTATGTATCTTTCTAGTTCCCTTATATTAGCACGGACCTTGCTCTGATACCAACTGTGGCGGAATGCCTCGGCCAAGCCCGTTAAACTGATAACGTACTTGATCCGAGTCCGCCTCCCGCGAACGGGCCGAAGCCTCGCAAGGGAAACCAAACCACAGTCCGTGTAAACACAAAGGAACACACCATTTTATATATATAATTCACAAGTTACATAGCCAAATTTCCACAAAACTGAAAAGAAGTACAAGAGCCTGGGGCATACCCCGAGGTACAACTGAAGAAAGTAAACAACTATCTAAGCTACACTGTTGGAGTACTACACAGCTGGAACTACACCGCTGGAGGTACTGACCCTGCACCGCTATGGCGCGGCTCTGAGCTGGACGACGGTCGTGAAATGTCCTCCTCGCTCTCACCTGTAGGGGTAGGGGTAAGCCTCACTAGTCACTGGCTCAGTAGGGAACTCCCCCAACACCGAGCAAACCAAAACCACAGGTACGAAAGTAGTAAACAATACCAACAATTTATAGAACAGCTAGACAGAATATTAAAGCTGTAAAAGTACTCACCGTCTGCTGACTACGTAAAACAACTTTAATAATTAAACGGCAAACCAGTACAGGTGTACAAGCTAAAGTAGAGACAGCCAACACGAGCCACGTGAACTGGTTCGCGACACCAGAAATTGACTCGGACAAGCTAACACAGGTCTACCTCTCAGTCTCGCAGCCACGGATGAAAGGTCCAGCTGCCGCTCCACGTGAAAAGGTCAAGCAACTGTGGAGACCAACTAAACACCACCACCTGCGGACCACACGGTCGCAGGCCCATGCCTGACACCTCAGGAGACCCTGGCCCAGGCTCTCTAGAGTGAGACACTGGAAAAGCACTAGCTGGGGACCAGTGTCGACTACTGGTGTCCGTACCCCCAACTACGAGCGTGCTACAAGTGACTAAAGACAAACACTAGTGTCACTGTCCCACTGTCGTCTTTCCCTCAGCCAGACGTGCAACTCAAACACAAGAGTGAGGGTGTTCAGGTCAGACGACACAGACCTTGACGGTACAACACAAGTACCAGGACAAAGCCCCGAGCTAACAGCCTGGCTCACAAAGAACCTGGGGCACCCAACTGGAGAGGTAACCACGGTAGGCGTCGTACTACTAGCCACGTACAGAGAACCACGTGCACGTCACACACAAACCACGTGAAACCTCACGTAAACCACAAGTAACAATGGTCACTACACGTGAACCCAACTGACTCGCGTAATACAACGCGCAGCACGAAAGTAAGTAACTAACAGCATACCTTGTATGCTAAACACGAGAGCCATGTGCACTCAGTGCACCTCATGTACCAATACACATGCATTATCGATAAATACCGTAACTTAGTCATTTCTGTTCATAACAAGTAGGCGGCAACATCGACTGCCGCTTACAAGAAGTCAACGGCAAGGGATCTGGCCGTCTACATCCTGGCTGAGGAGCTTGGCGACAAGCGATGTTGACGCCAAATTCTTCGGCCTCAACCCTGCAGAAACCCTAATCCGCTCTACAGGTTTTCCAACCATTTAAACTACAGAAAAATATACTGAAACGGTTCTTTAAACATGCATGAACCCAAAACAACCCAACACAGCATGCTTTGTTCACTAAATTACTCAAACCACCCATTATCCCCGTATGGTGCAACTTAATCCGAAAATACATTATCATGCTGATTCAGGTGGTTACGATGTGTTTTAATGTTTCTATGGAGCTAAACGGGTTCGTCCCCTACCTCAGAACACGCTAGAACCTCCGCAATTTCTCGGTTCACGCCGAACCCTCCGCGAGTTCCACGAGAATTGCACCACGTCACGACGTTTCCTCGCACAATTCGGAGACGCCACGCGTTCCACGATCCTCCAAGCACCCTTTCATACCTGTTGGAAGCTTTAGGAACACTGGGGCAACAAGCTGGGGCAAGGGGGATTGAGAACAGGGTAGGAAACCTACCCTCGGGTGAGCCTATAACCTGCAGAATTCTCAGGTTGGCGTCAACCCCTATGCCGCCAAGAGCAACCGCCACTCTAAACATCCACATCCTAAGCCGCCAAGTTCATGCAGTCAACGTCCACTTACCTGGACGCCAACCAGTCAACGGCCACCCCTGGCCGCCAACTCCAACTGAACTGCAGCAGGTCCTATTTCATTTCAGGACCAACCCTGCACTTCACCTGCTCAAGCCACACATCCACACCATACATTCCACACAACCAACTCACATTGGCCTCACAACGTCCGCCACAACCACAATACACATGATCTGCATGGATCCGAAAAGCACACGACATTACAGCCTGGCTGTCCACTTAGAGCGTCTGCCACTACATTGGCTTTATCGGGGTGATATTGGATGGAAGAGTCAAAGTCTTTAAGGTACTCTAGCCACCTTATTTGCCTCATGTTGAGTTCCTTCTGATAGAAATGATATTTCAGGCTCTTATGGTCAGAAAAGACTTTAAATTGTTTCCCATAGATATAGTGTCTCCATATTTTCAAGGCAAACACTACAGCTGCTAATTCTAGGTCATGTACGGGATAATTTGCTTCGTGGGTTTTCAACTATCTTAAGACATATGCTATTACCCTTCCTTGTTGCAGTAGGACACATCCTAGACATGTTCCAGAAGCATCTGAATATATTTCAAACTATTAAAGCTATTAAAGCTCTCCTCGCACTTATTGCTCCACATATATGGATTTTTCTTCCAGGTCAGCTTGGTTAGTGGCACTGCAATCTTTGAGAAGTCCTTTATGAATCTTCTGTAATACCCTGCTAATCTGAGAAAACTTCTGATCTCTGTGACACTTGTTGGTCATTCCCACTTCAATACCGCTTCTACCTTTGATGGATCCACATCAATACCCTCCTTGGTTACTACATGGCCCAAAAAGAATACCTCTTCTAGCCAAAACTCACACTTACTCAGCTTGGCGTATAGTTTATTCTTCCTCAAGATTTGTAATGCAGTCCTCAAATGTTCTTCATGTTCCTCCTTTGTTTTGGAATATATCAGTATATCATCAATGAATACCACAACAAATTTATCAAGGTATGGACGATAAATACTATTCATCAGCTGCATGAAAACTGCAGGAGTATTTGTTAGTCCAAAAGGCATAACAATGAATTCATAATGTCCGTACCTGCTTCGAAAGGTTGTCTTGTGGAAATCTTCTCCTTTGATCCTCAATTGATGATAGCCGGATCTGAGATCTATCTTAGAGTAATATTGAGCTCCAGATAGTTGATCAAATAATTCATCAATCCTTGCCAGGGGATATTTGTTCTTGATTGTTAACTGATTCAGCTCTCTATAGTCTATGCATAATCTCATCGACCCATCCTTCTTCTTGACAAAGAGAACAGGTGCACCCCCATGGTAATGTTATTGGTCGGATAAACCCTTTCTCTAGCAGCTCTATCAGTTGTTCCTTTAATTCCTTCAGTTCTGCTTGGGACATTCTATAAGGTGCCCTAGATACTGGTGCTACTCCAAGGATCAACTCAATGGTAAAGTCGACCTCTCCCTCAGGAGGAATACCTGGCAAGTCTTTGGGAAATACATCAGTGTATTCCTTGACAATAGGGATGTTCTCAATCTGGACTTCCTTCTTTGTGGTGATAACAGCAACTAGAAAGGCTATGCAACCCTTCCTCATCATCCTCTTGGCTTGTAGTGCAGAGATGAGGGACAGTCTTCGGCGATTTCTATCTCCTAAGAACACTAGCTTTGGATTCAGACTAAATGTTACCCTGCTTTTCTTACAATTGACACTAGCCCCATGTTCAGACAACCAGTCTGCTCCTAGTATCACATCATAACCCTCTATGTCCATGCATATCAAATTTGTAGGTAGATTTTGAGTTCCCATTAACACCTCACTAGATGGAAAATGGTTTCTAAGTTTGGTGCCACGACCAATAGGGGTTGACACAACTAATCCAGATTTCATTGGAACGGGTTTTACATGTAAAGTATTAGCAAAAGTTTGTGATATGAAGGAATGAGTAGCTCCCGTATGAAATAGAATGAATGCGGAACGAGATAGAATAGTAAGTGTACCTTCAACCACACCACCTTCCACTGATGTAAGTGGTTCTTGCAATGCCTGTAGTCTACCTTGGCGCTTCTGCCCACTTGGGCGCGTATCTGGTGCCTGGTTAATCATACGCGGACAGTCAGAAATCTTGTGACTCTGACTCCTGCAGCGTAGGCATCTTCCCAATGCCTTCCAGCAATCTTTAGACCTATGACTAGCCTTGTCACAGGGCTTGCATGGCTCTCTGTTGATGGGGGCTTGTTGATAACCTCCATCCTTGAACTTCTTCACTGGTTGACTCCAGCTTAGCCCATCGGCCATTTTGTTCCGACCACAGCTGGTGGCCTCTTGGATACAACTCCCTACTCCCTCTTCATCATACTATTCTTGATGTTTTCAGCTATAGCTAGTGAGTCCTCCAGTAATAATGCCTTTCTTGACATCTCCGGATAAGCTTGCAGATCCATCAGTCCCAATTGTGTGATGTACTGGGGCCTCAGACCACTCATAAGCCTCTTGGCCTTCAACCGCTCGGTTTGGACCCATTGTGGGGCATAACGGGCCAGTTTAGAGAACTGAGCCTCGTATTCAGCCACGGAAAGACTCTGTTGCTTTAGATTGGCGAACTCCACCGCCTTTCTCTCTTGTATTCTGTCAGAGAGGTACTTGTTGTTGAGGTACTCTTGGAACTGTGCCTAGGTGGCCCAGGCAACACCTAGTGTAGCCTCAATTGACTCCCACCACCTCCCTCTCTAGCTGATAAGTAGCTAGAGTAACTTTGTTTTCATCAGTGCATCCCATTACGCAGAATGCACATTCCATCCCCTTGAGCCAGTGCTCAGCCTCGTCCGGATTAGTGCTACCCCTGAACCTGGGTGGGTTCATACTCTGAAAATTTCTGTGGAGGTCCCCCTAGTTTTTAGCTCTACCCTGGGTGGCTTGAAGTATTGCTTGAGTCAAAGTCTTAATTGTCCTCTACATATCTCTTTCATGTGTAGCGGCCATTGAAATCCTTCAAGATAACAACATCATTATCATTAGGTATTAACCTTATCTCACATAATTCTAACTATATGTCTTAGCCCATATTTCTACCCCATCTCACTATTGATTTTTGACAAGTCGACCTATGAGAGTTTAGTCTTCGCTAAGCCTAACAATTTCCTATTTGCCTAGAACTTAAGGGAAGCCTAGGCTCTGATACCAACTGTCACGGCCTGACATTTAGCAGCGAAATTAAATATCGAGAGCGTGAACGATACGAGTATTAGTATCACAATTGAGTAATTCAGAGAAACATCTAAGTATAACACAAGGTTTAAATAATGATAATGCCAGCCAAATACTCTTTATTTCATTTCCATCAAACCAAACTACAACCTTACATAATCAGAGCCAATAACAGGGCCCAATATTGTATCTCAAGTACATATGACTTCAAGAAATTAAACCTAACTATTACAGACTCTATGGATTCTAAACTTCAATGGCTGACGTGACAGGTACACTTGAGCAGCCCATCACACATCCCCAGTCCCATCATTCTCTACATCTTTGTAGTCATCACCTGAAATGTTATGGAAAGTAGGTGTGAGTGCATTAACGCACAGCAGGATTTACATCTCATGGTGCGGGCATGCTTTACGTGAATTAATAATTTAATAGGTGAAATACTACCATTCAAAACTCATGACAATAATGATATGGACAATTCCGAACTATAACATGTACGAGAACGGTTCAATAAACAATTCTCATGTGAGAAGGAACAATTAGCAGTGGGATAGATGACAGTATGATCATTTATCAAGTAGAAGAGATTCAATACTCAATAACATATACAATGGATATCTCAAGTTGAATTCCATAGAATTCCAATGGACAATGACATATTCGATTCAATAACGATGGCATGTGCAATAGATTTGGCCATTTCACATATAACAGTTCAATCGGTCAATCAATCATTCAATAATAGTGTGAAAATTACCCAGATCAATCTTACATTCAATTAGGTGATTGCCAGACACCTCAATGGATCATATACTCTCGTGAATTATAAGTATTTCGGGTGCTCCTCCCAGGACCAGATTGGCCATATTTGCACAGGCATAGTTATGAACCGAAGTTCCAATAGTTTCTGGTAATTCCATTCATTCATTAATGGCCAATATGATTTCACGCAATGGACAATTATGAACTAAAGATCATGTCAATGATAATAAGGAACAAGGTAAGTGAACATGATCCTGAGTAAATTTCGGCAGCATAACGGTTTAATTACTTTAATTCAATATTTACAATTAATGGCTTAGTTTCAATGTAATAAATCACTCTCACGAGAAGTAGATAAGAATAGAGGTGCATTCTATCTTCCGAGTACTTCGATGGTACAACCAACTCGGTGTCCACGAGGGAATCCATGGAGTACGGAGAATTACGGAGGTCTTGGAGAAAAGGCCACTAGTCTGCCGATATGGAATGACCGGCCGAGAGTTTCCAAATCCCCAAGAGAGGGCTGGCTATATGTGCAATGTGTCGTGTAGAATGTGTCTCAATCCACAATCCTGTTGGATCTCTTGTTTTGATGATGTTTAAACTATGATCCATATAAATGTGGAAATCATGCTTCAATTATATCTAACACTATTTTCCATGTGTAGTTCTCAGAAATGCTCATATGATGACATTGGTGTCAACACAGTTGAGACAGTGTGTCGACACATCACTCAATCTGTAGCAACCCGGAAAATTTAAAAAAAAATCAAAATAATAATTTCTTTAAATTAAAATAATAGAAACATACGTGCCATTATTGTATATGTAAGAATACACCGAAAACTCCGTAAAAATTATAAATCAACCCCAAATAATCCCTAAGTGTTCCACGAAGAAATTCGTGCAACGAAAAATCCGATTGGCAAGTGTACGTCACAATGTGACTAATTATCAAATTAGGAAACTAAGTCGGAAAACCGTTAACACGGAAAAATAACACGCTCATAAATTAAACGATCATGTTGGAGAGACTTCCAACATCATGAAATGATTAACCATTATCAGAATTGGACCAATGGACCTCTCATAGCCCATGAATAAATTCAAATAAGAAAATGCAATAAAAATCATAACTCTATTATTCCCTAATTAAAAAAGGGAAAACCTATAAGATAATTCCAATAAATAATGGGCTTGGTCAAATAGACCCATTAGAAATTAGTGGGCCAAAATAAGGATTTTAAAAATAAGAATAATGGGAAAATACCCTAAATTCGTAACTAAATTATTACCTAAATAGAAAAGGGGTATTTAATGCATTAAATAGGAAGTTTAAGTAGAATTGGATTCCTAAACCTACCCCTAATAGGTTGGCCATGAATTTAGCTCACATCCTACCCAAATAGGAAGTGGAAAGCTTGGGAGGAGGTTAGGAATGGAGGAAATTCGGAATTAAATAGGAGTTAGAGTACTATTAGGAATTAGAAACATAACTAGCATAAATACACCTCTTAAACCTCTTGGCCGACCCAAGCTTGTGCCAAGGGATTCCTGGACTAGGAGGAGATTTCATGGGGAGAAGAACTTTCAAGCTCTCAACCCCGTTCTTCAAGTTCTAGCCCTAGAAGAGGAAATCGAATCAGGATAGGCATTCTCACAAGCTAAAATCCTAATATTTCGTCTGTAGATGTTCCATACATCAGGAACAAAACCCTCAAGTTTCATAATTTTCCATCGAGCCAATATTTTCTTCTTGAATTTTGAAGTTCAGCAACTCTTTTGACCCCGAACCTTCATGCTTAATTCATATATCTTTGAATACTCTATCTCATGCCTCCAAATTTTTATTGAAGATACGGATGCATGATAGGCATCTTTTGCCCATAAAAGCCCTAAATTTCATCGAGCAGTTGATCGAATCTAATCGATCTTTCTCTCTGTGTCATGTTCTAAATAACTCGTTCTTGCTCATGTTCAAACCCTGTATAAACCCTGCTCTCTCTAAAATTCCTAATTACTGGAAGTACTCTCGCTGTCTAGTTTCATTTGCCACTGGTTTCATGATTTTTCATCGTGTATACAATTAGTTATGATTTTCTGAACGTCGCTGTATCAATTTGATTCAAGTTGGCCGGCAATCCAAAGCCTGGTCTGATTCCTGTCAGATCTAGGCGCAGACCACCAGAAAGCGACGGGCCGATATGTCTCCTTCTGAGGTCCGATTGCGACAGCCTATCCGTCGTATTCAGAAAACGACAGGTAAGTCGTCGCTATCCTGTGCTTGTCCTGTCGCGACCCTTTCCCGCCTCTGTCGCGTTCACAAGGCCGTCGCGACAGTACCCATGTCGCGATCTGCCTACCCCGTCGCAATCCTCATTGACCCATGTCGCGTTCACAGGTTTTTGATGAAAATCCATAAAATTATTTATGTCGCTTTCTAAATAATTCTTACGCCTTTTTACAGTTATACCCCCAGAAAAAACTTGTGTTAAAGAAATATGGAGCTACATTGAATGATTTAAAATACATATTCACGACTTATTTCTATCTATGATCTCTTACACATGCACACCCATGAACCATCCTTATATGGCTGAAATCTGGCATAAAATATCTCTTAATGTATCTGGTAATTTATTGCAATAAAGCATATTAATTGCCCTATTTTAAAGGACTTGTATTCGTTTCTCGCGTTGTTTATATACCGATATCGACACTCCACTATTCTAGAATTCCTATAGAACGTCGAGTACCTGTTTTTATATACAACTTTACTTGGCTTGTGGTGAACTCTCCGTCGGATATTCCTTTCGCCGGACTAGTGAACCCTTGCACAAGGCCTCCGTAAGTCTCTTTGATCATGGATTCCCACATGATCGACGAGCCGGTTGTACCCTAACACCCATTACATCTTTAGGGATCGATATGATCCAAACAGCTATTAGAAGTTCGATCTCATCTTGAATCACGCCGGACCTCTGGACCTGTGCATAACAAGGCCAGTGGTAGGGTCGTGGATTTCCACCTGACTGCCAATACCAAGTGCGTGTGTTGTGCAACTGTTACTACCGCCTGGTTACTCGACGTATTACATGCAATGTCCACTAGCTCTCATCTATACTCTACTCGCTCACCTATTCACGTTCACTCTACTATCTCATCTATTCATCTAGTGCTCTTATCTATTTCTTGGTACTCTCAAATTGGCCATTAAATGATTGTCTAAAGATAAACAATATAACCAATGCCAGCGCATAGGGCCGATCAGGTTCTGGGGGAGCGCCCGAAGTGCCATTTGCCCGCAGGAGTTAAATGATCAGGATGTCGGCATTACATCCAAGTGTCATACTATCAAGATTAATCTAAGACAATCAACACATAGTGCTATATTCTCTCGTTGTCTTTTGACAAACAAGTGCTATACTCTCTCTCGGCTATCTTCGGATAACCAAAGTGCAATACTATCTCAATTGACAAAAGTTAATCAAAAGTGCCAGACTATTTCGATTGATAAGAAAATCAATCAAAGTGCAATTTACTCTCTATATGGCCAACAACTTTCTCTCTCCTTGCTATACATGTTGCTTGATATTGCTTGACGTTGAAGCTATGTGCCATCGTGTTGTTGTGTTGCTTTATATCGTGACTCGATCTTATTCGTTGTACTATACTTGATTCATCTGCTATTTGAACCATGTTATTTGTGCTCTTACTTTCTTGACTTTACATAACTCTCTCTATCTTTAGTTACTCTGCCATTTAATGCACTAATTATTTAAAGCCTGCTTGAGCCTGAGATTTAAGTCCTACTGGGCGTTATCGCTCCCCTTCGTTATTTGTTGTTGTGTCTCAGGTAAGTCGGACAATGGCGTTATACGTACCAATGGGACAAGACTAGAGTGATGAGCGACCCAAAGTCAACTCATGAAGTTACCTTAGTACCATGGAGTCTAGTAGTTATTGTTTTAGATTCTTTTCAATGTAATGATGTCATTGAGCCCTATGTATTGGCTCTGAATTAGGTTGTAATAGTCTTAGTGATTTTATAATGAAATCAAGAGTTATTTCGATTATTGTCATTAGATGCTCTGATGTTTGCGGAAGTATGCGCAATTTTCGTTACCATATTCGTTGTTCGCGTCTCCCTCTGATTTATTCCGCTGCTAAATTGGAGGGGCGTGACACAATCCCAGAGTAAATAAACATGAAAGCAAGCTAGTTGTGTCGACACATGTTCAGTGGTGTTGACACTCCCATGCATCCATCAAACATTGAAGTATGAAAGTGAACAGTGGTGTCGACACAGGATGCTTGTGTGTCGACACGCCTGTCCCTCCCAGAAGCTTGTTCTACAACCAGTGAATAGTGGTGTCAACACAGGATGCTTGTGTGTCAACACTCCCTGTCCCTCCCAGAAGTTTGTTCTGCAGGCAGTGGATTGTGTATCGACATAAGTGCAAAGTGTGTCAACACAATCAACAGACAAAGCTGCCAGGACTTGAAGCCAAGAACTTGTGTCGACACATATCTCATGTGTGTCGACACACTTCGACTATTTTTCCAGATCTAAGTTGTAATGACACGTGGATGATTTTGATTGAAGGCCTTTGAGTGGGAATTTTTGTGCCCCCAAATTCCAAGGCATTTCGTGGACTCATGAGACTATAAATGCCCATCATTCATTCATCCCTTGTGGGACACACACTTCAGTTCTCTCATTCCCAGAAGAAGAAGGCGTTTTCAGAGAAAAGCTTTATCTTGAAGAATTGCTCCCAGATCTGAAGGATTAGAAGATCCAAGCACCTGGTTGATCAGTCTCAACTGGCATTCTTAGATTCCGGAGTCTTCATCCTAGAGCTGGAGCTGGAGATCTGAATCCTCATTTGGAAGAAGAACAGGGGGATTCAAACCAGATTTCTTCAATTTGTAAATCAAGTGTTCCATCTGGTTCCTTATTTCAAACTCAATCTCTAGTGTGTGTTTGTGAAATTGGAGCAACTCTTGTGCTCAATTTCACATGTGTGTTCATATCTGAGATCTCTATGATCTTAGATTGTGTGTGTTGCAGTGTGACATATTTTGAACTGGAGACATAAGCCACTTGGTGTGTGTGTGTGGATGGTGGATGTGGGATACACAATTGTGTAATCCGAACCACCATAAATCATTGTGCCTTTTGTGGTTTGATTGCTTGTGCGTTAGATGTTTGGTAGGCTCACTGCTATCACATTAAATTGATCTGTCTGAACTATTCAGAATTGTGTTTAAGTCTGAGATCCGAGCTTCATTTTAATCTCTCTTAGTTTTTTTAACTGAGTAAAATTTGAATTCAGTGAAATCTATTCAACCCCCCCCCCCCTCTAGATTTCATCATAGCTTGTTTTCTACAACATTTCATTTGGTATCAGAGCAGGTTCTCATTGCACTTGCTTAGTGCTTGATCTAGAGATCAAGAGTTTTTGCTATGGAAATCAGTAAGGGATTCATGGCTGAGGGTCATTCAGTTACTAGGCCTCCATTTTTCGATGGATCTAATTATTCTTATTGGAAAAATAGGATGCAGGTGTTCTTAAGAGCTCAGGACTATGAACTCTGGAAGATTGTTGACAAGGGACCTGCTGAACTACCAGAAGATGAAGAACTATGGACTAAGGAGCAAATCAAGAAGTCCACACTCAACTGGAGTGCTATGAACATGATGCAGTGCGCAATACATCCCAAAGAGTACTCTAGAGTATCATCATGTAAGTCTGCAAAGGAGATGTGGGATAAACTTCAGCAAATTTATAAGGGAACATCTGAGGTAAGGGAAACAAAGGCAAGTATCCTAGTGTAGCAACCTGGATTTTTCTGAAAATTAAAGATCTAAATAATATTAAAGTTTTTATAATTGGAAAATCAAATAAAAGAAAATTAGTTAAATTAATCAAAGAAAAGAGAATTAAATAAAACCCATCAAATGAAAATAAGTAATGGGCTTTATTAAATGGACCCATTAGAAATTAGTGGGTCAAAATGGGATTTATAAAAAGAGAATAATGGAAAATACCCTAAATTCGGAACCTAGTTATTATCTAATTAGAAAAGAAGAATTTAATACATTAAATAAGCAAATAGAGTTAGATTTGGAATCCTAAACCTACCCTAATTGATTGGCCACGAATTTGGCTCTCTTCCCAACCCAAACAGGAAGTGGAATGCTTAGAAGGAAGGTAGGAAATAGGAAAACTCAGAATTAATAGGAATTAGACTTAAACTAGGAAAGGGAATGAGGAGAAGCTTAAATACTTCTCTTAAACTCTCATGGCCAGCCCTAGCTCATGCCAAGAAGTTGCTGGACCAGAAGGAGAGGCCAAGAGGAGGAGATCTCGTGGGAGAAAGGAGTTCTCAAGCCCTCAACCCGAGTTCTTCAAGTCTTAACCCTAGAAGAGGAAAACGATCAAAGGTAGGCATTCTCACGAGCATAAACCATGAAAATTTTTCTGTAGGATGTCTCATCTATCAGGGACAAAAGTCATTTGATTTCATATTTTTCCATCGAGAAAATCTTTAGTTCTTAATTTTCCAAGCTCTGTGAACTTCATGACCTCGAACCCTCTTATTAAATTCATATCATCATGGTTACTCATCCTCATGCGTTGAGATTTTTGCTGTAAGAACTGATGGATGTTAGGGTTCTTTTGCCCCTAAAAGCCCTAATTTTTATCTACTCTATCTTGGAATAAATTCTTGCATCTCCACTGATCACAATTTGTTGTACCCCATGTTTCATTTGATTAAACCCTGACCAAAACATATCCATTTTCAAATTCCTATTTACTGCAAGTTCTCATGCATGTTTACATCAACCTGCAACTGGTTTCATGATTTTTCGTTGCTTGTATAATTAGTTCTATAATTTTGAATCCCACTGTGTCAAAAAAGGGAAAGTCTAGTCCGCAATCCAAGATAGGTCTGATCCCTATCGTACTCAGGCACAGACCACCAAAACGTGATGGCCTGGTAGGTCGCGTACTGAGGTCTGGTTGCGACAGTCTGCCAATCGTGTTCTGAACGCGACAGGCATCCCCGTCGCGATCGTTGTGTCTGGTCTGAACGATCTGTCACGTTCCTTACAAGTCTATGTCGGGTCTCAGTGCCTGATCAGACAAGCCTGTCGCGATCCTTACAAGGTACTGTCGCATTCTGATCCGTCCCCATCGCGATCCTTACAAGTGTCCGTCGCGATCACAGGATTTTTGTAGAAAACCCCTGATTTGCTATGCTCTAATTGCCTATTGTGCTTATACCCTTTAATCCCAGTTATACTCACAGTAATTTCACTTAATATAATTGAACATTTCTATGTGAATGAAAATACATACACACGACCAATTTCCATCTATGATTTCATGTCACATGCACACACTTTGAAACCATCCAAATAGGGCTTAATTGGCATTAACATGTTACCAAATACATCTGGTCTTTTATGTAATTAAATTGCCTCATGCTTAATTATACATGTGTACGTTTTCGTGCGATGTTTTGGAACACCGATACCGACGCTCCACTATTTTAGAATTCCTCTAGAACATCGAGCACTTGTTTCTATAATTACCCTCTTTCTTGACTTGGACGAACTCTTCGTCGGATATTCCTTCTGTCGGATTAGTGAGTATTTGTTCAAGGCCTCCGTAAGTCTCCTCTGTCCATGGATTCCCACATGGTCGACGAGCCGGTTGTACCCTAACACCTATGATACCCCTTTAGGGATCAATACAATCCAAACGGCTATTAGAAGTTCACTCTTATCTTGAATCACGTCGGACCTTTGGACCTGTGCTTAACATGGCCAGTGGTAGAGTCGTGAGTTCCACCTGACTGCCAACACCGAGTGTGCGTGTTGTGCAACTGTTACCATCTCCTGATTACTCGACGTGTTACGTATAATGTCCACTAGCTCTCATCTATACTCTACTCGCTCATCTATTCTCGTTCACTCTACTATCTCGTCTATTCATCTAGTGCTATCATCTATTTCTTGGTATTCTATATTGGCCATTAACTGCTTGTCTAAAGATAAACAATATAACCAATGCCAGCGCAATGGGGCCTGATCTGGTCCTGGGGAGAGCGCCCGAAAGTGCCATTTGCCCATGGGAGTTAAATGATCAAGATGTCGGCATTACATCCAAGTGCCATACTATCTAGATTAATCTAATGACAATAAAAAGTGATATATCTCTCGTTGTCTGTTGACAACAAGTGCTATGCTATACTTGTTGTGCTATTGCTATATTTTGTGCTATTTGTGCTATGGCCATCTTGCTATTTGTGCTATACTCGACTCTCGTGCTATATTTGGAAACCTGTGCTATTTCATTCACATGCTATCCTACTATCTTTTACATGACTCTTTCGCTCTAGCATTAGTTACTCTGTCTTTAATACATTAATCATTAAAGCCTGGTTGACTATTGAGATTTAAGTCCTACTGGGCGTTATCGCTCACCCTGTGTTATTTGTCGTTGTGTTCTCAGGTGAGACCGAGGATGAACCATACACTCAAGAGGACAGAAACGACCTGGAGTGATGTCATGAGTACCCTAGCGTCCTATTACTATGTTTAGCGTTGTAGTAGTTAGGTTTGAAGTTTAGTCTTTGCTTTATTTCAATGTAATTGGGTCCTATAGATTGGCTCTGATATTAGTGGTTGTAACAAGACATTGGAAATTATTAATGAGAAATGTTTACTTTAGTATTATTCATTATGCAATGGTTTGATGTCTAGTATCTCCTCTATACCTTTTCTTGCAACTGCCTCGCGTTCCGATATTCCGCGTCGGGGCGTGACACCTAGTCTCAGAATATGAAATGTTCAGGATGAAGAGTGATGAGAGCATTTCTAAAATGTTTGCTAGATTCATGCTTATTGTAAATGGTCTTAGAGGTCTAGGAAAAGATTACTCTAATAGTGATCTTGTTAGGAGAGATACTTAGGTCTCTTCCATCAGCTTGGCATACAAAGGCCACTGTTATTGAGGATTCAAAGAATTTATCAACCATGCAATTAGATGAGCTGATAGGTTCATTAATGACATATAAGATTAATTGAAAAGAAATGCATCTGTCATTACATCTAAAAAACCTATGCTTTGAAAGCCTCATCTAGCTCAAAGAATGTAATTGAAAAATATGATGAAGCTGATGAATCTTTTGATGAAGTTGATGATGATGAATTGGTCTTATTGACAAGGTATTCAAGAAATTCTTGAGAAAGAAAGGGAAAGGTAAGTTCAAACCTTCCATAAAAAGGATTTTTAAAAGAAAAATGACTTCAATAAGAAAATTGAGACAAACAAGAAACTATATATCTGTTATGAATGAAGAAAACCAGGACACATGAGAGGAGAGTGTCCTGATCTGAAGAGAAAGCTAAAAAATCAGATGTTCAAGAAACTAGAGTCATGCTGGCCACATGGAGTGATGATGATGAAGAAGAGCAAGATGAAAGTGGATCTGATGAAGAAAGAAGTTTCATGTCTAATGGCCAGAAATGAAGAGAACAATGAAGTACGCTCTTCATTTGAAGACTTTTCAACTGATGATTGGGAGAGGCATATGCTACCTTATTTGAAAAATTGTGTGAATTAAAGCCTGAAAATAAATCATTGAAAAAGAAAATTCACAACATCTTGCATAACTCTCAAGAATCTGAACAAATAAATCTTCTGAATACTAAGATTGTTAGCTTTAAAAAGGAACAAGAAGATTTAAATGAACAGCCTGATCATGTCAAAGAAAGATGTCAATGCACTGAAAAGGAGAAACACATTTTGATAGATGAAAATGAAAAACTTAAAAAGAAAAAGAGGTGATTTAGGAAGAATTAAAAACTACTCAAAAGGAATTGAATGACAAGAAAGAAACATTGTCCAAATTTGTTAAAGGGAAAGAAAACCTAGATGCTATGTTAGGAGTTCGGATGAACACTACTAAGCATGGTTTAGGTTTTCAGTCTGAAAACAATAAGAAAATTGGACAAACTTTAATAACTTCATTTGTTAAAGGAAGCACCTCTTACAGTCAGTCAGAGAAAAACATTCAGGGAAAACCACTAATGAACTCAAAACTCAGAATCAATTGAAATTTTCCAAAACACAATACAAACATGGAAGAGTTCAAGGTAATAATCAACAAAACTTGAAGCCCAGTGCTAGATTTACTTCATATCCGAAAAACAATAAAAACTTCACAATTAAATCTAACTCTCATTTCAAAAGCAACAAAAATTTCACACCACAAAAAATCATGACTTGCACTATTTGCAAGAAATCTGGACATATTGATGATAAATGTAGATCAAAAGGGATGTATGCAGAATGAAACAAATCTGGATTCAAAACATTTGCTATTGAATTGAGAAACTGATGGGACCCAAAGTAATTTGGGTACTAAAATCCTCTTTCTAAATCTTTTTGTAGGAATGTCTTACAGCCCATAAGAAAGACAAATGGTACCTTGACAGTGGCTATTCAAGACATATGACTGGAGATAGGGAGAAATTTTCTTCACTAACTGAGAAAGATGGTGGTCAAGTGATCTTTGGAGGTAAAAACAAGGGTCAGATCATTGGAATTGGAAAATTTGGTAAGAATCCTTCAAGCTCTATTGAAAATGTCTTGCTAGTTGAAGGCCTTGATCATAACTTATTGAGCATCAGTCAACTTTGTGACAAAGGTCTTAAGGTAATTTTAATTCTAAATCATGTGAAATTGTTGAAAAGGATTCTAGAAAAATAAAGTTTCTTGGTCAAAGAATTAACAATGTCTATCCGTGGTTGACCTGAATGAGCATCAACAAGATAATCTTTGTTTAGTTGCTAGCCAACATGATCTATTTCAATTGTGGCATCAAAGGTTAGGTCATGCTAGTGAGAATGTTTTGAATAAATTGATGAGACATGCTCTTGTGAATGGTTTACCTAAAATGAAGAAAAGAAAAATGCTATGTTTGTTCTGCATGTGCTCAAGGTAAACAAACTAGAAAATTATTCAAGTCTGTTGCCCTTTAATAACTTCCAAACCCTTGAATTGTTACATATGGATTTATTTGGTCTACTAGGACACTCAGTCTTAGTGGACATAGATATGGGTTTGTAATTGTTGATGATTTTTCTAGGTTTACCTGGGTATTTTTTCTATCTCACAAGAGTGACACAATTGAAAACTTTCAGAATTTTGTTAATAAAATTGAAAATGGAAAAATAAATAAAATTTGCTCCATACTTACTGATTATGGAGGAGAATTTGACAATAATCTTTTTTTTTATTTGCAGTGAAAAATGAATTGATCACAGATTTGCTTCCCCAAAGACTCCTGAACATATGTAATTGTTGAAAGGAAAAATAAAACATTGGTGGAGATGGCATGAACTCTGTTGATTGAAAGTCAGCTTCCAAGGACCTTTTGGCAGAAGTTGTCAACACCTCATGCTACATTCTCATAGAGTCATGGTAAGACCAGTCCTTAAGAAAACTTTCTATGAACTCTTGAAAGGTAAGAAACCTCACATTGCTTATTTTAGATTTTTGGAAGTCTTCATTCACAATAATGATAAACATGATCTAGATAATTTGAAAGAAAAAGTGATGTAGGCATTTTTCTAGGGTACTCTAGAATTCAAGGTCATATAGGGTATTTAATAATGAATCAAGAACTGTGGAAGAAACTCCACATGTCATTTTTGATGAAAATTGTGAAAAACCTAATGACCATGATTCTTGCAGGAACCAAGAAGAAGATGTTGATATTCTTCAAAAGAATCAGATCAACCACTAGAGAATGAAGAAGTTGATGAACATGAGATTGTGTCGACTCAACAAGCATCAGTGTCGACACCATATCAAGTCAGTACAGTGACAAGAGGTAACTCCAAATATTCCAAAGATCATCCACTTGAGAATGTAGTAGTAATGTTCATGATAGAGTGTCATACTAGATCTCATTTTAAAAATATCATTGAACAAGACCAAATGGCTTTCATATCTCAAGTGGAACTTAAAACATTGAAGAAGCATTGAAAGATGAATCTTGGTAGAAGCAATGCATGATGAATTGAATCAATTCAAAAGAATAATGTGTGAAGCCTAGTTCCCAGAAATCCTGAAAACTCAATAATTGGAACTAGGTGGGTATTTAGGAATAAATTGAATGAAGAAGGAAAAGTTGTAAGAAATAAAACTAGGCTGGTTGCAAAAGGAAACAATCAGGAATTTGGGGTTAACTTTGAAGAATCCTTTGCACCAGTAGCTAGGCTAGAAGCTGTAAGGATTTTATTGGCATATGTATGTTCAAAAATTTCAAATTATTTCAAATGGATGTGAAAACTGTCTTTTTGAATGGTTATATTAAAGAGGAAGTATTTGTTGCTCAACCACTTGGATTTGAAGATCATGATAAACTTAACCATGTTTATAAACTACACAAAGCTCTTTATGGATTGAAACAGGCTCCAAGAGCATGGTATGACAGGCTGAGCAGTTTTCTGGTTTAAAAAATTATTCCAGAGGTAAGGTGGATCAAACTCTTTTCACAAAATATGTCCAAATCACATCATTGTAGTTCAGGTTTATGTGGACGATATCATTTTTGGTTCCTCCAATCCTTCACTGTGTGAAGAATTCTCACATCACATGCACAATGAATTTGAAATGAGTCTTATGGAAGAATTAAATTTTTTCTTGGCTTGCAGGTTAAACAACTTAAAGGGATTCTTCATCAACCAAGCAACCAGCAAAATATGTCAAGGAATACTGAAAAGATTTATGTTTAAACAAGCTAAGCCAGCATCCACTCCCATGAGTACAAGCATCAAATTGGACAGTGATGAGAAAGGTAAAATGGTTGATGCAAAGCAATACAGAGGTATGATTGGATCTCTCTTGTATCTTACTGCAAGTAGGCCTGATATTCAATTTAGTGTGTGTCTTTGTGTTAGATTTCAGTCTAGTCCCAAAGAAAGTCACTTGCTTGCAGTTAAGAGAATTTTTAGATATCTCTGTAGTACTTGTGAATTGGGTTTGTGGTATCCAGCTGGATGTCATCTGATTTAATTTCATATTCTGATGCTGACTATGCTGGTTGTAAACTTGATAGGAGAGTACTAGTGTTTTGTCAATACTTGGGAAATTGCATGGTAACATGGGCATCCAAAAACAACACTCATTGCACTTTCTACTGCAGAAGGAGAATATGTTGCTGCAGGGAGTTGTGCAGCTCAAGTGTTGTGGATCAAAAGTCAATACTTGACTATAAATTATATTAGATGTTCATCTATCATGTGTGACAATACTAGTGCCATAATCTCTCCAAAAATCCAATTCAACATTCCAGGACAAACATATTGAAATCAGACATCATTTTCTTAGGGATGAAGTTGCAAAGAAAATATTGAACTGGAATTCATTCCTACTGAATAATAAATTGCTGACATTTTTACAAACCATTGGCATAAGAAAGATTCACATCATTGAGAAGAGACTTGGAATTTGCAACATGCAAAAAAACTAATATCAATTGGGATTCTTATGCAAAGATCAAATTGGTATATCAAATGGTGAACTATGGAAAGACAAGTTATGCTGTCTAGAAACTATCATTATGTTGTGAGGAATAACCTCCGTCAAGTACCATGATCTTCCTTGTGTAAGAGTATTAATTTAAAAATAAAAATAAAAAAATGAAATGAAATTAGTTGTAGTGAAACGTGTGTGTGTTCATGTTCATATCTTTCATGCTGATCATGCTTGATTGAATGCTGAAATTGTGTGCTGAATTGATTGTACATTCTTGAATACCAATTTTTCATTAATGCACATTTTGAGGGGGAGCATTATAGTTTGAAAAGGAAAGTGAGTTCTGAAAGAAGACTTTAAATGTATTAGATTTGCACATGAAGTATTTGCGAACAAGCTGTTGTGTTTGATTAATTGGTGAGGAAATGTGAGTATTGCAATGTTGTTAGGTCGACACACAATCTAGTGCAGTGTCGACACTAGATAATTGTTCCTCATTGTAAGTGATCTTTTCACAGATTATGTGTCAACACACATCCATTTCTGTTGACACAACTCTCCAATACCATTCTCAAATCTTTCAATCTGAATCACATTCACTTCATTTAATTTCTTGTGAATTCTATGATTGAAGAAGGATTTTCTTTATTTTGATGAAAATTGATCAGATCAATAATTCAGTGGGAGCTAAAAGATTCATTGCATTTTCTCTCATCAACAAACAAAACCAATTTAGTGATTTGATGAATATGTAATTCATGAAATGATCATTATTCTTTTGAAATCAACCAGGAATACATTCTTATAGTCTTAACATATTCTTTAAGTCAACATTATTTTTTTTCTGAAATCCTAAAGTAATTTGATTTCTTTGGTTGAAAAATGTTCAATTTAGTATTGTCCTTACACATTTCTTTTGAGGTTGATGAAGTCTAAAATTATATTAATTTCTTGATGTTCATTAAAACAAGTTGTTTTCTGGCAGAGCAATGGCATGAACACTGAGAAACTGCACACCTTCACACAAAAAGTGAGGAGCTATGTATGTCATGAGGTGTTATGCTATCTCTGTTCTAAGGGTTAAATCAAAATATGTAAGATCAATGCTAACTGAGTAACCGGAAATATTGGCATCTGATAAACGTATATTTCCATGTCAAAAGGTTTTCATTAACCCCTTGAAGCAGAATAATTAGTAAATCCTCAGTAACCAGGACTCTGGTGTGTGAAAAACATGTGTACCTAAGTGAAAAAAATTTACTATATTTGAATGCTCATTGCTTGAAATTCAGAAAAATCAATCAAACAAAATGAACAATTTATACCTAATTTAGATCTTTTAAGGGTGTTTAACTTCAATACTAATGGCATTTATCCTAATGAAATCTCCTAACATTGGTTTAGTAAGGTGTAAAAGAATGACTTTGTCTAAGAGAATATTTTATTTCAATTAAGTTGTTATCTAGGTGCTTCAGAATTTTTCAATGGTCAAATTTTGAATGATATTCCTCAAATCATGAATTTTTAATGGAATGATGATGAAAATTGAATATGAAATCTTTAACATATTAAAAATCCTTGAATAATTTGTTTTAGATTTTTTTTATCACAATAATGATTTTCCTTCTCATCATTTTCAAAAATTCAATATTTCTTGTAAACTCAGTCACCACATATCTGCTCATGTGTCGACACAACTTGATGTCAGGTCGACACATGTCTTTCCTATGTCGACACTACTGGACCCAGACGCCGGTTCTAGTTTGAGGTAAATGGACCCTGAGCTCATCTTACCTCCTCTCTTTTGGTGTCGATCCACTCATAAAGTGCTCTAACTTTTAGGTCGACCCTATTTGGCAGCTAAGCAGACTCCAAGGCTTCGAGCCAAGTCCAAGGCGCTGCAAGAGGTTGTTGTCATCGAGGAACCCCCACCAGAAAGAAGAAGCAAGTTTTGGCATGATCCGTCCAAGAGGAAGTCAAACTCTGGTCCTTCTGGTACGCCATCCAAGCGGAGCAGATCAATCCCCAAAGTAAAGGCAAGTCCCCCATGCCTTCTAGATACCCTAAGAGGAAAGTTCTTCATGATTCCAATGATTCTGATGAGATGATTCATCCCTTGATGGCACCCCTTCCACAAACCCTAAGCGTCAGTTGATAGAAGAGTCGTCCTCTGCACATCTAGGACTCCAGTGGCACCCCTTCTCAAACTATCACTGAAGGGAGGTCCATCTTAAAACCTAGGGCTGTGGATTTGTCTGATCAAGCATTTGTAGATGCGTTTTCTTAGTTTATTCCCTTCTTGAATTTCAAGGATGGCTTCATTTCATCTCTGAGTTTAGAACCTTTTACCCTCGATTAGTTCAAGAGTTCTATTTGAATATTGAGGATATTGGGGAAGGTTTTAAATCAGAGGTTTAGTGTTCAGATTCTCTTCACTCTAAAATTGGCTTCACAACTATTTCACATACCTGATTCTGGTAAAGATTATTGCAACTATGAGTTTAACCTTCATGAGGCATACACACTTCTTACTGGACTTCCTCATGACAAGAAAAATTCTAAACAAACTCATGTCACTAGTTTCAACACCAACAATTTCCCACCAATACTCAGATTGGTTCATCATGTCTTTACCACCATAATCACTCCTCAAGGTGGTAGTAGGAATAGGCTCACTGACATTCAGAGATTTGTTTTGTACTGGATGAAGAAGAACATCAAAGTTAACCTGAATTTGATCATGTCTAAGATAATCTCTGAGGCAATTTGGAAAGAGCTTCATAGATCAATACCTTATGCTGCTCACTTGATTACTGACTTTGAGCATTTTGGGGTTTCTTTTTTTAATGAGAAAGTGCAAAAGATACCTCAAAACAACATCTACTATTTGCACCATCTTCAGAAATTTATGAAGTTTAGAGTTGAAGGAGATCAGGTGCTTAGAAGGCCTGTTGTGGAACCACCAGCAGTGAATGTAGAAGAAGAACATGTTCCAGAAGTTGAAGTTCCTCAGGGTGATCCAGTGGAACAGCCACATGTTGAACCTACTATCCCACAAGATATGTCAGTTCCACCCACTCCTCAGGCCTCTCCACCTCCTTCCCATGGGCTTATTCCTTCAAATTTCTTCCAGCAATATCACAGCTCAGACTCCACTTCATCTGGTGGATCATTTGTTCCTCCTAAGCTTTATAAATTCCTTCAGTTTCAATTTGACAATTTGAACTCCTCTATGACAGAGATGTCAGCCAATTTTGATTTCAGAATTCAAAGACTTGAGAATACAGTGAATGGTTAATTTTTAAGACAACAAGAGATGGTTGAACATGCTACTAGAAGATTCAACAGATTGGTTTGAACTTTGGGTGATGCTTCCACTCAACTACAGTGCCTTCAATTTGATTTGCAAGCTATACTTTTCAATATTCTTAAACATACCCAACAAAGCATTCAAACTGGACAGGATGTTGTGAATCAAGTGTCCAAATGTCGGTTGTCCTTTGCACACTTTGTTGAAGATATGGACATATGAAGGCACATACAACACATATTGTTAAGGAGATAGCAGATCTCAGGAATGATTTTGGAAACATATGGCAGACAGACAATGTTCCTAGTTCTTCCACTGCTGCTCCTCCCATGTCTCACGGCTTCACTCAACTCCAAGCACATGTTTCAAAAAATCTTCAAAAAATGGAAGAGATATTGCATACCAGACTGACTACTATGCAATCCCAGTTGATGTCTAATTTGGGTACTTTGGAAGCAAAAATGAAGGCCATTGAGGGCAAGCTGCCTCCTCCTCCATCTACATGATGCTCCTTTTATTTTGATGATGTCAAAGGGGGAGAAGGGTGATAAGGTGTACTGATTTGTAATGGGTGCTATTTTATTTTTTGCTTGTTGGTTTAAACATTGGATGTTATGCTTGCTCTTTTTGGGAATTGAAAATTGAATGATATGTTTGCTCTTGATGTGAAGTGAATTTGTGATGTAATTATCATTTTGTATGCAATTGAATGATATGAATGATTGCCTTAAAACATCATGTATCAGTAAATAAAAATTGTTTAATGAATCTTAGTTGCCATCATTAAAAAGGGGGAGATTGTTGGACCTCTTGGTTTGATGATGTTTAACTATGATACATACAAATGTGGAAATCATGCATCAATTATATCTAACACTATTTTCCATGTGTAGCTCAACGAAATGTTCATATGATGACAGTGGTATCGACACAATTCAGATAGTGTGTCGACACGATGCAATTCTAGTGCAAATAATCAAGAAAGCAAGCAAGTTGTGTCGACACAACTTCAGTGGTGTCGACACATCCCATGCATCCAGCAGATAGGGAAGTATGAAAGTGCTAGTGGTGTCGACACAGGATGCTTGTGTGTCGACACATACTATCTCTCCCAGAAGCTTGTTTTGCAGCCAGTGACCAGTGGTGTCGACATAGGATGCTTGTGTGTCGACACTCACTGTCCCTCCTAGAACCTTGTTTTGCTGCCAGTGGAATGTGTGTCGACACAGGTGTAAAGTGTGTCGACACACCTCAAAAGACAAAGTTCCCAGGTCTTAAAGCCAGGAACATGTG
The DNA here is from genome assembly GCA_014218235.1 of Colocasia esculenta. Lineage (NCBI taxonomy): Eukaryota > Viridiplantae > Streptophyta > Magnoliopsida > Alismatales > Araceae > Colocasia > Colocasia esculenta. Next base: position 141,374,812 of record CM024756.1, on the reverse strand, counting down.
TCGACACATGTCTTATATTTGTCGACACACATTGACTGATTTTTCCAGATCTGAAATGTAAGGACACGTGGATGATTCTAGTTGATGGCTTTTGAGCAAGAGCTTTTGTGCCCCCAAATTCCAAGGCATTTCGTGGACTCATGGGACTATAAATTCCCATCATCCACTCATCTCTTGGGGGACATACACTTCAGTTCTCTCACTTTAAGTAGCAGAAGGCAATTTCAGAGAGAAGCTTCATCTTGAGGAATTGCGTCCAGATCTGAATGATTAGAAGATCCAAGCACCCTTGCTGATCAATCTCAAGTGGAATTCGCAGATTCCAGAGTCTTCATCCTGGAGCTGGAGCTACAGATCTGAATTCTCATCTGGAAGTAGAACAGGGGGATTTAAACTAGATTTCTTCTATTTGAGATTCAAGTGTTCTATCTGGTTCTGTACTTCAAACTCAATCTCTTGTGTGTCTTTTGTGAAATTGAAGCAATCCTTGTGCTCAATTTCACGTGTGTGTTCAGATCTGAGATCTCTATGATTTCAGATTGTGTGTGTTGTAGTTTGACATATTTTGAACTGGCGACATAAGCCACTTTAGTGTGTGTGTGTGGATGGTGGATGTAGGATACACAATTGTGCAATCCGAACCACCCTAAATCATTGTGCCATTGTGGTTTGTTTGCTTGTGCGTTAGATGCTTGGTAGGCTCGCTGCTATCACATTAAATTGATCTATCTAAACTATTCACGATTGTGTTAAAGTCTTAGATCTAAGTTACATTTCAATCTCTATTAATTTTAACTGAGTAAATTTTGAATTCAGTGAAATCTATTCAACCCCCCTTCTAGATTTCATCATAGCTATTTTCTGCAACATTTCAAATGCTGCTGACAACACACGGCACCACAGTCGCCTCCACAACTCGTCCGACATCGAGCTCCTGTGACGACGAGCCCCTACCTGAAGGGAGTAGGGGGGGGGGGGGGGGGGGGGGGGCGGTGAGCCTTGCGAACAAGGCCCAGTAGGGAATACTAGTCCCTTACTAGCCAGAGCAGCAGGAACTCCGAAAATACGAAACTACACTAGATAAAGCAAGGAACACCTACAGGAAGGTACTACTAAGCAGTAGAAGAGAACAATGTAATGCCTCCTCCACCAACCAAGGTCGTGACACACATACGACTTCCTCAGAAACCAATAGAGTCGACACACACGACAACAAGTCTCAGCATGCCCGCTGGGATAGGGGCTCATGGAGACCACAGAGTAACCATGTGAGAAGGACGTCTCACTACAAGCATGGCAACCTCAGACCTCCACAAGGTCGAGGGCCCACAAGCTGAACTACCCTGAACCCTGGACACACCGCGAGGTCGGGAACCACACACGCCAGTGCCACCACAGACTGGCACCAAGGAACGGAACTACGAAATCGAGAGGGCATTGAAGCAGAAACCACCAGAAGCACGAGCCAACAAGGCCAAACCAACAACGTCAAACGAAGCTAGACACGGCCAGGCTACAACCACCATGCAGGCTAGGGCAATGAGTCGCACTAGGAAACATCGTGAGGAAACGTCGTCACAACAACATCAACTAAGCCACCGCCATTGGCATCTAAGAGGAGGACACACCATCTACTCCTCTCTGCTCGCAAGCTAGCTCTTGCCTCTAACCTCCCTGGAAGATGGAGACAGAGCCGCCATAGAACACCACAAGAACGCATGCACCACCGCAGCTTGGCCAAGCTGCGGTCCCATGCCTAGCATCACTACGTGACTCCGGAACCAACAAAAAGAGAGGCACTGAGACAAAGGACTGTTTGGGCCACACCGAGAAGAAAACATCTCAACAACCTTGGCGTCCCACCCCAAACAAGAGAGATCAACAAACGACTCAGTGTCGCTATCCAAACCTCGTTTTACCCTCTGCTCTAGAGTCCGCCAACTAGGCTCCCAACTCAAGCACCCTCGTAGTCCAGAGCACTCCCTCAATAGCCTCCTGAGGATGGGGGTCCTAGGCAACGAAGACAACATGAGAACAGGACAAGCCTTCATGTGCCAAGCACCGGGCGAACAGGCGGGGCAAGCACAACAAAAAACCATGACAAATTGTTGGCTTCTAACCCACGACAAGCCCAACAAGAAGAAGGCACCCACGAATCCTCTAGAGGGCTGTTGCCATCCAAGGCACACACGAGCAGGCCAGAAGCTTGGAACACCACCAGTCGGCATGGAAAGCATCGCTCTACTAATAATCGATAGACCATCGGTCAATCGATTATTAGACTGACTCGAACCTCCTGACACCGCCGCCAGGACATAGCCACAAAGGTGTCACCTTGAGTAACTAAACGCAGCGAGGTAACCTGCCGCGTTCCCCACCTGAAGGTCCTAACGGCAAGTCTACCGTGGGGCACATGCCGACACCCCAACCAGGGCCATAAAAACACCCGAGGCAACACAGGTACTATCGCGTCCCCCCTGGCTGCCGCGATACCATCACGACGGGGCAAAGCATCATGATAGGAAAATGCCTTGTGATAGCGATCCTTATCGTGATGGGTCAAGGAGTTGCGACAAGGTCCTGTCTGACCGAGCAAACACCTCTTCTTGTGTCGCGACGTGCACTGTGGTCGAGACACCAGCAGAGAGGGACCTACGGGATGCTCCATCCGAGGCCGCCCACAAGCCACAACACCACCACACACATGGAAAACTAATAAATGCTATCTACAAACCACGAGGGGCTCCCATCCACCCAGATTGAGAAGGATTCAAGCAATCCCTACCTTAAAACAAAGAAACGAACCCATAAGGGCCTTCACGTCAGATTGGACACCTCCTCCTCCACTACAACAATTGGAGCTATACCCACAGAATTTACCTATAGTAGGGTAATACGTAGGTATATACCACAATTTACATGTTAAAATCGTCCGTTGCAAGGATATGCACACGCTTTTTTAACCATATGTAGATACAAATATATAGTTACGGTTTTTACAATTGTGAGAGAATATATTATTTTAGCCCTAGTTTATTAATAAGTGTAACAAAAAGATGTATACACCTATGAAAAGCTACCAAATATAGGTATTGGTCTATTCATAATATCCTAAAAAAATAGGAACCGTGAGTATATAGTTGTGGTGGCAATACATTTCCCTGCGCGGGAAATAAAAAGCCTAGGATATGTAGGGTTTCGGCGGATACCTCCTTCTGCACGACCAAGCCCCGACGCTGACCACGCCCTATCATGACCAAGCCCCTGACGCCGACCACACCCTCATCGTCGTCGAAGCCCGACGCCGACCGTGCCTGCGCCCTCGTCGTCGTCCAAGCCCGACACTGACTGCACCCTCGTCATCGCCCAAGCCCGACGATGATTGCACCCTTGTCGTCATCGAAGCCCGACGTCAACCGCGCCCTTGTCTCTTGCAAGCCAGACGCCCCCGTGATCATCCACGCCCTAGCTAGCATGCCCTCGGCCAACATCGTCATCGTCCAAGCCGGACGCCGACCGCGCCCTCGGTCACCATCGTCGTCATCCAAGCCAGACGCCGCCGTGATCATCTATGCCCTAGCACGCCGCTGTCATCACCTGCTGTTGTCGTGCATGACCTGATGACCTGGTCGACCGCGCAATCATCGTCTCAACCCTACAGTGTCGCCTTCGCATCCCCGCCCGAAGCTTTCTTCTTTGCCCTTTCTAGCACCTGCTTCCAAGCGCGAGGAGAAGCATGGGTCGTCATTGCCACCTCTGCACCTCCATCCAAGGTACAACCACCAACACCACATCGCAGTCCCATATTCTATCCTCGCACGAACTGGGAGAACATTTCCCCATTCCAGGGCAGTGTTCCTTCTTCCACTTGCCCATTCAAATCTCGTAGGTTGCTAGTATGCTTCAGCCTTCACTCTTTAATTCTTATAGCTGGTTCAGTTGTCCCAAAGTTGATATGAGAAGTATCTTCTATCTGATTCTAATATTCTAACAGGATATCTGTGTAGTTGCCAAGTATGGATTTTCTTAAAGTAATCTCTTTGTTGACATATTACTCTATAGTATGATGCTCAGTCTGTCTGAAGCCACAAGGAGAACAACCGCCATTTATCTGACTGCTTGTTTCACATTTTTTGTTTCTTATTTTTTTTTATATGCTTTTCTAGCTGTATTGACCATATGCATCATATTTTATTTGTATACATGTTTCTCTCTCTCTGGCCTCTTTATTCTTTGTCCTTCACAATTAAAACACATCATAATAATTTTATAGATATCTAGTTATCTGCTAGCAATCTGAATGGTTGGTAATAACCATAGTTAGGAATTAGGACTGATTAAGTATATGTATTTTTTTCATACAAAGAGTCTTGTCTACCAAATGTAGGAAATTCATTTCACATTTCGAAGCTGTGAAATCCGGGAAATATGCAGAACTAGATTTTGATGGACAACAATTTGTTGTAGGGTGATGAAAAAGGTCGTGCTGCACTTCTGACTTATTATGTTCTAATGACATCAGATATCCTTTTATACCAGATCAATTGACTGAATTATGATTAAACATTCTTTTTCCTATAGTTACTTATGGTCCTCTGGTTTGCATGATATAGAACATGGTGAAAGCTTGAAAACCTGCATAGAGATATAATTTCTATGGTTTTATATATATACCAGGTCATCTGACTGTATTATGATAAGACATTCTTTTTCCTATAGTTGTTGTACGGTCCTCTGGTTTGCATGATATAGAACATGGTGGAAGCCTAAAAACCTGCACATATAAATGATTTCTATGGATTTATATTTATAAATATGTATGTTTGTTTTTACAAACTGCAGGCTGATTTTGTGCCTGTAGGTGATTTATAGATACCTATATGCCTATTTCAAGGTTGAAAATTTCCATGTTATTCTCTCTAAATTGATCTTATATGTCTATTTATAAATTGATCTTTCTTGCTCATCATCATTTTATTCTTGACGAATATGTAGTCATTTTTATACCAGTCAGGAAAAAGTCAGAAATGGAAATGCTGAAGTTTCCCCAATTCCTCATATATATGTGTCGATAAATTTTTATTTAAATGAAAAGAGTTTGCAAAGTCATTCGTTCCACACACCCCCTCACAAGTGGTGTAAACATCCACCAGTGCCAGAGTACTTTAGAAAAGTAATATAAATTGCATTTGTTCATGCACTTTAACTAGTAAATTTTAATCATGAAATGGGAAAGTATGATTAGGGGATCCCAGGTATATATGACTATTTCATGCTTTGCGAGTATGGACATTTTAGTATGGACATTTTAAACATGAAATGGGATCCTAGGTTTCCTTTGTTTTTGTTCAGTTTTGCATATTTCAGTGCTTTTGTTTTAAGGTTTTCTTTGAAAAATTTGATTGGATTTTCTGGACAAACTTCAAGGGTACAATTTTTTTTACAGATTTGAGTTGATAAATTTTTAATTTTTTTTTACATAGACTTGTTGCTTTCTAGGATCCTTCTAGGACTGCAGTGATGGCACACCACCAATCCCCAAAGTTTCTCCCTTTCTATTGCTGCCCATTGCCGCTATCATCTTTATCATCCCAAAGTTTCCAACATAAATATGTTTATGACAATTGTTCAACTTTGTTGTAGGCCAAGAATGATGATAAGTGTGCTCCATCTTCACACGTGGATGTGCATATGACCAGTGCAGTTGAGGGACAAACTGTAGATCAAGATGTAAAGTGCATTATAGATTGTGAAGATGTAAGCAAGGTATAATCAACTTGTGATTCTCTTTCAAGTTATACTTATACATGCTCAATATCTTTTTAGATGTTTGGATTTTTCATACATGTTACAGTTGATTGGAAAATGTATTCTTTTAGTTGACACTGAGATGCAACATGTAGCTGATGGAATCCTCATCAGCACAGAAATTGAAAAGGTAGTCTTGGGCCATAAAATACGCACTTAGTACTGTGAGGTATCAATCACCCATGCTCAAAGGCCAAACACATCACTATTTGTTAAGGATCATTTAGGAAAAGGTTGAGTGATGCTCTCGGAAGCCCATCTTATGGTTAAAGGACTATGTAAGTAGTTAACTATATCTCCAATTTAACATTTCTTCCTATGTCTTCAATTTGGTAACTTTTAGCCTGGTATGATCTATTTTTTCAGGTTATGGTCCATCCATGATGCTGCTTGGTTTTGACTTCGTCTTGACTAACATTGCTAGACTACACACATTGACTATAAGCATGAACATTGCGGACAAACTTTTTTTTTTGAGATACACTGCTCTTTTGTTGAGACAAGACTTTTTATTTTGAGATACACACTTTAACTTTTTTGAAGTAGACTTTTTATTTTGGATTATACTGGCCTTTGTTTTTGAAGCAGACTTTTTTTTTGTATATGGAAGTCATGTGCTTATATATATGCATATGGTTGCCATGGGCCTTTAGTGGAGTTTCCCTCTTGTATATATGGCCATGTGTGTATGGATGCTAATATGTTTTGTTATTTCTTGCTATGGATGTTAGATCTTACATTGTTTCAGGAAAATATGAAAACTGTGACTACAGGGTCAGCTGTACTTGGATTTGTATATGTCTTCTTGTGTGACTGCAACTTAAATGACGTGTCAGGTGAGGTCTCATTTGTTTTGAGTAAAGCAGTCCATTTTTTTTCTTGAGGGCAGGATCAGAGGTTAACAATGCCGAAGTTTATTTTTTGCCAAAACAGTCAGTTAATGTGCTAGTTTCATCTCTTTTTAGTGTCGTGTTCAATCTCAAGTTGTTTTATTCTTTCTTATGTGATCCATTTACCACAACTTTCATGAATTTAATTTTTGTTAGCATCTTACCTATGTTATCTGAAAAGGCAAGCAAGGTGCCCACCTAGTCAACAATGCGAGGAGATGCAAGCTATATGGGGTGTTTTGTAAAAAAAAAAAATTAGATGGGACGATTTTATTTTTATTTAAGTATGAGGAAAGAAAGCTATATGGGGTGTTTGAAGCAACTTCTGATGGTGCTATGGATATTGTCCTATGGCTTTCAGCTCATCAGGGAAGCTATTCTCAGCCCAGGTAAATGGGTTTGATCAGTTTTATCTGATATAATTATGGCTTATCAATTTGCTAAGACTCTACATTTTTTTGAAATGTCATATGGATCCAAGTTTCATTCAGGACAATCTGGCGTTGCCCTCCATTAAGTGAAGGTGAATTTTTTAAGCAATCAAACAAAATTACCATGCTCCAAAGAAGTTCCACCTTCATTTGTCTGGAAAACAGGTCTGGAACCTTTTTTATTTTTTTTTTCTACTGTATTAGCAATGGGGAGAGAGTTTATTTCTTATTCATCGAGTACCTATAGAAAGAAACCAGTGGCAATGCTTTGTTCCTGAGACTACTCTTGCCTTTGATTGTAGGTCTATAAGCTTTTAGAGTTATTTGAATATATATATTCAGGTCTGGAAAACAAGAACCCAACAAAAAAGCAAAGCGCACCGATTTGCACATCCCTTGCTTGGCATCTACACTTAAAGATGGTACTTTCTCTACTGTACCATTAAGAGATGAGTTCCTTGAAAATGCAAGTTTGTTCATTTTGAGACTTACGGTCGTATACATCAACGTATTGATATCGGGTAGGCACTTTTTACTATTTTACAGTGAGCTCCTTAGTCATCAATAACATGGCAAGCTAGATATGGCATAATCAGTGGATTCTTTTAGATTTTTTCCTTCATGAATTTGCTATCCTTGTTGCCAAGAGACCACCCTGTTAGTCTGCTGTATATTTAGTGATGTTCAAAGAGAAAATGTGTTGAACAAACAGTGGATATTATTGCATTACATTTTTTCTTAGAATTGCCTTGCTACCTAAGTGCTCCAATCGGGTGGTCATTTTCTTGCATATTTTGGAATAAACAGTATTGATATATCCAGCTGGCTAGTATTGATCTCAAATTAGTGAATGCAGAGTTCTAGTACAACATGTACAATAAGTATATAATGCTGCAAAGGCTAGTCTAATACTGATTAAGTACATTACTGCTGAGTAGCTCTATGTTAACATATACCCTCATATTTCTGTTTGTAATGATTGAGGTTGCAGGTGACTTCATCTGGATTTACAAAGAAAGACAACATTTTGACATGTATGGATCTCATTGTTAATCAACATAGGCATCAGAGAATTTTACTCTTTCTAGACATCAGAAGTATGTTATACTGTTGTGTAAAAAAATAAAGAAGGAATTATTGAATGTTAGTGTTAAGTCAAAGCACTATGGACGTGCATGGAGATTGTTTGACAATTGTTTGTTATGATACGTGTTCCCCTACGGAAATGAGAGCTCCTTTAGAGCTGATTTTTTTCTAAAACATCAAATCTGGTATATTTAACTAGAAAAACAAGCAGATGCCTTTTAGTCTCTTCAAGGTAGTGCCTTTGCCTTTAACATATAATTTTATGAAATTATACATTTTATAGTTAAGATGCCCATTGTTAGAGGAAGGTTTCCTAACCTAACTGAGGAAGGAAGAGTTTATCTACGTGTTTGCTATCATCTTTGTTACCAATGTTATTCTCAGATGGGTCATAGCAGTTCTGCAGTAGTTCTTACATTTTCCATTCAGGTATGTGGGAAAACTTTTTGTAAAGTATATGGAAAAACCAATGGAAATTCTGAAAGCTCAATGAAATGGCTGGATTTGATCCAAATGAAGAGATTGAACTTTATGAGGTCTAGATTATGTGAAATGAATCTTCGGTTATTTTTTATTTTTGTCAAGTTTTGATATAGTGAAGAATAGGCCTATAAAATGCTGTGGCGATGTTATAATGCTAATGCTAACTCTGACTCCAACTTATTTTGTAGGAAATAAAGTTTGAACCAAATGTGATGTGTGAACACATTGACCAGAAACTTACTTTTCGATCTAGCCAGGTATGAAGTGGCTTATGTGGATTGGTCTTCGTCAATAACAATAGAGACTTTCTAATTAAATGATGAAATTTTAAACTTTCTGAATTATTTGCTACATGCAGCGTGAAGATGGTGATATCATATGTTATCAAAAATCTCCTCCACTAGAGAATGATGAACTGTGTCGTTATCCAATGTACCGTCCTTTTTGGAATATGTGCATAATCGGCTGGTGTAACTCTCTAATCATTTTGGGAGTTGGCTTTACAAAATTCAACAAGGCAGCCAAAAAAGGACTGCATTCATTCCTGCTTCCCTTATAAACAAAGAAAATGATGGCAGCAGCTGCCCCCAAAACATCCCTAATTAAAGAGAAATGAGTATCTCCATGTCCAACTATGCATGAATTGTCCACCAATACAAGCCCCATGCAGATCCCTGATGTCATCTGTACCAGTTGCAGGAGGATGCCCTGTCATCTGAAGCTTCCTGCTTGCTCCTCCTGGAAACTGCCCAAAGTCACCTTTCAAAAAAAAGGAAACTCCAGAGAGCCATAGAAAACCTGAGTTTGCAATTGTTTACTTGTCCAAGAAGGCATAAAATTATGTTACATAAAGATAGGTGTATAATGGTAATTTCCGAAATCTATGCTCCTCGTACCAACTACTGGCATTCCATCAAGCTTTGACAATGGCATTTTACATCGGAATTTCTCTTACTTCTTGTTTTTGCAACATATTCTCTTGTTCCTGACCATTTGGCTAGTCAAAGGTTGATGCTCATCTACAGTCTTATAATACCATTGTATGGATTTTTGTGTTTGCCACTATTAGTAACACAGGATTTGATGTCAAGTATGATGAAGGCATTCAATGAGTCATCATTTTAGTCTGTTTTGTTGTTCAAATAGTTTAGTTTTACATCTTCAATGTGTCATATTGGCGGGAGTGTACAATCTTGAAAAATTTTTCATAAATCATTTGTTTTCTTTATTTCCAGCTTCATTTTAGTCTTACCAATCTTGTAATATCTCAGGAGGAGCCAAGGTTGAGGCTGACTCAGTCAAGAATAGTTCCACTCAATCTACCATAGTTTCCCAAAATGCTGTTCGGAATATCCAAACAAAGATATCAACAGACGCATTCCGTGGCTTCTAGTCTTGTTGTTGTTGGTCTCTTCTTGTCATCAAATTAAAGCCCCATCTTATTTGCAGCAGTACCAGGGAACCTGGGAAGGTGGGTGTGTTCATCTTTAAAATCGGAGAGTTACATTTTCCAGTAGCAACTTCAATATCTGTATCATGGGTAAACAACTCTTTTGGTCATGTCTATTCTTTCTCCATGTCTTGATTAAGTTCAACTCTTCATGATTATAAGAGCGGATATTTATGTAGATATTTTGAGTGGGCATGTGAATGCTATGGATGTGAATGTGAATATTATAGATTTGAATGTTGTTATGCTTATGTGATGTACATGACGGATATAGATTTGAATTTTATTTTAATTATGTGGATGTATATGTATTTATTTTATATGTGCATGTGAATTGAATGCATGCTTGTAGAACTACATGTTCATATCATGAATGGACAAGTAGTTTCTATTTGAATGGTTTCAGAGTGGACATGTAGTTTCTTTTGAAAAAAAATAATAATTCTACACCTACGATTTTTTAAATTCATGGTTAAACATGATACAGACAATGTTGTAGAACCGTAAGTATATAGCAATATTTATTCCTACACTTATTTATCATCATCTCAAACAATGGTATTACTACGGTTATAAAAACCATCAGTATAGATTAATCTATACTTACATTTATTTATCATCATCTCACAAATTTATTGCTACGGGGACAAAACCATGAGTATAGATGGAAATACCTATGTTTTTTGAGTCTTCTACCTATGCTTTATATGATTCTTTACCTACGGTTAATATTCGTATGAATAATCCGATATATAACTACGTATTTTTCTGTGGGTATAGGATTTAGTCACGGCGCAGGCATGTCGGATTCAAACCGTAGCATTTTCCGTAGGTAAGGGTTTTACCTTCGGATTTTGGGTATATACCTACAGTTATTATGAGAAGTTATAGGTCATTTTTTTGTAGTGCTCGCTCCACGCAAGCCCACAATGCCAAGGCACCACGAACGGCCCTCCTCCTTGCCTGAAATACACAAAGGGGAGAGAGGGAGGCGGAGCACCGCCAGAGGGGGAGGAGAAGAGGGGAAGGAGGAAAAGGGAGAAGGGGTTTCTGGTGAAGGCCTTAAGCCTTCGGCACCCAAGTCGCGACGGGCAACACGTCGCCTTAAGGACCTTAATGCGACGGGTCAACTGACCGCGACACCAACGCATCCTGCAAGTACGCCGCGACAACCCGATAGGTCATACTGACACACCTGCCACCCTAACAGGCGTCAGACGACCGAAGTGACAGAACACTTTCATGACCCATTGACCGGGCGTGACACGAAGATGCGATGGGAAAGCCGACAGCAACAAGAACACGATGCACAAGCTGGTCGTGAGAAGGATGACTGTCTTGTCGGATACCCCTGATGCGACACTAACACATCACCCAGACTGGACATGTTAGTGACCAGTCATCTGAGACACTGAATGAAAAGCCAAGAAGTCTGGGTATTACATTATGAAACTTAAAATAAGTTGTTATTTTGTCGGATTGATCTTTCGAGCTATAGTCATATCTTTGAACTCCGTGAATGATCAGGTCCTTGTTATTAGGGGCTTGTTCTTGGAAATATGTGGCCATAATATGTATATGTTTGATCCGCACAATGTGGGACTTCAGTCTATTGACTAATGTCTGGGCAAATAAAGGCCATGTTTTGTCCTAGGGAGGAGCACCCCAATGTACTTATTAACCGTCGGAGTGTGGACTTGTGGTGTGTGGCATGACACCGGTATGTGTGCATGATTTTAATGTGCCATCGTCTAATATGATATGTTTCACCATGTGAATGTGTTATTGTGTGATATGGCCAGTCTCCTTTCGTATGATACGTTCTTTCTTAAATCCTTTGTCCAATGCTATATGAAGGTTAGTAAAGGATTCGCTGTGATATCCGTGGATTATTTTACTCTGTTAAGCCATTTTGACTTGTTAGTAATGACATGCATGTCTTGTAGAGACTCTTCTTATTAAATTGTTAATCATTTATATCATCGCCTGCACCATGAGATGTAAATCCTACTGGGAGTTAGCGAGCTCACACATGTTTTTCTAATCATTTTCAGGTAGTGATGATGAGGCTATGGATAATGAAAGGGAAGGGCAAGAGTGAAGAGTACCACAGATATCATGCAGCTTTGGAATAGAAATCTTAGAATTTGAAATAGAGTCTGTCGTAGACTAATTTACTTGAGTCTACTATGTATTTGAACAAGGGGCCCTATGGTTGGCTCTGAAGTTTTATGGATGTAATAAGGAGTTGTTATTTGGAATTAATTTTTGCGTATCATTTAATGTTATCATCACATTTTCTATATATTTGCTCTATATATGAGTCAAATACAACTACATGTTCCGAAATTCCGCATCGAGGCGTGACAGTGGCTATGGCAGAATATGAAGATGTTAGATACCTAGATGAGTTGTATAATGATGCTTATAATTCCAACTCCCTCAACGATGATCACTTGGCACAACTTTCTAATCAACAATCCCTTCATCAATCCAATCCTCATGTTTATGCAGTGGACTCCAATCATGTTGAGTTCCCCAATCATTCACAGATGCATGTCATTGGGAATGTCTCTGCCTCCATTGATTTGTCCCAACTAGTGGACCTTCTTAATAATCTCCAACCCTCTCAACTCCGGGAGGTTCAAAATGCTTTAAAGGGAAGTCGATCACCAATCCATCTCAGGCTCTTCACCCAAACATGGATGCAATTCATATTGAAACCCTTCAAGACCCGACAGTCTGTGTCTCCCCTACTCCCTCGTGAACAAATTCTATTATTCATTCCCACCCCTAGAGTCCTGTTGGGCGGCCTTTACCCATTCAGCCAAGCCTCTCCGCGGCAAGGCCTGGTTACTCTCCTTGTTTCTACCCATCCCTCCGCACCCTCTGGCGCTCTTCACCATTTTTCTTCCCAAGTGAGTGGACCACACCCTTACCTAGCTGTTCACGCTGGTGCCCCTCAAGAGCAACCTTCTGATCAATTCACCCAAGCTCTCCTAGAGAAGGTGAGTCGTATGTGTTGCCCAGCTAGCAAGCCTAGAGGGGGGGTGAATCGGATTCTTAAAAATTATTTCAGACTCAAAACCTGTTCACAAAACAGTCACACAAAAACACACTTTGCAGATTGTTAGTGTTAGAGAATCGAAAGATCAAACATACAAAAGCAATCTCACGACACAGAGAATTATCCTGGTTCAGATCTCCTCTCCTTAGGAGTCCTACACGTCCAGTCACTGAGCAATATCTCAGGATTTCACTAACAATGGTACAGTCCCCCTTAAGGACACTATAGCAACCAGCACCCCAGCTGGTCTTCCCCTCAACCGAAGGGAACAACACCCTGAATACCCCATCAGGTCTTCCTTCACAACAGAAGGGACACACCCTGGATACCCCACCAGGTCTTCCTTCACACTAGAAGGGAACATCACAAGGGATGTAAACAAAGAGATGATGCCCCTAGATCAAGCTTATAGAACACTGCATGATCTGAAGCAAGGACTGAGAAGAAGAGATCTACAATCAAGGACTCTTCTCAGACAAAAAGGCACTCTCACAGATCTGAACTTAGCACAGAGAGCAAGAGCTAAGGCTGATAGGAATTTTTGCTTGGCTCTAAGAAAATCTTGCAGAAGGTTTTTGGACGTGATAGCTTGTTGTTCAACAACACTTCTTGTTCTTGACGCTTCAGGAACTTCATATATCATCTTTTGAAATTTGAACGTTGAAGTGCTCGTTGTCTTTATGCATAAGTGTACGTTAGACTGCTTGACACTTGGAAGCTTCCAGTCAACAGTCCTTTTTCCTTTCATGCACGTAAAGAGAGAGAGAGAGAGAGAAGATCTTCTAAAATCTTCTTTGGCTTCTATTTTGTCCAACGTTGTATGACGGATACTGTTAGAGATCTGCACAAATTAAGGCTTTGAACAGTAGACAGCTAGGCTGTCTCTTGTTGTCAGTCAACGTCAGAATGAATGTTCATCAAAATAGTAATGCCATTTTGTTGTTCTAAAAGATGTTTACACAGAGGATACGATAATGGAAGATATTGTTAGCATGCATGCAGAGATACATACTGTCATAATAATGCACGGCTATCAACGGATATAGTGAAGACTTTGACTTTTCAACGTTTTCAAGGATTAGTCTGAAAATCAAATCATTGTTTTCCATGAATCGTTATATGCATGACTTATGAAATCGTTATGCAAATGAGTAAGCAGATGCATACACAAATCGTTATGAAGTCATAAACAAATCGATGTATAAATCATTATGACGTTGTAAGAAAATCGATTTACAATCGTTATGACTTTATAAGCAAATCGATGTATAAATGTTGTGACGTTATAAGCAATCGATGTATAAATCGTTATGACTTTTATAAGAAAATCGATGTACAAATCGTTATGACTTCATAAGCAATCGATGTACAAATTGTGTGATGTTATAAAATAAGCACAATATGCAATCGTATGACATTATGAATGAATCGATGTATAAATAGTTGTGAATTACATAATGAATCGTTATGAAAGTAAGTCGTTACAAGACTAAAGAAATCGTTACGAGAGAAATCGTTATGATGACTAAAGAAATTGTTACGAGAGCAAATCGTTATCTGACTATAGAAATCGTTACGAGAGCAAATCGTTATGATGACTAAAGAAATCGTTACGAGCCACTTAACAAATCGTTGTGAGGGCAATTCTTTGCGATCACTTAATGAATCATTGTTAGGGCAAATCTTTTCGATCACTTAACGAATCATTGTGAAGGTAAACTGAAGAAATCATTATACTGCCCAAATCGATAAAAGCACATAGCGAATTCATGTGAATATGAAATCGTTATGACCTATAATGGAAATCGATATGTACTTAGAGAAATTTTATGTGAGATGAGCTCTAAATACATTAGGGTGAGATAATTACAGAATTTGCTTGACTTTTCTTGATCCATTTCTTGTGCTCAAGACTTGTAGAAAATATGTTAGATTAAACTTTATATAGTTTTGTTAATCACCAAAATAGATATGTAATTATTTGAATTATAGGGAGATAAACTGATCATCAATCTCTCCCTTTTTGGTGATGACAAAACATAGCATTGAACCAAGATATTCTGAAATAACACTTTAGTGATATTGCGAAATCCTAACAGATGTGTTTCAGAATTGCTATATTTTCTCCCCCTTTTTGTCATTTAAGCAAAAATTAAGGTATTAGGACAAAGAAAGACAAATAAGAGAGAAAAGACAATGAGAGAGCACAAAATGATGTTATTATGCTTGAGGAGGTACAGTGAGATAGAAAGCAGGAGACAGAAGAGAAGTATAATGAGAAATAGTTTCCCAGACCTGCTCCTCCTGCTTTTCAAAAAATTACCTAAAGATCCCAGGTTCAATAGAGTAGCAGGATCCCATGATCGGAGCCATCCTTCGAAGATGATGTACTAGTTGCTCATCAAGAAGTCGAGCATACTGATCTGAATCAAGGGAGACCTTGAGGAAGGAGACTTTCCCAAAGCTGGCATAGGTAAGAATTGATCCATGGAGACTTGATAGAAATTCTACTTGCGCTTCAAGTCTACCCGCATAGCTACATAGACCTTGTACCTTTCAACCTAGGTTTGATAAGGATCATGAACAAGATGAATGGAGTTCATGTCTAGAAAGGTAGCTGCTGAAATCTGAGGTTGACCTTCCTTCGCTAGGGACTCATTCACATTGGAGAGCTGCTGAGCGGAAAGAGGATAGAGCTTGGTCGACTCTGCAGGAGATTTCCTTATCATCTGAACAAAGCAGAGGCAAGAACATCTACAGTGACATGGCCATGGTGATATTCCCTGAACAGAAACCTATTGAAGTGCACCAGATACCCTTTCTGCACTTTACATCTGCCCATGACTCTGGCAAAACGCTCAAAGATAATTGAGCCTATAGAGGAATCCATTATGAGAGAGTAAAGAGGGGGAAGAAAGGTGATTCAGGCAGCTGGAGGGTTACAAAATCTACTAGGACGGCTTCAGTGTGAGCTCCACCTGGTCCAAGTACTTTAATGGCCTCCATAAACTGACACACTGGATCTCTGGCAAACGTTGAAGATACTGATAATCATTGAAGAGTTGAAGTGCCTGATCATCCTGATCTCATTTTGAAAGAAAGGGGCCCAGCTATCCCTATGATGGAGAAGAACCATTCGGATAAGGTCAGGGAATGGTCCCTTGGAGGGAACCTGGCAGATCTGGCAAGTAGAAATTGTTGTAGAGAATTTTATTGATCTGAGCCCACTGCTCTTCAGATTGGGATTCAGCTACAGAGAAACTCTTGAATTTTAGGGATTTAGAAAGAAAGGTGTAAGGCAAAATAGTGTTGAGATGGTCAGTGAGATGTAGATGAGGAAGATTAAAGATGGAGGCAAAAAAACTTTTCGGAGGAATTCCTTGTAGAGAGGTCTGTTTTGGTGACCTCTGTTAGAGAAAACCATAAAGGAGGATAAAAAGGATATGAGGATTTAGAGAAAGAGGAGGTGATTTTTCGTTTCTTAGGAACAGGACTAGAGAAGTCTATCCTATGAATATGTTCTCCAACCTTCAGAACAGATTGGAGAATGGCTACCACAAACTCATCTTGATGGCCCTAAGATAGGGACCATTAATCTGTTATCCTCCGGAATGATAGTAATGAAGGAGGGAGGAGCAGAAGGATGAAGAAGAGAATATGAGGTGAAGGAAGGTATGGCAAATGGTCCAAAGAGGAAGGACCAGAGGAGGAGGAGGCTCCAGCTGATGATGACGCTGGAGGGTCCTCAAAAAGAGGAGGAGGTGGATGAATGTGTGTAGAAGAGATAGGAGATGAAGTGGATGGTGAAAGAAATGGGGCTACAGAGGAGATGACTCTGGGTTGAGGATGTTTGAAAGGTTGAGGAGTAGGAGGTGCTGTGGAGGATGAGGGTGGTGAAGAAGGGGTTGGTGTCTGAATAGGAGAGGGAGCTGGGGGCTCAGGATCAATAGCTTTCTCTTCTACTTGGACCGGCTCAAATTCAGTCACCACTGGCCTAGTTGGCCCTGACACATCCTCAACTGGCCCTGTTCGCCCTTACAGATCTTCAACTGGCCCTGTTGGCCCTTGCAGATCTTCAACTGGCACTGTTGGCCCTTGCAGATCTTCAACTGGCCCTGTTGGCCCTTGCAGATCCTCAACTAGCCCTATTGGCCCTTCAGCTGATGACCCGGATGGCCCTGATTCTTCTGTAGGCAGAGACCCTGATGGTCTAGGGACTTCTCCTTCAGTTCCCTCAGAAGGGTGAGCTGTGGGTGGTGAAGAAGCAGGAGGTGCTGATGATCTTACCTCCTTTAAGATATCTGACAGTAGAGACTTCATGCTTCCCATTTCTTTGTTGAACCACCGGACTGCATTCTTTACTTGTGACAACTCCTTTGCAGCTGAGGCTTGGCTCATAAAGAGAGAGTTGACATCTGCTTGGACTGAACAAAGAATTTCACCTGGGCATCCAGTCTTTCTATCACAAGCTTCAAATTAATAACTATTTTATGTGAACACTCTGATGGGAGAGTCCGCAAGGAGAGGAATATCTGATGTGACTTCTTTTCCTTTCTCCCTTGCTTTGTCCACAGGATCCTGCTCTTCTGATTTGGAAGAACTTACAGTTTCTCCTTCTCTAAACTCATCTTCTAGGGAATTTTAAGTTTTCTCCCTCTGAGTCTCACTGCCCTTGCCACCCAAAATCTCCCCATCAGCAGGGGCATCTTCCATGGGTGCATCCATATGAACATCTGCTGCTTGATTCTTTTGGATAGGTGGATCTTCCATCTGACCAATATTGTGACCAGATGCCACATCCGCATTTCCTTTATCATCCTCTCCTTAGCAGAGAATCTTCCACTTTATCAATTGCAACATTGATTTCTTGCTCCCCCTAAATGGGAGCTTCCTCCATTTTAACTTCAGTGTGGCCTGAGGCCACAACTTCTGCAATGGAAACCTCACTTGCTACTGGATCCCTCAAGGAGTTATGGATAGATTCCAATACATCTCTGAGTACTGAGCCTATTCGAGAAGAGGGAGGAGGATCGTCTGAACTGCATCCTAAAGGCACAATGTCATCAGGAGGAATATCCTCGATCTTGCTGCTTCATACTGCTATTGCTAGCTCTCTTGAACTTCGATTGATGTTGCTGCTGCTTGTTCTGCTCTTGGACCTCTTGGGATTCGCCAATGTTGGCTTCACCCTCAGCCACAGAGGTCTTCGTCCAAATCCCATTGACAACTGAAAAACAACTTTTCCTTAAATTTCTAGACCGGATTGCTTGGCCCATCTTCTCAGACACATCTCCTACTGTACTTATACCATAGTGCGGAAAAATCTTCGTCAGGAGATGGGCATAAGGTAAAGACACATTCAACTTGCTCATTGTATCCCATACCTGAGCGCTTGCAAACTTCATCCTCTCAATCATGAGTTCTGCCGTGTTGATTTCTTGCTCTTGATGGCCCAGAACATTAAATCTGAATCAGCCCTAGTGCAGGTGGAAAAAGTGGCACTTCTGGGAACCACAATCTGACAACTACAAAGTGTAGGATGCGATTGAATGCATTCAATTGGTTTACATCAACCTTCTCATCTTTCAGTCTGAACTCGGGACCAACTATCCCCAAACCTTTTCTTGGACATTCACAGTGTGAACTCCACTGTGTCCAGAGGTACCCACACCAAAGAGAGATGCTAAAAGGTCTTGAGTGACCCTAATCGGGGTTCCCTTGACCATGGAAGTCAAGGTCTCATCTTCCTCTGTCTTCAGACATACATAGAAAGCTTTCAAAAGGTCCGAAAAACATACTTCAGAGACAGTAGCCATCTTCATCCACTTCAATCTATTCAGAGCTTCGACGATGCTCCCCATTCCATTCTTCTGCAAATCTGCCACATCTACTGCTTTGTGACCGCATAGCTTGATTTTCATAGTTGCAAACCAAACTTGCTGCTCGGCGGTGAGAAATTGGCTCTGTAGCCCCTGACGCTGCTGGAAACACCAGAGGAGGCCATGGATTCGAACGGAGAAGTTTATGGAGGATTGGAAGGAGAATTGGAGTAGAAGCCCTCAAGAAATTTTCGGCGGAAGAGGTTGGAAGCTTGAAATCCCAAGAAGTTGATGCCGGAGTTGATAGGGTATCGCCTCGGGCAGAAGGAAGAAGACGATGAAGAGATGTGAATCGTTGCCGCACAGATTTTGGGAATATTAAAAGAATGACTTTTAGAATTTAGGGGCACCATGATGGTGGAAAACGACAAAACTAACTAGATCGAAAGGAATAAACTCTTATAAAATAACGAACTATCATGTCAAAATTAAAAGGATTGGAATTTTGCTCAAATTTTTTGGAGGGAAAAATAATTCAATTCTGAAAATTATATTTCAGTTTTAAATTGATACATCTTTCACAATTTACACATGCCTAATTCCCTTCTAAGAGAAGTAAATCTCTCTTTAGGTAAGGCCTTTGTGAAGATGTCCGCTAACTGATTGTTTGTATCGATAAATGAAATATCAATGTTCCCATTTACTACATGATCACGAATAAATGATATGTAACCTCAATGTGTTTAGTCCTTGAGTGTTGTACTGGATTCTTAGTCAAATTTATAGCACTGTGTTGTCACATAATAGTGGAATTGTCTTAATATGTAGCCCATAATCCTCAAGTTGTTGCTTAATCCATAGGAGTTGTATACAGCAACTTCCAGCAGCCACGTACTCAGCTTCTGCTATTGACAGTTCTACTGAATTCTATTTCTTGGAGGACCATGATATCAGACATCCTGCAAGGAATTGACAACAACCACTGGTGCTTTTTCTATCTATTTTGCATCCAGCGTAGTCAGCATCAGAGTATCCTACTAAGTTAATTTCACACATGATTTTGGATACCAAAGACCTAGGTCATGAGTTCTAGCTAAATATCTAAAATTCTTTTTACTGAAATTAGATGAGATTCTCTAGGATCTGCCTGATAACTAGCATACATGCATACACTAAATAAAATATCAGGTCTACTAGCAGTTTAGTATAGTAAGGATCCTGTCATACCTCTGTAGATTTTTTGATCTACATTCATCTTTGTCACTGTCCATTCTTATTAATGTGCTCATAGGTGTTGATAGTGGCTTGGCATTATCAAATCCGAAATTCTTTAAGAGTTCCTTGGTGTACTTAGCTTGGCAGATGTGAGTCACTTCCTTTCCTTGTTAGATTTGCAATCCAAGGAAGTAGTTGAGCTCTCCATCATGCTCATCTCGAACTCTCCCTGCATAAGCTTCTCAATGTACTTGCAAAGAGATTCATCAGTGGACCAAATATTATGTCATCAACATAAATTTGAACAAGCATATATGTTTGACCTTGGACTTGATAAATAGTGTACTATCTACTTGACCTCTAATGAAACCATGGTCTAATAGAAATGAGCTAAGCCTTTCATACCAGGCTCTAGGTGCTTGTTTTAAAACAATATAGTGCTTTGTGTAGTTTAAAAACATGATTCGGAAATTCAGTGTCATCAAAGCCTAGAGGTTGTTCTACATAGACTTCCTCCTTAATAAAACCATTTAGAAATGTAGACTTTACATCCATTTGAAATAATTTCATATCTAGTGCAGATGCATATGCAAGTAAAATTCTAATAGCCTCAAGTCTAGCTATAGGTGCATAGGTTTCATCGAAATCTATGCCTTCCTCTTGGGAATAGCCTTGAGCTACCAATCTGGCCTTGTTTCTTATGATCACACTAGCTACATCCAATTTATTTCTGAACACCAATTTGGTGCCAATCACTGGATGATCTGATGGTCTAGGAACAAGTGACAAAACCTGGTTTCTCTTGAACTGATTCAGTTCATCATGAATGACTAAAATCAAAGATTCATCAGTGATAGCTTCATGGACTATCCTAGGCTCTATTGAGAAACAAGAGCTAAATAATCAGATGAAATTATGTTACCTCTTATTCTTACCCCTACAGATGGATCACCAATGATGTTTTCAGGAGGGTGACATTTCTTGTATCTCCAGTCTTTTGGAAGATTTTGATGAGAAATATCCTTTGTTGGAGGTCTTCCAGAGGTGGATCTTCCTTGTCCTCAATTGATGAGTTCTTTAATTTCTTGGACAATTCATCTACATCATCATTATCACTATCTTCTTCCTTTCTCAAGGAAGGGTTAGTTTCATAAAAGATAACATGTACTGACTGCTTATTAATAAAGTGCGCCTATTAAACACTCTATAACCATTAGGTTTAGAAGCATACCCCATGAAGATGCCTTCATCTGATTTAGCATCTAACTTACCATGTCTCTTTTGTCGTTGTTGTGGATGAAGCATGGACATCCGAATGTCCTGAAGTGACTGATCTTGGGCTTCTTTCCCTTAAACAATTCATACACAGTCTTTTTCAAGATAGGCCTGATCATTACTCTATTGATGATGTAGCTTGCTGTGTTGACTGCTTCAGCCAAAAATATATTGGCATATCATATTCTGACAACATTATTCTTGCCAGTCCAATAAAGTCCTATTCTTTCTCTCAGCAACTCCATTCTGCTGTGGTGTCCTGGTGCTGAGAAATTATGCTCTATTCCTTGGTCATCACAGAATTTGTGAATTTATCATTTTGGAATTCTCCTCCATGATCTGACCTGATTCCAATGTGCTGAACTTCTTATCTTTCTGAACCTTTTTGCTGAAGCGTACAAAGTTATCAAATGTATCATCTTTGTGTTCCAGAAAGGATACCCATGTGAATCTTGAATAGTCATCTACTATAACGAGTCCAAAATTCTTTCCTCCAAGACTTGTGGTCCTCATGGGCCCAAATAAATCCATATGAAGGAGTTCTAAGGTTTGGAGGTTGTTACCACAGTCTTTGACTTGAAGGATGACTTAGTGTGCTTTCCTTTTGCACATGGCCCACAGACACTGTCCATTTTTTGTGCTGACCTTTGGCAGACCTTCTACCAGGTTTCTCTTGATCAGCTTTCTCATGCCATCTAGACTTCAGTGGCCCAATCTTTTGTGCCACAACTCAGTCGACTGCTCTTTGCTGCTGCTAAACAAATGTCTTGATCTTTGAGCTGTTCAAGTAAAGTACGTACACATTCTTTTCTCTGATGGCTTCAAAAATCATATCCATCCTTCATGATACTGCATTTGGATTCTTGAAATCTGATATGATGTCCTTTGTCAGATAAATGGTTAATGCTGATAGGTTGTGCTTCAGCCCTTTTACACATAGAACATCTTCAATTACTGTCTTGCCTTTGCTGCTCACTGATCCACTGCCTATCACAATCCCTTTTCTATTATCTCCATAGGTGACTGTGCCTTCTTCAGCTTCTAAATAGGTAAACAACCTTCTGTTTCCTGACATATGCCTTGAGCACCCGCTGTCCAGGTACCATTTTGATGCTCGAAGGCCTTCCTGAAATAAAGACACTAAGCTTTAGGTACCCAAGTTCTTTTGGGTCCTTGCTGGTTAGTATTCTCGGCCTTCTTTTTAATTATCCAGATTTTGTGTTTAGTTGGACAGGTTATTTTACTGTGACCTAGCTTGTTGCAGTGACTACAGCATGTTGTTTTAGTTACTTTTTCATATGGAGTATATTTTAAAGTTTGATTTATATGTTATATCTTGTTTAGGTACGAATTTTGGAGTGGATATATTTAGGGTATACTGTTGTATCTTCATTATCTGGTGGAAAGTAACCAAATCCTTTCTTCCTTTTACCTGATCTTCTGGCTCCTCTTTGTATCAAAGAATTTTACCATTAGTAAATTTTTTCTAACGTACTTGATAGTTTATCATTTTATTCTGTTAGTCTTTTGATTTCATTTTTAGTTGGTCTGAACTTTCTTGTATTTCTAGTTTTGTTATTTGATTTTTATCTTTTAGATCTTCGCACAACAACTCATTTCTTCTTTTAAGTTCACTAACTTGCTTCTATAGTTGTTCATTTTCTGATTTTAAATCTGAATTGGCATTTCTAGACATGCAATATTTTTCTTACTAGCTTTTAATAATTTAGATACTTCTCTATTTACCATACAGTTCATTAAACGCATCTTCTAAGTTATCTGAATCAGAATCAACAAGAATCAAAGGATGAGTCAGAGGTTACCTTTTCTATGATGTCTGCCATGAAGTCTAGATTATCGTTTTCTTCTTCCTCACTTTTGAGCTTGACTCGCTATCCGAGTCACTACTGTTGGTCAAGCTACTGCCATGGCTTCTTCTTATATCTCTGAACTTTCTGAGATGTCCTTCTTCTGAATTCAGATTTCATGAGCTTTGAACACTCTGCCTTGATGTGTCTTGGCTTCTGCACTCATAACAAATGGTTCATTCTTCTTTATGTCCTTTGCTTCAGGTTTTTGAATCCTTTCCCTTTTTGATGTATCGTCAGCCAGAATGATACTTTTTTTTCTTGGCCAATATCCATTGTAATCTTTTAGACATCATTGCTTCATCTTCACTGTCTTCACTACTGGCTTCATCTTCTGATTGTTCCTCAGAGCTGCCTTCTGCTGTTTTGAGGGCATTTGAGTGCTTCTTTCTAGTGGATGATTCTCCTAATCTCTCCATGTTTATCTCTTGGGCCATGAGGGACCCAATGAGCTTTTCCAATGACATTCTTTTCAAGTCATTAGCTTCTTCTATAGCTGTTACCTTGGGAGTCCAAGAAGATGGTAGGGATCTAAGAATTTTCCTTACCATATCTCTCATACCATATCTTTTTCCTAATCCTACTAATCCGTTGGTGATGTCTGTAAATCTGCTGAACATTTAGGTTATAGATTCTCCTAGATGCATCTGGAACCTTTCATATTGTGTCACCAGAATGTCTATTCTGGTTTCCTTGACTTTGTCGGTGCCTTCATAAGTGATCCTGAGCTTTTCCCACATTTCCTTGGCAGATTTGCCGGCAGATACATGGTTGAATTCCTCTTTACTGAGGGCACAACACAAAATGCTTTTGGCTTTGCAGTTAAGAGAATCTCTTTCTATCATCTTCTGTCCAGTTGTCTCTGTTGTTTAGAACAACTAGATCGCCTTCTTCTACTATGGACCATATTTGGAAATCGAATCCTTGTAGGAAGTATTCCATTTTTGTTTTCCACTAGGTGTAATCTCTCCATCGAATAGCGGTGGCCTATTAACTGACTAACCTTCTGAGTGACCCTGGGCTGCCATTTAATATTTTCTCTTCAGATCGTTGGATCTACTTCTTTGTCGAAGAGACTAGCTCTGATATCCGTTGGTGCCCAGCTAGCTAGCCCAGAGGGGGGGTGAATGGGATTCTTAAAAATTATTTAAGATTCAAAACCTGTTCACAAAACAGTCACACAAAAACACACCTTGCAGATTGTTAGTGTTAGGGAATTGAAAGATCAAACATACAAAACCAATCTCACGACACAGAGAATTATCCTGGTTCGGATCTCCTCTCCTTAGGAGTCCTACGTCCAGTCCCTGAGCAATATCTCAGGATTTCACTAAAAAGGGTACAGTCCCCCTTAAGGACACTACAACACCCAGCACCCTAGCTGGTCTTCCTTCAACCGAAGGAACAACACCTAGGATACCCCACCAGGTCTTCCTTCACAACAGAAGGGAACAACCCCTGGATACCCCACCACGTCTTCCTTCACACTAGAAGGGAACATCACAAGGGAATGTAAATAAAGAGATGATGCCCCTAGATCAAGCTTATAGAACACTGCTTGATCTGAAGCAAGGACTGAGAAGAAGATATCTACAATCAAGGACTCCTCTCAGGCAAAAAGACTCTCTCACAAATCTGAACTTAGCACAGAGAGCAAGAGCTAAGGCTGATAGGAATTTTTGCTCGGCTCTAAGAAAATCTTGTAGAAGGTTTTTGGACGTGATAGCTTGTTGTTCAACAACACTTCTTGTTCATGACGCTTCAGGAACTTCATATATCATCTTTTGAAATTCAAACGTTGAAGTGCCCATTGTCTCTATGTATAAGTGTACATTAGACTACTTAACACTTGGAAGCTTCCAGTCAACAGTCCTTTTTCCTTTCATGCACGCAAAGAGAGAGAGAGAGGATCTTCTGAAATCTTCTTTGGCTTCTATTTTGTCCAACGTTGTATGACGGATACTGTCAGTGATCTGCACATATTTAAGGCTTTGAACAGTAGACAGCTAGGCTGTCTCTTGTGTTAGTCAACGTCAGAATGAATGTTCATCAAAATAGTAATGCCATTTTGTTGTTGTAAAAGATGTTTACAGAGAGGATACGATAATGGAAGATATTGTTAGCATGCATGCAGAGATACGTACTATCATAATAAATGCATGGCTGTCAAACGGATATACGTGAAGACTTTGACTTTTCAACGTTTTCAAGGATTAGTCCGAAAATCGAATCGTTGTTTTCCATGAAATCGTTATATGCATGACTTATGAAATCGATATGCAAATGAGTAAACAGATGCATACACAAATCGTTATATGCATGACTTATGAAATCGTTATGCAATGAGTAAACAGATGCATCCACAAATCGTTATGCAGTCATAAACAAATCGATGTATAAATCGTTATGACGTTGTAAGCAAATCGATGTACAAATTGTTATGACTTTATAAGCAAATCGATATACAAATCATTATGACTTTATAAGAAAATCGATGTACAAATCGTTATGACTTTATAAGCAAATCGATATACAAATCGTTATGACTTTATAAGCAAATCGATGTACAATTGTTGTGATGTTATACGCAAGTCGATATGCAAATCGTTATGACGTTATGAATGAATCGATGTATAAATCGTTGTGATTACTTAATAAATCATTATGAAAGCAAGTCGTTACAAAGACTAAGAAATCGTTACGAGAGCAAATCGTTATGATGACTAAAGAAATCGTTACGAGAGCAAATCATTATGATGACTAAAGAAATCGTTACGAGCCACTTAACGAATCGTTGTGAGGGCAGGTCTTTGCGATCACTTAACAAATCGTTGTGAGGGCAAATCATTGCGATCACTTAACGAATCGTTGTGAAGGTAAACCGAAGAAATCGTTATACTGCCCAAATCGATAAAAGCACATAGCGAATCCTTGTGAATATGAAATCGTTATGACCTATAGTGGAAATCGATGTGTACTTAGAGAAATTTTATATGAACTGAGCTCTAAATACTTCAGGGTGAGATACTTACATAATTTGCTTGACTTTTCTTGAACCATTCCTGTGCTCAAGACTTGTAGAAAATATGTTAGATTAAACTTTATATAGTTTTGTTAATCACCAAAATAGATATGTAATTTATTTGAATTATATGGAGATAAACTGATCATCATATGGAGCAGAAATTGAAAATAGTGTCGGCCCCAAAGATTTCATTGACGTGGCTCTCCCCTCCATGACCGTGTTTCATCTCCCTTCATCAGAGTTTCCCGTCTATCATTGTTACAACGGCACCGACAACCCAATTGTCCATCTGAAAGAATTCATGAATGAATCCTCCTTCTGGAAAAATGACAAGAAAGCACTGGCATTCTTATTTAGAAGATCATTAGATGGTCTTGCTTTGGAGTGGTTCTACTCTTTGGAACCAACAGACGCCGATGATTTTGATGTTGTTCAAAGAAAGTTCGTACAAAAGTACAGATCGGGTTGGTCATTCATTGTCTATTACTGATCTGATGGCTGAAAAGATGATAGCAGATGAAGATTTCTTACATTATGCTGACAGATGGAGAGCTATGGCTGAGAAGTTAAGGGACCCATTGTTTGAGTCAGAACAAGTATATATGAAAACTTCAAATGCTACACCCCAGGTCAGACATATATTGGCTATGAACAAATTATGACTATGGAAGAGCTGTACGAGAGAGTCTGATACATTCAAACAGAATTGAAGGACTCCCCATAATGTTTATGTTTAAGAAGAATAATGACAATCCCCAAGCTGGTAGCCCCACAACTAAAGGTGTTATCAACAATGAGCAGGTGAGTGCGATGGGAAACACAAACTCCAAGCATTATCGCCCAAACTCCAACCCAAGACCTCAACAACCCCAGTACCAACAAAAGCAACAACAACCATACTTTAGCCCTAATCACCCTCTTATGTTGCGTACCCCAGCTCAGCAACCTCAATAGCTTCACCATAGTATCAACAGAAACAACCTTCACCACAGTATCAACAATAACAACCTCCACCATAGTACAGAAAACAACCATCTCCTCAACAACCTCCTCGGTATAATCAAGTCCCCCCTTCAGAAAACTATGATCCCCAGTAGCCTAGAAGGCCCCCTGGCCCTCAAAAAGAGCACAATACCCTCCCTTGCCAGAAACTCTCACTGACATATTTAATGCTCTTATGGCTACCAATGCACTTACCTTGCTAATGGAACAACTACAATGGCCTCCAAATGTTGATACCTCCCGCTACTGTGCATTCCACAGGGAACCTGGTCACACTTTAGAGGTATGCTTTCACTCCAAAGATTACATTTATTATCTGAGTGAACAAGGAGGAATTGATTGGGATTAGATGATGAAATATATAATTGAGATAAAGGCAAGAAGACCACCCAGGTAGAATCAACAGCAACAACAGAACCAACAACAATAGCCCCAACAACCTGTACAATAGCCTCAAGTTCTTCAACAACAATCCAACATGGGCATTGTACAAAACCCACTCTCGGAGCACATACTCTGAATCAACAAGTTAATGCAATCATATCCTCTCTGCAATCAAATAGAAGGCAAGACTGACATAAGGAAGCACCCTCTATCACCTCCACCAACCACCCTAATCCACTCCCTCCTCTTCTCCGCGCTACTACCACAACCCCCATATGACAACCCCTACAACCTAACCACCCGCTCATTCTCCAACCATCTACCATATCACCACCCCCACAACCCAACCGACTACTCATCCGACAACCATCAACCATATAACAACCTCTACAACCCAACCACCCGCTCATCCGCCAACAATCTACCATATCACAACTCCCACAACCTAAATGCCAGCGCATCCGCCAACCATCTACCACCTTTATATCACAACCCATGCCATCTAATCCCCACTTTGTTCACACACCACCTTCCACCCCCACTATCATGCCCACTCGACAAGCCCCCTTCCTTCGCTCCACCATAACTCCCACCTTCTCCATGCCACCACCTAATGTGACGAGCAATAGACCACCACATCAGATGATCAACACAGAACACGCCACCAATCCACCAGACATGCCAAACCAACACTCTGTGAGGGCAATCCTCACATAAGGAGAATATGATGAGGAAGCAATGGTGCTTTGGATTGGGAGAATATTCAATAGGCTATTCCCACAAAACCAACAGGATGCACCAAAACAACCTGAAGAAGAAGCCCCAGCTGAGGAGTCCATTCCAGGGACTCAATATGATCTGCTAAAGCACCTGGACAAAACACCAGCAAGAATATCCATATTAGAATTGATCAAAATATCACTGCTACATCAAGAACCCCTGATGTAGTATCTTCAAAAGGTGATGGTGAATGAGGACCTACCAGTGAATTAAATCACCTTAGTTCTAACCCCCACAAGTGAGCATCCGACCATGGAATTCCATGAACATGAATTAGCACCTATGGAGGACCAAAGCTATGCTCTGTGCCTAACTGTCAAAGTGAACGAAACCTATATGACTCAATGCTTAGTAGACAATGGAGCTTCCATAAGTGTGGTTTCCCTAGACACATTGAACATGTGTGGGTCTCATTAGAACTGATTCGACCTTCATTGATTACAGTCACTACTTATGATATTACTATTAGGCCGCCAAAAGGGGTAGCGACACAGAAAGGGGGCTTGAGTCCATCCATGATCGAAGTTGATTTCCACATTCTAGACATGGATCCAAGTTTGCGAATGATACTCGGCATGCCATATATTGAAGCACTTGGCGTTGTCAGCTCCACTATACATCAATGTCTAAAGTTTCCATGGAAGGGACTGATTGTCAAAGTCATTAGTAGGCTGATGTTCTTGAAAGTTGATGCCATGACATATAATTTCATTCCTTCAATCTGGCCAAGTAACCTGCTACTCATGTCTATGTTAGACATGTACGGTATTCGACAAAGCTTAGTACATTCACCATTAGCTCCGCCATCGCCTTCTACACAAAAGAGAAGCAAGATCATGACTGATAAGGGTTGGCAGATCATGCTGAAGATGGGGTACCATCTAGGCAAAGGGCTGGGAGCATACCTACAAGGATGGACCGGAATAGTGCCAAACCGAAAAATGACGCCCAGAGCAGGATTGGGATACAACTCGAGGAAGGAGGGCTATGAACAAAGGGCATTGTCAGCAAAGCCATGGGCAACAATGATGTTGACAATGAAGACTGATAGACAGCCACTCACATGGTCTCTTTACTGTCACTTCAAGAGGGGCCCCATCCAGCCAGGGGACAAACAAACCATACTTATTACATCTGAATTTTCATGTCAAGATGTGCATGCTCGGCAGTTTGCATGCCATACTCTCCTGGCTACATACAAAGCTCTAGAATCCCTCATGACCAAGAAACTGAGAAAGATGGACTTTGAATGTGAGTGTATAGTTGGTTTGACATGAACGATATTGCCATATTGCTAAGTCGACTCTTCGTGCCAATGGATCTAGAATGGCCACCACTTATACATGATCTCCTGGAAAAGCCAACAACTATCACTGACAAGAGGTAGCTATTAAATGATTGGGCAGATGAGGGAGAACCATATGTGCCATTTGAAGAAGGTTTCACAGATGATAGGCTCTGGGCGGGCCTCTTTTCTCTGGGCATCGCGCCCACATTACCTCAGGCCACCACATGTCCCTTTTTCCTCTCCCTTAGCATCCTTGGGTACCAATGCCCTTTTTCCTAATCTACCTTCAAACACATGAACAAACACTCACCATCCAGATCCCTCTTTCTATAAATCCTAGTCCAACAGAGAACACGCTCATCTCTAATGTCACATCCCAAGAATCATACAGTGGAAATATTAATTTAGATCGATAATCTGAGATGTCAGCAGTCGGCAAATAATCCTCTAGCTAGCGAGCATAAGAGTTGCATCAACTTAAAATATAAGGCCCCATAATGAACACAACTATGTTTTTATTCAAATATCATTAAGGTCTAATACAACTACATGGAGTTCAAACTACAACGACTCAAGAAAAGGGAAAATTACATGAGATTATACTTCCTCACTACCTACGACATCAATCTACCTCTCAAATTAAACTAATGGCAAATACTTTGGTTGGAACACGCTCTTCACTTACACACAATCCCATCATTTGCCTGGTCCTCCTCTTCCATGTCTCTACCAGCTAAAATGTTAAGAAGGTAATGAGCAACTAGCCCAGTATGATTTACATCTCGATGTGCGGATAATGATATAAGTGATTAACATTTTATGAACTAGGTAGACATGTTTATCAAGATATGTATGAGAAAGCTATTAAACATGACATGTGACCAAGATTGATTGAACGAGAGTGATTGAACAAGAGAAAGAATGATATAACAAGCAAGAACTAACAAGTAGTATTTACAAGCACACATGATATCAATCATTTGCAAGAACGCTGGATGGCCATATCACGCAAGCAAGCAAGCACACACTAGGAAAAGCTTTTAACATGTAATAGTAATTAGGCACAATGTCACAATGTGCACTAAGGATCTATGCCAACCTGGAATGCACGCGATGACATGGGTATGTGGTTATGTATCTAGCATTCAACACGCAAGTAATCATAGCGCAGATGCAACACCAATAATCATTATAGCCCATGGTTAACAGTATATTTCTGACTCTCTATCGATGGGGCTAGATTGGAGCCATTGAACACTCGCCATGCTCGATCCACATCTCACTGTTTGAAATGTAGATACCCACAGTCAATCATGGACAATAACAAGAGTTTCAAGAAGTATACATTTAATTATCCTGTTATAATGATTTAAAGAAGGACAAGTCATGTGAACATGATTTCATGATACCAATAGTCGAGAGAGAATTTTGGCAGTATAATGGTGGAATTTACACTTTAATTAAATCTTTACTTTATTAGTTTGGTTTCATGATTATAAAGCCATGCGCATGAGAAAGAGACAAGAGAGGAAATTCACTCTATCTTCTAAGAACTTTAATGGTACGACTAACTCGGTATCCACAAGGGAATCCACGGAGTATAGAGAATTACAAAGGTCTTGTTAGAAAGGTCCCTAGTCTACCAGAATTGAATGTCTAGTAGAGAGTTTTCAATCCCCCAAAAAAGGCTGCCTATTTTGCAAATGTGTATTGTAGAACGCGCATCAAATTTCACAATCCACCAGTTTAAAACAAAGGGGAAAGCAAGTAACATGACGATAGATCAATCATAACATTATTACAACATGCTTTTCTGCATTTTAACATGGTATACTTTCAGTTTAATAACAAGTTAGAACATCAAGTTGGAATAAGTACTCCCATGATGGATAGATCAAGCATTTAATTAAGAGCAATTGGAATAACTTTCAGGTTATTAAGACTTTTTACATAGATTGACAATTTCTAGGGCATTGAACAGACTGACCCATACTTAAACTAATTGTAGCACCCCGAAAATTTCAGTAATTGAAAATTAGGGAAAAATAAAATATGGCCATTTAATAATCTAAAACTAGTTAAACAGGTATGCATCATTATCGCATGTGTAAAAATGCATCAATTTTTTTTAAAAAAAATTATAGTTAAACTCTAAATAATATTCTTTAATGACCCATAAAGAAATTTGGACCTAGAAAAATCTTTTGGGCTAAGTTTAAAGCATTTTGAAACTTATTATTATAATTAGGAAATAACTCAAATAATATTATCTCACGTGTGAAAATAATTCCAAAAATATTATAAAAGTTAGAATGGACTCCCAACATCATACTCTCCCATCCACTAAGAAGATTGGACCAAGAAATGACTTTTGGCCAAGAATAAATTCAGGTTAGAAAAATGACCAGAAATTCAGAATTTCAGACTAACGGACCATAAGAGAGTTAATACTTACCCAATAAACACCGAGGAGACCCCTAATGGAGCTTAATTCATGGGTACAACTCAAAGGAGGGTTTCCCATTATGTTTCCATCACTAATTGGGAGAGAAATCACCAAATGATGGAAAGAAATGCAAAAACTCATACCTAGAATCTCTTAATCCCATTAGGACTTATAAAGACCCATCCCCTTATTAATAAAGTCCCTCTCTCCCATTGGACGACCTTTGGGGTTGCTAAGGACGTGTTTGGAGTCTATGGAGGCTGGTATTTGCATGAGGAAGGCTAGGCAAGAAACAACTTCGTGCTCATCTCCACCTGCGACCTGCAAGCAAGACCTTTCATGTTCATCATCAAAGGTTAGTGAAACCTAGACCAAACCATGCAAGCCATGTACCCTTGAAAATCTCTTTGAGTCTAATTTCTTATGGTACTATTTTGCACAATTTCTACCCAATAGTTCGTGAGTATTAGGCGTTCTTCTCCAACTGGTCGAACTAGAATTTTCGCGGAAGACAACTTTTCTTTCAACTCAAAGGTAGGTGGTCTCTGGGCCAAACCATAATTAAACTTGTATGCTTGCATACATATGTTTAGATCATGTTTTTAATATTTTCCCCAATTTTTATCTTGTCGTGTCATCAAATTAAATCAAGTATCATCATATTGTATTTCGATGATGACAAACCCTTGCACTGTCTTTCGAGTCTTCTACCTCTCATCTGAGTCGTTTTCAATTAAGCATTCAACATGAATAATGTTCCCCTTTGCGTCTTGTTTTTGTAGACACTTCTTTTGCAAATTTTTATGGAGTGTATTGAGAGTATGACAATTTTGAACCCAACTGTGTCAGATCTGCAGAGACAGTCACACAATATCTTATTACCGTGTCAAAAGACTACTGGCTTCTAATTCCTCATTACTATAGGTGGATTAGGAAGTCCCCTAACCAAAAAAAATAGTTTCATCTAATTTGGATCAGTATACAATTTGCTTTGATTTTTGAAAGACCCCAGTGTCAAACCCAATCCAAGTAGGAGTCAGATTTAGGCTAAATAAGTCACTGTACACCCCTGTTATGGTTGCGACGGGTCGATTGGTCGCAACCTAAACACAAAAACATCATTGTTGCAACTTGAAACAAGATTGTGGCAATTTCTTGGTCATTTTATTAAGGCAACACCCAGTGTGTCACAATTTTCTTCAGAAGGCGACAAGCACTGTGTCGCCTTTTCCCTATGTCCACTTAACTTGCCATAACTTTTCCTATAGACCTCAGATTAATGAGTTGTTTTCTTTTATGGATTCCTCATTCAAAGGGATTCAATATGGTATATTCACGTGTGATATTTGAATAATAAATCAATGAGTTATGAACTTAGGAAGTGAAGGGATGAGATTACATTTGCCTTCTAACGGGCATACTTCTTGGTTTTCCGTCGTTTTGCGTCGTTTCTTTGCATGCGTGAGTTTGATTGTAACATCCTAGTGTAGACGCGAGATTTGGCCCATCCCCGCGTGGTTCGATGGCCCAATAAGGATCGTTTGACCATTTCTTGACTTGCCTCGGATCCCATGTAGACGGCAGCATCGACTACCACTGACTACATGTTGGCGACAATCCCCCTGGACACTGACTACTGTTGGCGTCCATCGATGTTGACGCCTGCATGGGGTTGGCGGCATCATCGTTGGACTTCAACCTGGTTATACCTGGTCTGCGTAACTGCCCGAGATTCCAGCCCACTAGTGCCATTCTCTCGGCCATGCAACGCATATAGCCGTTCCCAACGGGTATATGGGCCACCTTGGCACCCCATTGACCCAATAAAAATCCTATGTGGCCCCCTCCCATTGGTTGAAGCTTAAACTCATAGATTTCCAAGTGTGCAAGTGTGTTTCTTCACATTTAGCATCCTAGGCACCCTAGCTACGACCCCCACTGTCTATATAACTCACCATCTGGCCTTCTAAGCAAGAGGGAGAGGCTGGACGTCCAGACCATGCCACTTTGAGAGAAGAGAGAGAAAGTGTCTCAAGAAGCTCCCATCCTTGTTCCTTCTCCTCTCCTCCACCCTGTGAGCGTCCAGAAGGCTTCATCCCGAGCTGAAGGAGCCCCCACAACGAGTCAACAACACCAACAACGAGGATCATCTCCCTCCATTTTCTATCTTCCCCTTCTTTCCTTCCTTTAGTTTTGCATGTCACACACACACACACACGCCCTAGGCACGTAGGTCACCTTCCTACACACCTAGAAAGGGATTTCTCAACCAAAAACAAAGGGAAGAAGGGTGGTCATAACACTTGGCCACCCCTTTTCTCAAGTCCGCAACAGGTACGGGGCTCTCCTTTTGGGCATTTTCTTTTCATCTAGGACGTTTACTACACTTCCTTTAGTCTAATAGAGTCTCTTTTCGTGGCAGGAACACATCAAAGAAGATCGTGGAGCTCTCATTCTTTGGCCGACCGAAGAAGGAGAAGTTGGAGTCCCACAATCCACCGCTACGTGAGGCTACTACACCAACGTGATCACAACTATAACACCCCAAAAATCCGGTAATTGGAAAATTAGAAATAAATCAAAAACGATAAAATCAATATTTGTGAAATAGCAAAAATGCATGTGTCATTATCATACATACAAAAACCCATTAGAAAATTTCATAAAAATCATAGTTCAACTCTAAATAATACTTCTTAATGACCCACAGAGAAATTCGTGCAAAGGAAAATTGGATGGTCCAAGTTTAAGGCGTTTTGCGACTGAGTATCGTAATCAGGGAATAAGTTAGGAAATCATTATCACACATACTTCGATGAGTCAGAAATTAAATAAAGACCATAGATGGACTTCAAATATATCCTCTAATGATTCATCAAGAAATTTGGGTCAATAAAAGTCATTTGGGGTATATTCAAGAGTTAGTATGACTTATTATCGTAATGAGGAAATAAGTTGGACAACCCATTATCAGGTGTATAAATGAGATCATAAACTAAATGAGAAATTTATGTAGACCCCAAACAATATGTGGGGATATCCATAAAATAAATTGGATTAATGGACAACTTATGACCCATGAACAAATTAAAGTATGAAATTAGTAAATAAATAACTTCCGTATTATCAGAATGATAGAACTTACGTACCACTATCGTACGTGTGAAAACCATCGAAAAATTCGGTAAAATTTATAAACCAACCCCAAATATTATCCCTAAGCGTTCCACAAAGGAATTCATGCAATGAAAAATCTGATTGGCCGAGTATATGTCACACGTGACCAAGTTACCCGAATTAGAAACTAAGTCGAAAAATTGTTAACACGGAAAAATAACCCAACCATAAATTAAATAAACATGTTGGAGAGACTTCCAACATCATGTATTAATACCCATTAACATGATTGGGCCAATGGAGCACATTTGGCCAAAGGATAAAAATTGGGACAACGAAATACCCAGAAATTCGTGTATGTAATTATGCAATAATTAAGGAGGGTAATTTAGGGCTAAAATATGGGTGATTAGTCATGTAAGGTAAGCCAAAACCGAACCCAACTCTAAGAGGAGGTTTCCTAACCTTTGCTACCTCCTTTGGGTGAGAGAATCCCAGATTTTATTGAAAGTAGGAAACAGAATTCGCAGCCCCTTTCCTAGTCTCGTTAGGACTTGTAAATACAACTTAAATCTATAAGAACTCATCCTTAAACTCTTGGGGAAGGTTTAACAACGAGTTCGGATCGTTTGGAGGCAGGCTAGGGCTTCAGAGGAGAAGGAGAAAGGCTGGGAACCGGAGCTTCATCCTCTACTGCATCCAGAACGTCGATTGGTCGTAGATCTTCATAAAGCTAGGTGTTCTTGGGCCAGATTAAATAAAACTAACACCATCATGTAGATTTTCGAGTCTAGGATCATATGCACTTGGTTTGACTCAATTTCATGGAGTATACATTGCGTATTCGCAGTTTTCCCTAAGTCGCGCACAGTTAGGGCTTTTCTCGTTCTTCTTATTATGCACATGATTCAAGACCAAATTTCAATAAACTTGCTTCATGAAAGTTCTTTTACTTGAAGTTATGATCATCTTTTATGTTGGACATAGTATCCAAAAGTCTTTCATTAGAGAGTTAAAAGCATGGCAAGAGAGTCATTGCATGATACTACGATTTCGGGCTACACTTGACTTTTTGTTCTTCATATGTTTTCTTGGGATTCGGGACCGACTTAGATCAAATCCCCAACATCAAAGTTCTTCTACTAGTTGTCCTCGTCATCTTTTGTGTTGAACATTTTGTCTAAATGTCATTCGTTAGAGAGTTATCAGAGGGGAAAGTGAATCTCTGCATGAGACGTATTTTCTGGTTACACTTGAGTCATGTGTTTTTGTCTGTGAGGGCCACTAGTGTCGACACTACTTGAACTAGTGTCGACACACTGTTCCAGTTTGACCCAGAAAGTTTCTGGGAGCTGATCTAGTGTCGACACTAGATGATCTAGTGTCGACACTAGATGATCTAGTGTTGACACACTGTCCCATATTGGCCAGAAGGTTTTCTGGAAGATGTCTATAGTGTCGACACTACTTGATCATTTTGCCTTGTATTTGAAGCATTGTGTCGACACTACTTGATCTAGTGTCGACACTACTTGACCAGTTTGCCTTGTATTTGTCTTGTGTTTGAAGCACTGTGTCGACACCAGTCAGGGGTGTGTCGACACTACCCTTACAAGATTTTGCATATTTTGGGTCTGATCATTCCATGATGTCTACAAACATGTGCATGATGTTATATAGTACGCATGGACCTAAAATAAATCAACCCATTGAAGAAAATGGTAACGATACGAATATGATTCTAATGTGTAGTTTTGATTGTCCCTATGTTCATCGGATTATCTTGTGATCTTACCTATTGTCAATTGATAAGATAAGAATATGATGTGAATATGGGGATGAATACATGTTAGTATGGGCATGTTAGTGAAGTTAATATCATGATTTGCATATGAGTTTCAATAGTTACATGCTTTTCGGTGTTAAATTAATTATCTGTTCATATGCATACATGTTAGGAAAGCACATGTTCTACATATGATCTGTCTTTAGAACATCCTCATGTCAAGACATTAATGAATTATGAAATATAAGATACGTCATTATCCTGCCTTGTTCTCTTGAGCTATTTGTCATACCTTGACTCTATGAATGATCTTGTTCCTTTTACTATGAGCTTGTCATTGAAACTCTGTGGCCATAATGTGAATATGTTTGTTCGGCACAATTTGAGACTTCAGTCCATTTGATCCAATGCCTGTGCAAAAAAAAGGCGCCTAGTCCGGTCCTGCGGAGGAGCGCCCCAACGTACTTATTAACCGCGGGAGTATGGACTTCTGGTGCTTGGCATAGCACAAACAAATAAGCAAGAGTTGTGAAAATTGTGCCTTCGTATGATATGATAAGTTTGATTTGATCTGATCTGATAAGATTGATATGATACGTTTGTTCACGTGAATACGTGATATCTGTGAATATGGCCAATCTCATTTGATACGATTCTACTCTTGAAATATCTGCCCATTGTATATGCAGTTTGATATTTGACTTAATCTGTCATCCGTTCTATTCCTCTGTTCAACTTGTTAGTATTGCATGCATTGTCATCATATTCATGTGCATATCTGCCTATTTAAAATGCTAATCATGTATATTAGTGCCCGCACAATATTGAGATGTAAATCCTACTGAGCTAGTTCGCTCACCCCTATCATCCTGCCCATTTTCAGGTAGTGATGAGGAACCAGTGGAGTCAGATGGGACAGGGCAAGAGTGACGAGCACCTGTCATATGAGTAGTTGTCAGCTTAGAAATAGAAATTTGATTAGTCGATGTATTAGAGAAATGTTGTTATTTGATTAATAAACCTTTTCAGTCGATTCTTCTTATGTGAGGTTGTATCTAGTTGAATGGAATGGAATAAAGTATACTTTTGGTGACCATATTATAGTCTTGAATGTATATTATATTCAATTGTGACTCTGCGCTATTCAACTGTGATACGCCTGTTTGTATCATTCACGTCCCCCGGTATTTATTCCACTTCTAAATATCGGGGCGTGACAGTTGGTATCAGAGCCTGAACTTTAGGGTCCAAGGGAATAGGAACATAGAATGAAACTAGATCACACGAGTCAAAATCTGTCGTACCTAATGTGAGCTTCGGTAGAACCAGGGGATAGAAACCGCAGGAGATTGTCACTTATCTCTGCACTTCGAGTCAAAAGGCTGATGAGGAAAGGTTGTATGGCCTTTCTTGCCGCTGTCGTCATCACAAAGAAGGAAGTCAAAGTTGAGGACACCCATGTTGTCAGTGAATACGCTGACGTTTTTCCAGAAGACTTGCCAGGAATTCCTCCTGAGCGAGAGGTCGATTTTACCATCTAGTTGGTCCCTGGAGTAGCACCAGTATCTAAGGCACCATATAGAATGTCTCCCACAGAACTGAAGGAATTAAAAGAGCAACTGATGGAACTGTTAGAGAAGGTTTCATCCGACGAAGTACATCGCCTTGGGGTGCACCTGTCCTCGTCGTCAAGAAGAAAGATGGGTCGATGGGGATATGTATAGATTACAGACAACTAAACCAGTTGACTATCAAGAATTCTATACCTACGTGGTGAGATTGGGTAGAAACATGGGCTTAGTACAAAAATTTTTTTACTAACTAAATATTGTAAGATTACAAGGTATTAACAAGGAGTAAAGAAGACTGACTGGGTGATAATTTATTTTTGAAGAAACTTAAATAAACAACAATGGAGGATATACCTACACCATCTAAAGACGGACAGAGATCGGTTCAAAGATTAACCAAAGAACTCCGACCAGCTGCTCAACTATTAGAGAATGCCCTAATAATGGCTAAGGGAGATACAAATGGGAAGGAAAGGTCTATGGATGACAAAGGAGTTGGAAAAACTAATAAGAAAGAACCAATTACAACCACAGGAAACTCCAAACCTATAGCCAGAGAGAAACGGCCCAACAACAGTAATAGATCGCACAAGAGAAAGAGGTGCAAGAAGTGCAATAAGAAACTAGTTTACGCTCCTGCAGAAAGATGCCAGCATTGCAACAGAAGAAATCATCGGTCTGAGGAGCGCTGGAAATTTCAAGGCAAGTGTTTCTGTTGTGGCAGCCAAGACCACAAGGGTAAGGATTGACCTAACGAGAAATCAAGCTCAAGGAATAAATGGCAGAACAAACCAAAGAAGGAGGTATGAGAGAGGTATTCCTTCTAACTCGCTTTTATTTGACCCTGAAGTTACATCACCAATCAATCATTATATTATTAGCAATCCGCAATTTGATTCCCGATAAGTGCAGCCCGTAACACATGTGAATTTGCGGACCAAATTCTTTTAAGTGGGGGAGGATGTAACACCCCAAAAATCCGGTAATTGGAAAATTAGAAATAAATCGAAAACGATAAAATCAATATTTGTGAAATAGCAAAAATGCACGTGTCATTATCATACATACAAAAACCCATTAGAAAATTTCATAAAAATCATAGTTTAACTCTAAATAATACTTCCTAATGACCCACAGAGAAATTCGTGCAAAGGAAAATTGGATGGTCCAAGTTTAAGGCGTTTTGCGACTAAGTATCGTAATCAGGGAGTAAGTCAGGAAATCATTATCACACATACTTCGATGAGTCAGAAAATTAAATAAAAAACATAGATGGACTTCAAATAATATCCTTTATTGATTCATCAAGAAATTTGGGTCAATAAAAGTCATTTGCGGTATATTCAAGAGTTAGTATGACTTATTATCGTAATGAGGAAATAAGTTGGACAACCCATTATCAGGTGTATAAAATGAGATCATAAACTAAATGAGAAATTTATGTAGACTCCAAACAATATGTGGGGATAATCCATAAAATAAATGGATTAATGGACAACTTATGACCCATGAACAAATTCAAGTATGAAATTAGTAAATAAATAACTTCCGTATTATCGGAATGATAGAACTTACGTACCACTATTGTACGTGAGAAAACACATCGGAAAATTCTGTAAAATTTATAACCAACCCCAAATATTATCCCTAAGCGTTCCACAAAGGAATTCGTGCAACGGAAAATCTGATTAGCCGAGTATATGTCACACGTGACCAAGTTACCCGAATTAGGAAACTAAGTCGGAAAATTGTTAACACGGAAAAATA
Source organism: Colocasia esculenta (assembly GCA_014218235.1). Classification (NCBI taxonomy): domain Eukaryota; kingdom Viridiplantae; phylum Streptophyta; class Magnoliopsida; order Alismatales; family Araceae; genus Colocasia; species Colocasia esculenta. The sequence continues at coordinate 141,334,254 of CM024756.1, read as the reverse complement.
ACCCAACCATAAATTAAATAAACATGTTGGAGAGACTTCCAACATCATGTATTAATAACCCATTAACGAGATTAGGCCAATGGAGCACATTTGGCCCAAGGATAAAAATTCGGACAAGGAAATACCCAGAAATTCGTGTATGTAATTATGCAATAATTAAGGAGGGTAATTTAGGGCTAAAATATGGGTGATTAGTCATGTAAGGTTAGCCAAAACCGAACCAACTCTAAGAGGAGGTTTCCTAACCTTTGCTACCTCCTTTGGGTGAGAGAATCTCAGATTTTATGGAAAGTAGGAAACAGAATTCGCAGTCCCTTTCCTAGTCTCATTAGGACTTGTAAATACAACCTAAATCTATAAGAACTCATCCTTAAACTCTTGGGGAAGGTTTAACAATGAGTTGGGGTCATTTGGAGGCACGCTAGGGCTTCAGAGGAGAAGGAGAAAGGCTGGGAACCCGGAGCTTCATCCTCTGCTGCGTCCAGAAGGTCGACTGGTCGTAGATCTTCATAATGGTAGGTGTTCTCAGGCCAAGATTAAATAAAACCAACACCATCATGTAGATTTTCGAGTCTAGGATCAAATGCACTTGGTTTGACTCAATTTCATGGAGTATACATTGCGTATTCGTAGTTTTCCCGAAGTCGCGCACAGTTAGGGCTTTTCTCGTTCTTCTTATTAACCACACGATTCAAGACCGAATTTGACTAAACTTCCTTCATGAAAGTTCTTTTACATAAATCCAAGATCATCATTTATGTTGGACGTTTTGTACTAAAGTCTTTTGTTAGAGAGTTACAAGCATGGTAAGAGAGTCATTGCATGATACTATGATTTCGGGCTACACTTGACTTTTTGTTCTTCATATGTTTTCTCATGATTAAAGACCGAATTGGATCAACCCACAACATAAACGTTCTTCTACTAGTTGTCCTCATCATCTTTCATGTTGAACGTTTTGTCTAAATGTCATTCCTTAGAGAGTTATAAGAGGGGAAAGTGAATCGCTGCATGAGACGTATTTTCTGGTTACACTGGAGTCGTGTTTTTGTCTGTGAGGGCCACTAGTGTCGACACTACTTGAACTAGTGTCGACACACTGTCCCAGTTTGACCCAGAAAGTTTCTGGGAGCTGATCTAGTGTCGACACTAGATGATCTAGTGTAGACACACTGTCCCATATTGGCCAGAAGGTTTTCTGGAAGCTGTCTATAGTGTCGACACTACTTGATCTAGTGTCGACACTACTTGATCATTTTGCCTTGTATTTGAAGCATTGTGTCGACACTACTTGATCTAGTGTCGACACTACTTGACCAGTTTGCCTTGTATTTGTCTTGTGTTTGAAGCACTGTGTCGACACCAGTCAGGGGTGTGTCGACACTACCCTTACAAGATTTTGCATATTTTGGGTCTGATCATTCCATGATGTCTACAAACATGTGCATGATGTTATATAGTATGCATGGACCTAAAATAAATCAACCCATTGAAGAAAATGGTAACGATACGAATATGATTCTAATGTGTAATTTTGATTGTCCCTATGTTCATCGGATTATCTTGTGATCTTACCTATTGTCAATTGATAAAGATAAGAATATGATGTGAATATGGGGATGAATACATGTTAGTATGGGCATGTTAGTGAAGTTAATATCATGATTTCCATATGAGTTTCAATAGTTACATGCTTTCCGGTGTTAAATTAATTATCTGTTCATATGCATACATGTTAGGAAAGCACATGTTCTACATATGATCTGTCTTTAGAAACATCCTCATGTCAAGACATTAATGAATTATGAAATATAAGATACGTCGTTATCCTGCCTTGTTCTCTTGAGCTATTTGTCATACCTTGACTCTATGATGATCTTGTTCCTTTTACTATGAGCTTGTCATTGAAACTCTGTGGCCATAATGTGAATATGTTTGTTCAGCACAATTTGGGACTTCGGTCCATTTGATCCAATGCCTGTGCAAAAAAAAGCCGCCTGGTCCGGTCCTGGGGAGGAGCGCCCCAACGTACTTATTAACCGTGGAGTATGGACTTATGGTGCTTGGCATAGCACAAACAAATAAGCAAGAGTTGTGAAAATTGTGCCTTCGTATGATATGTTAAGTTTGATTTGATCTGATATGATAAGATTTGATATGATACGTCTGTTCACGTGAATACGTGATATCTGTGAATATGGCCAATCTCATTTGATACGATTCTACTCTTAAAATATCTGCCCATTGTATATGTAGTTCGATATTTGACTTGATCTGTCATCCGTTCTATTCTTCTGTTCAACTTGTTAGTATTGCATCCATTGTCATCATATTCATGTGCATATCTGCCTATTTAAAATGCTAATCATGTATATTAGTGCCCGTACAATATTGAGATGTAAATCCTACTGAGCTAGTTCGCTCACCCCTATCATCCTGCCCTTTTTCAGGTAGTGATGAGGAACCAGTGGAGTCAGATGGGACAGGGCAAGAGTAACGAGCACCTGTCATATGAGTAGTTGTCAGCTTAGAAATAGAAATTTGAGTAGTCGATGTATTAGAGAAACGTTGTTATTTGATTAATAAACCATTTCAGTCAATTCTTCTTATGTGAGGTTATATCTAGTTGAATGGAATGGAATAATGTATACTTTTGGTGACCATATTATAGTCTCGAATGTATTATTATATTCAATTGTGACTCTGCGCTATTCAACTGTGATACGCCTGTTTGTATCGTTCACGGTCGCCCGGTATTTATTCCCCTGCTAAATATCAGGGCGTGACAACAACACCTCCTTGGGCACAGGTAAGGCCCTGGTGATCACAACATCTCCCTTTCCTTTGTGGTTTTCTTTGTTTTCTCCTCGTCAACTCGGTCAACTGGAGAGTCAACGAGGTCAACCAAAAACCCTTCATCGTTAACGAGGGAGCGGCGTCGTTCGTGAACGACTGGAGGATCCCACAGTCACGGGGAGCGCGGCTTACAGATCCTCCACAAGCTCTTTTCTGGCGATCACGGTGGGACAAACAGTGCTGCCTCGGTCTTAGTCTGCATCCAGGTTATCGACAAGCGATTCCGCCGTCTACCCAGGTAAGCGTCCATGTTTCCTGCCGTTTAGTTCTGTTTAGCGTCCACATAGTTTGCCGTTTACTCATTATCTGTGTCAGTCGATCATGCTGTTTACATGTTTTTGATGAACTGAACGTCGGTACTGTTGCCATTTATTTCCCAAAAGCATGTTTTTTGGCCTGTTTTGTTTGATTTTTCTTTTCTGTTTGCTTTCTGATTGATCCCTAACGGTCCTGAGTCTCGATGTGGGTCCTTTTCCTCATCTATTCTAGCCTTCCCACATATTTTAGGACAGCCCCTCCTTGGTTTACAGGCTTTTACTCGGGGATTCCCTCTCGGGTAAATCGGGTTGGTTCTAAGGGGAACTCCATAAGTCTCTAAATTCCATGTATTCCCTCACGGTACGGGGCAGGAGGACCTTTACCCTTCCCATCAAGACTGCCCATTCAC
>CM024756.1:141130980-141330631 GCA_014218235.1 Colocasia esculenta | reverse complement strand
TAATTCAGTAGATTTGTCTTTACTTGCTGCCAAACAAACATTTTGCTCTTTGAGTTCTTCAAGATAGAGCACATACAAATTCTTTTCTCTATTTGCTTCAAAGATGACTGCTCCATCCTTCACTATGCTGCACTTTGATTCTTGAAACTTGATCTGATGGCCTCTGTCACACAACTGGATGATGCTAATGAGATTGTGCTTCAATCCCTTAACTAATAACACATCTTCTATGACTGTTTTTCCTTTGTTATTCACAGAGCCACTGCCTATCACCGTTCCTTTCCCATTATCTCCATAAGTAACTGTTCTTCTTCAGCTTGGAGATGCGAGAATAACTTCTGGTTACCTGACATGTGTCTTGAGCACCCACTATCTAAGTACCATTTGGATGCTCGAGGGGTAACCTGAAATATAAAACATCAAGCTTTAGGTACCCAAATTCTTTTGGGTCCTGATTGGTTAGTATCATTGATTTTCCTTTTATTATCCATTCTTGTGTCTTGTTGGGCATGTAGTTATAATATGTCCTAACTTATTGCAGTGACTACAGCAGGATAACTTAGTTACTTTTCTATATATTTGAAATCAGCTTTGTATGCTATATCTGTTCAGGTACAAATTTTGGTGTTGGATATGTTTTAGGATAAATTATGGTTTCTTCATTATCTGGGGTGTATATCCTAATCTATTTTTCTTCTTACCTGATCTTCTAGCACCTTTAATATTAGAGAGTTTTTACCATTAGTAAATTTCTCTAGTGTGCTTGATAGTTTATCATTTCTTCATTTAGGTTTTAATTTCTTTTCTTAATTCATCTGTACTTTCCTATTTTTCCAATTTTGTTATTTGTTCTCTTAGCTTTTAGATCTTCACATAACAATTCATTTCTTCTTTAAGTTCAATTATTTGTTTTTCTAATTCTTCATTTTCTATTTTTAAATCAGAATTAGTGTTTTCTAAACAGTGTTATTTTCTTACTTGCTTTTAGTTTAGTTACTTCTTTGTACTTATTATACAATTCATTAAATGCTTCCTCTAAGTTATCTGAATCAGAATCATTACATGAGTCGAAGGAGAGAGTCAAAGGTTACCTTTCATCAACATTTGCCATGAAGGCTAAGTTGGCTTCTTCTTGTCGCTGCATGAGCTTGACTCACTGTCTGAGTCACTACTATTTCCCATGCTGCTGTCATTGCCTTCTTCTTGTACTTTCTGAACTTCTTGGAGCTCTCTTTCTTCCTGAAACTGGTTGTTGAATTTAGGACAATCAACTTTGATGTGTCCAGGCTTTTTACATTCATAGTAGATGGTTTTCCTTTCTTCATTTCCTTACCATCTGATCTTTGAAGTCCTTGTTTTTCATAAAGTGCCTTCTGCCAGATTGAAACTTTTTCTTTTGGCCAAATTCGTTGCAATCTCCTAGAGAGCATTGCTTCTTCATTTTCGCTGTCCTCATCGCTTTCATTTTCACTTGAGCTGGCTTCTGGTGAGTGTTCTTCTGCTTTCAAGGAATTGAGTGCTTCTTTCTACTAGATGACTCTCCTAGCCTTTCCATGTGATCTCATGGGCCATGAGGGACCCAATGAGCTTTTCCACTGACATTCTTTTCAAGTCATAGCTTCTTCTATAGCTGTGACTTAGGTGTCCACGAGGATGGCAAGGATCTGAGAATTTTCCTTACCATATCTGCAATCTCATATGTCTTCCCTAGGCTGGCTAAACCATTGGTGATATCAATGAATCGGCTAAACATTTGAGTGATTGACTGACCTGACTGCATCTGAAATCTTTCATACTGAGTGACAAGAATGTCGATTCTTGTCTCCTTTACCTTGTCTGTACCTTCTAAGTAATCCTGAGCTTTCCCACATTTCCATCGAGGATCTGCAGGCTGAAACTCGGTTGAATTCCTTCTTACTAGAGCACAACACAGGATGCTCTTAGCTTTGCAATTCAGAAATCTTCTTCCTGACATCATCTGTCCATTGTGCTTTCTCATTTGTGACTAACAGATCACCTTCTTCTACTATGGACCAAATTTGATAGTCGTGCCCTTGTAGAAAGTATTCCATTCTGGTCTTCCAGTAAGGATAATCTTCACCATCGAAGAGAGGGGGTCGGTTGACAGACTGACCTTCAAAGTTACCTTGGGCTGCCATGGATCTTTACTCTTCAGATCGTTGGATCCTTTCTTTGTCGAAGAGACTCGCTCTGATACCACTTGTTGCCCAGTTGACGAGCCCAGAGGAGGGGGGTGAATGGGTCTTTAAAATTAATCTAGAAGATACCTGTAACTGAAAACATTCACACAAACGTTCTTCGAAGTAGGTTAGTGACAGTTAGTTGCAATAACAAACACACAAAGAGGACAATCACACAACACAGGTTTATCCTGGTTCGGACCTCCTTTCCTTAGGAGTCCTACGTCCAGTCCCTGAGCAATAACTCAGGATTTCACTAACTAGGGTATAGTCCCTAAGGACGCTACAACACCCAGCTCAGCTGGTCTTCCTTCACACGAAGGGAACAACGCCCTGGATACCACACCAGGTCCCTTCAAACCGAAGGGAAACACACCTGGATCACCAGGTCTTCCTTCACAACCGAAGGGAACAACACCCTGCATACCACCAGGTCTTCCTTCACAACCGAAGGGAACAACACCCTGGATACCACCAGGTCTTCCTTCACAACTGAAGGGAACAACACCCTGGATACCACCAGGTTCCTTCACAACCGAAGGGAACAACACCAAGAGAGTAAATGAAATTTAAGCCCCTAGATCAAGCTTTTGACAAGCAAGGATCTGAAGCTACTAGAACTGAGAGGAAGAGATTTAAGCTAAGTACACTCTCAAAACTATACAGGCTCTCTCAAGATTTTCACAAACTAGTGGAGAGCAAAAAGAGCAAAAGCTAAGTGGAATGAAGGTTCCTTGCTCTGGACTTTCTTTAGAAGAATTTGAATGCTTGAATGCGCGATATATATATTCTTCTGTTCTTCTGACTTGAATTATATCTTCAATTTGAAATGTAGACGTTGAAGTGTCTTGTCTCTCTTTTGAGTAGTCGTTAGACTGAATGACATCTGGAGTATGGAAGCTTCCAGTCAACAGTCTTTTGATTGCTTGAACACGCTAGGAGATGAGATCTTCAAAGATATCCGTTGGCTTCTATTTGTTTAATGTTGTACGTGAAGCTGGATCAGAGGTATGCACAAATGTCAAACTCAAATAGCAGACAGCTAAGCTGTCTCTGATGTCAGTCAACGCAGTAGCAATAGACATGAAATAGTAGTGCCAAATATCTTAAGTCTAAAGGACGTTATCAGAGTAGGCACGATAAAGGATGATATGGTCTGCATGCATGCAGAGATACGTTCAGATCTCATAAATGCAAAAGCGTCAGAGAGATGTCTACATGGACTTTAACTAGTCAACAAAGATCATATCACGTTAATATGAAATCGATGACTATATGACTTATGAAATTGTTATGAATAAGTCAGGTTGACCAAGTCGTTATGAGACAGAAGATCATTGTGAAATGCTTAACAAATCATTATATAAGCAAATCGTTGTGAACACTTATCAAATCGTTATACGAAGCAAATCGTTGTGAAACTTATCAAATAGTTATGAACTCTAAAGAAATCGTTATGGTAACATGAAGTTGTTACAATAAGCAAGTCGTTGCGAGTTCTAAAGAATCTTTACGACAACTTATAGAGTCGTTGCGACAGGCAAGTCGTACGAGCTCTAAAGAAATCGTTACGGTAACTTATAGAGTCGTTGTGACGAGCAAGTCATTACGGGCTCTAAAGAATCGTTACGGTGACTTATAGAGTTGTTGTGACGAGCAAGTCGTTACGGGCTCTAAAGAAATCATTAGGGTAACTTATAGAGTCCTTGTGACGAGCAAGTCATTACGGGCTCTAAAGAAATCGTTACGGTGACTTATAGAGTCGTTGTAACGAGCAAGTCGTTACGGGCTCTAAACAATCGTTACGGTGACTTATAGAGTCGTTGTGACATCGACTTGTTTGAAATAACATGACTTTTCAGTTTTATAAGGAAATCATTGTGATCACTTATAGAATCTTTACGGCATCTATTTGTTTGAAACAACATGACTTTTCAGCCAAAAGGAAATCATTATGATAATTCTATTGAAATCGATATGCTTATAAAGAAATGTTTTGCCTTCAATAGAAGTCGATATGGACTTAGAGAAATATCATGTTGAAAAGATTAAGGCTGAAGTAAACCTCGGATCTTTGTCAGAAACAATGGAAAGTAGGTTCTATGCAACAGAACAACTCGGTCCCCTTATAATTGGCAAGCCTGTCCACTGACCAAGACATCCTGACTGGAAGGAAGTACGCCGACTTGGTCAATCGATCCACAATCCCCGAATACCAACACGCGTCTGCGAAGTACGGGGCAAACCAACCACAAAATCCATGGTGATGTCGTCCCACTTCCACTTGGGAATGGGCAACGGCTGCAGCTCACCACTAGGATACTGATGCTCTGCCTTCACTTGTTGACAGGTAAGGCAACGAGCGACAAAACTCTGCCACACTCCTCTTCATCCCTGGCCACCAGAAGAACCTTTTCAGGTTTTGGTACAACTTGGTGGAACTAGGATGAACAACATACCTCAACCAGTGTGCCTCCGACAACAGTGCCTGCCGCGCATCACAGGGAACGTACAATCTGCCTCTGAATCTGACCTCACTATCCTCGTCCAGCTCAACATCTGGCATCTACAAAATATCTGCCAACTTTGAATCTACCTGCTGTGCCTCTAGCACCTGACGGTACACAGACGGGCTACCTAACAAACTGGTCATCACTGCACAATCTCTATACCTCGAAGGGCAGAAAACTCCCTGAGACAAGTCCTCAAACACCTCCACTCTCTAACCATCAACAAACTCAAGCGAACTCGCCTGCTCAAAGTATCCGCCACGATGTTAGCCCTTCCCGGTGATAGGAGAGGATAAGGTCATAGCCCTTCAAGCACTCTATCCACCTGCAGTGCCTCAAGTTCAAGTCCTTCTGAGTGAAGATGTACTACAAACTCTGATGGTCGGTGAAGATCTCAAATGCCTCTCCATACAAATAGTGCCTTCACAACTTCAGAGAGAGCACCACGGCTGCCAATTCTAAGTCATGGGTAGGGTAGTTCTCCTTATGCTTCTTCAATTGTCAAGAAGCATAGGCAACGACCCCACCATGCTGCATCAGCACTGCACCCAAACCTGATCTCAAAGCGTCTGTGTAAACCACAAAACCTCCGCTACCTGACGGCAAGACCAACACTGGCGCTGAAGTCAAACTCCTTTTCAGCTCCTGAAAACTCTGCTCACAGTCCTATGTCGAAACGAATCTGGTCTCAAGCCTGGTCAATCTGGTCAACGGCTCTGCAATCCTGAAAAAGTTCTGGATAAACCTCCTGTAATAGCCTGCCAAACACAGGAAGCTGTGAACCTCTTACACTGAAGTGGGCTACTCCCAAGCCAACACTACCTCAACCTTGGCAGGGTACACTGCCACACCAGAACCTGAGATCACGTGTCCGAGAAAGTGCACCTCCCTCAGCCAAAATTTGCACTTATCGAAGTTGGCATAAAGTTGGTGACTCCACAACGTCTCCAACACGATCCTCAGATGCACCTCGTGCTCCTCCTCAGAAGCCGAGTAGACCAAAATGTCATCTACAAAGATGACCACAAACTTGTCTAGGTACCCACTGAACACTCTGTGCATCAAATCCATAAAAGCTGCTGGCGCATTCGTGAGCCCAAATGGCATCATGACAAACTCGAAGTGGCCGTACCTCGAACGGAAAGCTGTCAGGCCAATATCTGACTGTCTGATTCTCAACTGGTAGTAACTGACCTCAAGTCAATCTTCGAAAACACTCTGGCTGACTGCAACTGATCAAATAGATCATCGATTCTGGGCAACGAATACTTGTTCTTCACTGTTACCTGGTTCAACTACCTGTAATCGATGCATAATCTCAAGCTACCATCCTTCTTCCTCACGAACAACACTGGTGCCCCCACGGTGAACGACTCGAATGGATGAAACCCAACTCAAGCAACTCCTGCAACTGGCGCTTCAACTCGGGCAACTCAGCTGAGGCCATCCGTATGGTGCCTTAGAGAAGGCATCGTACCAGGAAAAAGCTCAATGGAGAACTCTACCTCCTTCTCAGGCGGTAAACTAGGTAGATCCTCTGGAAAAACATTAGGAAACTCACAAACAATAGGTACATCAAAAATCGATGACCTACTAGGTTCCAAAGAACACACATAAGCAAGATATGCTACGCAACCATCACGGATCAAATGACGAGCTCTATAGAAAGAAATAAAAGGTCGACGGGTAGACTGGATACCTCGGAAGCTAGAACATGCGCTCCAGGTATATCAAATTTCACGGTCTTCCGCTGATAATCTACCCCAGCTGAGTGAGCCTCCAACTAGTCCATGCCAAGGATGACGTCGAAGTCACAAAGCTGCAACACATATACACCTGGCTGGCAACTGGTGTCCCTGTACCTCAACTATGACACCCTCAAGGTAGCCAAAAGAACGCATGTAATCACCGGACAGAAGATCAACCATCACATCACACTGTCTCTCAAGTGTGTGACGAACAAGTGACTCGTAAAACTCCTCTGAAGTGAAATAAAGAGAAGAACTGGGATCAAGCAGAACACGAGTAGCTCTACCAAGGATAGGCAAGGTACCTATAACCAGGTTTGATGCCTCGGCCTCCTCCCTAGTGATAGCCATCACACGACCACGACCATGCACACGCTGCGGTGCCTGCTGGCTGCTGCTGCTGTGGTGGCTGGTGCTGTGGAAACTGTGAAACTACTGTTGTTGGTAGTACGGCTGAAACTACTGGGGTTGCTGATGCTGCTGAAACTACTGAGGTTGCTAAAGGTACTACCCCTACTACTGCTGTTGGGGTGCCTATTTCTGCGGAGGGTATTGGTACTGCGGTAACTACTGACTATAACTGCACTGGCTGCTGTGGCTGCTGGACTTGCCCCATTGGGCAATCCCTCCTATAGTGGCCTGGTAAACCACAAGTGTAACAACACACCTCCTGTTTGCCCTGCTTAGCTCCCTGCTGGACTGACTGTGTAACGACCCTCTCATATCAGTACAGTTCCACCACCCACATCGATATAAAAGGTATCACTACAGTGGACATTTACCCACACTAGTATAATAGGCTGAAACATACACAAATATATATATCTCTGACAACGGAATTTAAAGAACTGAAAAGAATCTTATTCCATCATCCACATTCTATTCACAGTCCGTATAGAAGAAAAGAGAGCTAATTGTTCATAACTGAAATGAAATAAATACATTGTCCACAAGAGACTACGCAGAGTCTTTATTACATACTATGAAGAAATGAAATTTTCAATGCTAACTCCACAACAATATCTCTTACTCTCGCTCCGAGTCGCTCCTAACGATCTCCTCGGAAGAAGTAGAAACGTCTGCACCTGTACGCCGAAGCAAGAATGAGTTCAAAAGAACTCAACAAGTAACACCAGCACACTAAACATACATGCATCAAGTAATAGCCATAACCTTAGCATATCATTTACACATAATGCATGGAAGTGACAATTTCTCAAATAAATCCTATTCATGATTTCTACACTTTTTCACAGAGGATTTAGTTTTTTTTTTTTATATACACAATAAACAATCCTATCACATGCTTTCTACACTTTTCACTATGCTAAACTGATTTCATTCAATCATTCATAAGCCACATGTTGATCATTTACACAATATTTACACATTTCTTAACAACTAATTTAACATGAATTCTAAGGCAATTTTACACATAGTTAACACATTCATATTAGTGAAAAGCTCGCTGTTTTACTACTATCATATTACATTCACAAGAAACTTATCATTTTTGCATTCTTTCATAAGAATTTCATGACACATATTCACTTACACAGTTTCACAATTTACACATTTTCTTTCATTTAAACACATTTTCACTTTCACTTAATGCCGTGACACATAGCCCAAACCACTTTAGAAGGACACACACTAATCACATCACATATCAATCACCTAGGCATTCCAGTGATTATCTTAGTTACTGCGCAGAACCGGAGAAGCACTCTCCACCCTAACCAGCGATACTTGTTCGCCTCTAGGATTTAATCCCAATGCCCATGGGACATCACACACTTTGAACTTTCCCGTGGGACTTTACCACAGTACAGTTCCACAGCCCTCTAAGGTAGCAGTGTCACCCATTGGCACATTAATACATTTTCTCAATTTCAACACATTTTTAAACACAAAATAATCACGCATTCACCTCATGTTCACACATTTACATTCTTCAGTATTACCTAGCATGGTACTACTGTTTTCAGTATTAATCAAAATTTTACAACAATTCCAATCATGCTGAAATTTTTGCAAAATTAAACATTAATCATATTAGCATGTATTAATTATGAAAATCTAACATAAACAAGTTTATAGCTACTGTCATCTTTTCAGTACAGAAATTTAACCAGAATTCATCATAGTTTAATCATCATGCATACCAAAATTTGCATTTTTCTGAGTTACACATATTTTCTGAAAATTCTAACAGTGCTGATATCAACTGTAAAAATAGTCAAACTGACACAATTTTCATTATTCGGATTCACAATTTATTTCATACATGAATACTGACAGTACAAATTTTATCACAATTTTAGGAATTTAACTAGTTTCGCATGAATTCTTAACTTTTATGCATTGAGTAGACATATTAACTATTTTTCGGTTCAGAAAATTAATAAATGTACAGATATTATAAATTGCTCAAATTTTTATGTCATGCATCAGATCTTATGAACAATGTACAGAAAATTTATGACAGTTAATTTCTACACATATTTCATAAACGACATTTTCCAAGATTAAACTTTTGTTGGTAGCACATTCCAAGAATTCTAATAATTAGTGAAAATTCTAAAAATGCACAATAACTCACAGTACAACTAAACATATATATATACATATTATATGAAATTTTACCGTATATCCTCATGCGGAAAAACTCGAAAACTAGCTCATATAAGGACACTTGCACACTGTTGCAGTCTGAAGAAGTCGACGGCATGGGGGTAGCCGTCTATAGGTTAACGCATTATATGATGCCGCCAACACATGATATTAGCGGCAAGGGATCTTGCCGTTAATATCCTGTCTGCACAAACACAGACTGAAAGCCAATAAATCACTTGAAAGGAGGGGGGTTCCAGAACACGAGAAAAATCTGAAAAATTCCTGGGACATACTAGACCATGTAGGGTTAATGTGAATGGGGTACTTGCCTTCTGTAAAATCTACCAACGACGATTTAAGCCGAGAAGCCCTCCTCGGCCTGTGCCAAAGAGTCTCCAAATCTCTCCTTCTTCGGATCTTCTGTTGATCTTCACAGCACACCAGCGTGGGGAGTCGTTCCCGGATGTTCAAGGTCGACACCAGTTGATGTAGATCGTCAGACGAAGCCTCCCGAAGCCGGATCTTTCAGTTTCAAGTTAGGGTTTTTGCATAGAAAAGAGGTTTTTGACCCAAGAGCCAAAAGGGGTGGATCTGGCCGAAATCTGGATATTATAAAGGGTTGGGGGTCGGATAGGTTAAGGGGTAAGTCTCAGAGCCGTTGGGAAGGGTTTCCAAAACAAGAGGCTCAATTTCCGGAGGCGTTTCCGGATCTGAAACGTAACAGATCTGGGATATTGGCGTCCATATCCATGGTCGCCTATCCAAAAATGGGCGTCCATCGATATTGCCGCCTACCCAAGGTCAGCGTCAGCCGAGTGGGACGCCGACTGGCCGACAAAACTTACTTTAATTATGCAGAATTTATAATACTACACACTTAAATATATATATATATACATACTTGAATATACTATGTACATTTCAATAATACTCATTCATACAATTTGTATACATAAATACTTATACAATATAATCTATACATCAATAGTACACACTTATACGCACATACATATATTTAAACAAACAAGGTGAAAATCAAGGGCCTTACACCCTCTCCCCCTTAAAGAAACTTCGTCCTCGAAGTTAGACTGACACTACTCAAACAACTGAGGATATTTCTTTTTCATTGCATCCTCAAGCTCCCAAGTAGCCTCCTCTCGCGAGAAGTTACGCCATAAGTCTTACTGACGCAATGCTCTTGTTTCGGAGATGTTGAACCTTCCGATCAAGAATAGCTACTGGTTGCTCTACATAAGAAAGATCTGGCTGGATCTCCACTGGCTCATGGCTAATAACATGAGACGGATCTCTGACATACTTCCTGAGCATAGATACGTGAAAACAGGATGAACGCTAGCCAAAGCTGGAGGTAAAGCTAGCTCATCCACGTTGCCCAATCGTCGGAGAATCTCATACGGGCCAATGAACCTAAGGCTCAACTTACTATGCCTGCCAAATCTAACTACACCTCGCGTAGGCGAAATCGTTAAAAAAACATGCTCACCTACCTCGAACTCTAGATCCTTCCTCCTGTTGTCGGCATAACTCATCTGCCTATCCTGTGCCGCAACAAGTCTCTTCCTAATGAGCTGGACCTTATCCGAAGTCTCCTGAACTAACTCAGGACCGATCAACTGCCTATCACCGGTCTCCTCCCAACACAAAGGAGATCTGCAAGGCCTACCATATAAAGCCTCAAATGGAGCCATGCCAATGCTCGCATGAAAACTGTTGTTATATGCAAACTCCACTAGAGGTAAATGGCGCTCCCAATCATCCTTCCAATCCAACACACAAGCTCTCAACATATCCTCAAGCGTCTGGATAGTCCTCTCGGACTGTCCATCTGTCTGGGGATGAAATGCTGAACTGCGTTTCAGCTCCGAACCTAACGCATCCTAAAGACCCTTCCATAGCCTCGAAGTAAATCTCGGATCTTGATCCGAAATAATAGACTTCGGTACTCCATGCAATCTAATAATACTACTAACATATAGTCTAGCTAAACTCTCTACTGACTGCTTCTTCTTCATAGGCAAGAAATGCGCAGTCTTTGAGAATCGATCTACCACTACCCAAATCGAGTCATTACCTCGTCTAGACGAGGCAAACCCGTAACAAAATCCATAGTGACAGCTTCCCACTTCCAACTGGGATCTCCATCTTTGCATAAGACCAGATGGTCGCTGCCGCTCGGCCTTCACTTGCTGGCATACAAGACATCTAGACACAACTCGGCTACATCCTTCTTCATGCCAGACCACCAAAACGATCTCTTTAAATCCTGGTACATCTTAGTGTTACCCGGATGAATAGAGAACCTAGATCTATGAGCTTTTGCTAAAACATGCTCACGAATATCTACAATGTCTGGAACACAGACATGATGATGGAATCTAATCACACCATCCTCATCACGAGCAATACCCGCTTTCCCACTAACTCTTGGAGTCTAGGGTCGGCTTTCTGATGCTCGATCACCTCATCTAACACCGATGACCTAATGGACAGCTGAGCCACAAAAGCTCGGCATAATGATGCTCTCCAACTCGGTCATCGTACACGCTGCATCCTCCACATCTTCCAGTCCTGCTGGAGAGAGACCTCTTTCTACTAAGGGCATCTGCTACGACATTCGCCTTCCAGGATGATACTGGAGGTCGAAGTCATAGTCCTTCAGGAACTCAATCCACCCTCTCTGCCTAAGGTTTAATTCTTTTTGGGAGAAAAGATACTTTAGGTTCTTGTGATCAGTGAACACCTCAAATCTGACACCATAAAGATAGTGCCTCCAGATCTTCAGTGCATGAACCACTGCCGCAAGCTCAAGATCATGAGTTGGATAGTTTCGCTCATGCTCCTTCAACTGTCTCGAAGCATATGCTACTACCCTTCCTTCCTGCTTCAACACACAGCCAAGACTAATTCGAGATGCATCCGTGTAGATAGCAAAATCCTCTACACCGCTCGGTAGAACTAACACAGGGGTCGATGTGAGTTTAGTCTTCAATAATTGAAAACTACTCTCACACTCCTCAGACCAGACAAACTTCACTCCCTTCCTGGTCAGCTGAGTCAATGGAGCGGCGATGGATGAAAATCCCTCAATAAAACGCCGATAATAACCCGCCCAACCAAGAAAACTCCGAATCTCCGAAGAAGTCTTGGGACTCTCCCAATCCATAACAGCTTGGACTTTCGCTGGGTCCACTGCTACACACCAGCACCGGAGATAACATGCCCAAGGAAATGAACCTCGCGCATCCAAAAATCGCACTTGCTGAATTTTGCATACAGCTTGTGCTCACGGAGAACCTCTAACACTAACCTCAAATGCTGAGATGTGTGGCCTCATCTGGAGAGTAGACACAGCATGTCATCGATGAAGACTACAACAAAATATCTAGATAGGGTCTAAACACCCTGTTCATGAGATCCATGAACGCTGCGGGGCATTGGTTAGACCAAACGGAAGGACCAAAAACTCATAATGTCCATAACCCTAAACCTAACCCGAATGATCCCTCCTAAGGCGCACGAGGATGGGGGTCCCAGGCAACTGTAACAACCTCTCTCACGAGACAAGCCCTCAGGTGCCAGAGCAGCGGGTGAACGACACTAGTAGAACCGTACTAGGAACTAGCGCTGGTGCCACGGGTACAAAAAGAACCGAAAAACGCCGAAGACTCCATGGAAACAGAACTCCGCAAGACTCCGGTCTCTGATGCTGTCGCGATGCTACAGGCTGTCACGACGCCACACACTGTTATGCCACTGTCGCGGTTCCAAGGCCGATCGCAACAATGTCGCAACACCATAGGACGTCTCGATGTTGTCGGGGCGGCCATACCGGTCGCGACATCATCATGACCCCTAAACCGGTTGCGACCTCAGTCGAGACGGGTCCCGGGACAACCCTCCCAAGGACGACCCCAAATCTGATACAAACCATACCAATAGGGGTAGGGGAGCATGGGCAACACTAGGAAAACATATAAATAGGCAAACCACCCTCACAACGCTACAGATCATGCAATAAACATGGAGATCTACACTCAAGGAAAACCTCTCAAAGAATGAGGCATGGATCTCACACCCACGACCCCAACACGATGAAAAAACCAGAATCTCAAGGGGAGGGGAGCTTGCTAGGACGAGAGGAGCCAAGGGGGTATCAAGGAGTAGAGCCGACCCATTGGGGCCTTCACATCGGAATGGCCACCTCTTAGCACCACGTGGACGTCGCCTACAACAAGGAGACGTCACCTCCCCGCCACAAGCACCACGAACACGCCAAGAACGCAAGAGGAGCTCGGGGAAGGAAGAAGGAAGAAGAAGTAGAAGAAAGAAGAAAAGTAAGGAGAGGGGGAGAAATGGGCACCTGCCTCAGTTTTAAACTGACGGGCCCAGAGATGTGACGGGTCGTGCCAACTTGACAACGACCATGTCGCGACCGCTCAGCGGGTCGCGACCATGTTGCGACACCCTACCCTGGCGTGACACCAATAGCTATCAAACCTCGAAGACCGGGAAAACTAGAACGTGACGGCTTACTAGGTCGCGTCAACGCTGTATGCACCTGACACCCAACAAGGCCGTTCTGACAGAGAGGACAGCGGTCAGAACAGTCAGAAAAGTAGTCGTGTCGCCTACAGACGCTGCGATAAGAATGCGACGCCCACCCTTGTCGCGACTAGAATGCGACGGCCAGTGTGCCGCGACCAAAACCATGTAGCGACCAGCTCGTCTAGCGTGACGATGTCGTAACCAAGGGGTCGGTCGCGACCCTGAGGACAAGGCTAAGGGCCCAAGAGGGCTGGGTCACACAGTGAACCCATAGGTAATAAGGTAATTATATAGATGATATAACCAATTTTAATCCGTTGGGAGACCGATGTAGCTTGCACACAATATTAGGCACTTGTGGATTAGTGACCCTTGAGGTTGCTACATGTAAATATCTTCGTGGAGCATGCCATGAAGGAAGGCATTCTGAGCATCAAGTTGATGGATGACCCAGGGTTTGGAGACAATAATGGCAAGAATGGTGTGAATGGTGGGGGGTTTGATGGTAGGATTGAATGTATCTGTATAGTCTAGTCCTGATTGTTGGTGAAACCCCTTGGCAACCAAGTGCACTTTGTAGCAGACGAGAGTTCCATCAACATTGCACTTGATTTGGTATACCCATTTGCGGCCAACGATATTTGCTCCCGATGGTGGTTGTACAAGAGACCAAGTGCCATTTTTCAAGAGGGCAACAAATTCCTCACTCATTGCTTGCCACCAATGGGGAGAAGCATTAGCAACTATGAATGAGGAGGGCTCGACTTTATCAACACTTGCAATGAAAAGGTGCTTGGATTGCGGATTAGTGGGGGTAGGAGTGCCAGTAGTTTCAGCTAGGATATCTGCGATGGGTCGGGCTTTTTCTTGGTGGGGTGGTCATAGAAGTTGGCCTTTGAACAACTGGTGGTGTGGATTCGAGTGAAGATGCAGGTGATGTGGGGAGGTTTGACTCACTTGTAGGTGATGTGGAAGCTTGGGAAGGTGATGGTGGTAAAGGCATGGCGGGTTGGGAATGGTGGTGTGTAGAAAGTGGTGGACATACCATTATGGAATGATTCAATGGTGGAGAAGGATTTCTTCCAGTGGTGAGTTGTTGATGCATCTCAGTGGGGAAGGTTAAGAGGGTACCATCAGAAGAAGGTGCAGTTGAAAGGTGATGCCTTGTAGAGGTAGCAGTAGAATAAGGAATGGTTGATTCATCAAATATGACATTTTGGGACACATAAATCTGACCAGAAGTAGGATCCAAACGATGATATCCCTTGTGGGATGCACTGTAGCCAAGGAATATATATGGGTGGATCTGTAAGAAAACTTGTGGGAGTGGTAGGGGTGAAGGAGTGGATAGCAGGCATACCTAAAAGTGTGTAGAAGTTGATAATCTCGATGACAACCAAAATGTTTCTTAAAAGGGGTAAGATTGCTAAGCAGGGGAGATGGTATCCATTAATAAAGTAGACAGCACAAAAATCCGCATCTTCCCAATATTTGAAAGGAATATTAGCATCCTTGAGGAAAGCAAGAGTGGTTTCGATAATGTGTCGATGTCTGCATTCAACAATGCCATTTTGTTGATGAGTGTGCAAACATGCAAGATGATGAGTGATGTCGGACACATAAGGGAACCATGACAAAGGGTGAAACGCACCTCCCCAATCACTTTGAAAAGATTTTTTTTGTGGAAAAAAAGAATTTTAGAGTGGCACTTAAAGTGCATGAAACAAGAGAGCACATCATTTTTGTTGGCAATGGGATATATCCATGTAAAATGAGATTAATGATCAATAAATGTGACATAGTAGTGATTGTCGTTGATAGAGAGATAGGGGGATGGACCTTAGACACCCGAGACTACTAATTCAAGTGGTCAAGAGGTGACATAAGATGACAAGGAAAATAGTAATTGATGACACTTGACTTGCGGTCAAGCTGAGCATACGTGGTGCTCTATTTTATTCTCAAGGCCTAAGGTGGAGAGGATGCACATGACGACTTGGACAGCAGGTGGCCAACGTGTGCATGCCAGGAGGTGGACGATGCCCGAGTGACGTTGAGGCAGTGCTTGGGGCGTCGGAGAGTAGTGGCATTGGGAGGAAAGTGGTAGAGCCCATCAATCTTGGGTCCGTGAAGAAGTTCCATCCCCGTATTGAGATACTTCACACAAAAATAAGTGAGAAATAATCCACAAGAAACAAGGTTGTCAGTGTGAGTTTGAATACAAAGACTAAGTTCTTAGGTAAGGTAGGAACATGAAGAGTATGATGTAAATGAAGAGGACAGTTTGGGCTTTGAAGTGAGACGTGGCCAGTGTTATGTATACTCAAACTTTGCCATTGCCAATGAAGACTTGGTTGTTCCCGTGATATTTGTGGGGTTTCTAGAGGTTGCTAATGTCACGCCCCGACGCGGAATATCGGAACGCGATGTACATGCAAGTAAAATAGGTACAGAGCGAGCACTAGACATCAAACCATTGGACAAGTATAAATACTAAAAGAAATTCATCTCATTAATAATTTCCAATGTCTAGTTACAACCACTAATATCAGGGCTTCTATAGGGCCCAATTACATTGAAATAAATGCAAATAACTGAACTAAGACTCTAACATAATACTAAGACGCTAGGGTACTCTTGACTTCACTCTTGGTCGTTCCCATCCTCTTGAGTGTAAGTCTCTTCCTCCGTCTCACGAGCACACATAACCAAAAACGCAGGGTGAGCGATAACACCCAGTAGGACTTAAATCTCAGGGTCAGGCAGGCTTTAAATGATTATGTATTGAAAAGGCAAAGTAACTAGTGACAGAGCGAGAGAGTCAAGTAGTGTAAGAGATAGCACGATAGCATGTAATTGAAATAGCACAAGTTTCCAATATAGCACGAGCAGCGAGTATAGCACAAATAGCAAGATGGCCATAGCATAAATAGCACAAAGTATAGCAATAGCACAACGAATATAGTATAGCACTTCGTTGTCAATAGACAACGAGAGAACATAGCACTTTTGATTGTCATTTAGATAGTCGACATAGATAGCACTCGAGTGTAATGCAAACACTCTAGTCATTTAACTCCCACGGGCACTAGCACTTTTCGGCGCACATCCTAGGACCAGACTGGGCCCTTTATATATTGCCAGGCATTGGTTATATTGTTTATCATTAGATAATCAGTCAATGGCCAATAGAGAGTACCAAGAAAATAATGAGAGTACTAGATGAATAGATGAGATAATAGAAATAGTGTGAATAGATAGCGAGTCGAGTATAGACGAGAACTACAGGTCAATACACATAAATGTCGGGTAAACGGGCGATAGTAACAGTTGCACAACACACGCACCATGGTGTTGGCAGTCAGGTGGAGTTCACTACCCTTCCACTGGCCATGTTACCACAGGTCCATAGGTTCAGCATGATTCAAGATAAGAGTCAACTTCTAATAGCCGTTAGATCATATTGATCCCTAAAGGGTTTCATAGGTGTTAGGGTACAACTAGCTCATCCCATGTGGGAATCCATGGACAAAGGAGACTTACGGAGGCCTTGAATAGGATTCACTAGTCCGGCAGAAGGAGTATCCAACGGAGAGTTCGTCCAAGTCAAGAGGAAGTGTGTATATAGAAACAGTGTCCGACGTTCTAGAGGAATTCTGTAAGGCCCTCGAATTTTGTCCTTTTATTTTGTTGTATGTGTGGATTCGTGCTTGTGTGTAAATATCATGTATGCATATGTAGATATCTACGTACTTATTAGCTAGGTGTACTTCTGTATGCATGTGTATGTTAGTTGTAAATATTGTCGGTTGCATGGTGTAGTAGAGTGTATATTATGCTACTTATATTGCATGCATATACATAGTTCAATGTGTTTAGAATCCTAGGGCATTAGGATGAAATTATGTAGGTGGACAAGTACCACTGGTTAGGGTGCAGATTACTTCTCCCGTCTGCTGCGCAGTACCAAGAGCCGTCACTGTGTTGCCTAGGTGGCGTCTATGTGTTATGTGAATGTGTCCTTCTAGTGGTGGTTTGGACTATGTGTCACAGCATCTAAATGTGAAAATGTGAATGTGTATATGTGCAAATTGTGTAGTGTGAACATGTGATATGTGAAATGTGTAAAAGTAAACAATGTGAATGTGTAATGTGTAAACATGTGAACCCCAGTGTTAGAATGTGAAATTGTGATTTATGAGGTGAAAATGTTAGATTCATGTCAAAAACGCAACCTTAATGTGTTTATAACGATGTTTTACATGTGCAAAATATGTAGAATCCATGTTAGGAGCATTTCCTTATGTGTGTGAAAATCCCATGCTAAATTGCTAGCATGTTGTAGCTTAAATTGTGAATGTAGCTCTCATGCGGATAGATAAGTAGAAAGCATGCGGTAGGTATTTTATTTTGGGATGACATAAAGCATGTATCTTGTTTACGGAATTAGAAATATCATGATAGGTTGTTTCTTAGCATTGTTCAACCATGCTACCTATTTGGTGTTAATGCAATTGAATGTAAGGCTTGCTTGTGATGTATGCATGTATGATGTGTATGGATTTTACTTGCTGAGTGTTTTAGACTCACTCTTGCTTCGGCGTACAAGTTTAGCAGTGACCCTACTTCCTTGGAGGAGACCGTTGAGAGAGACTCCGAGCGAGGAGAATGGAGTGTTGTGGAGTCACCGTTGTTGTACTTTCACTATTCATAGTATGTAAAAGGAACTTATGTATTTGGAACTTATGTAATTGTGGACAAACAATGTAATTTGAATTTTGTATTTCATTATGTGGACTTAGTTCCTGAGATTGCTATATGGATCATGTATGTTTAATGTGGATGATGAAATGAAAAGACAGTAGTTCTTTTACTTCCGCTACTTTGTATTCATATTTGTGTACATCTCAATCATATGTGTTAGTGCTTAAGTAAATGTCCCACTGTGACGAGACTCACTATACCGACGTGGATTGGTATAATCGTACCGGTATAAGGAGGGTCGCCACAGAGATTGGTATCAGAGAGACTGGTTGAGATTGTACATAAATATACATAAGTCATCATCTCCATTACATGCTAAGTCTTTATAGAGTTGTCCCCGTGTGTAGAGTTGATTAATAATGAATGAAAGATATATAAGAAAGTGGTTAGGGACTAAATAACGTAGTTTCTAATAGTGATTAAATTAATTCCAGCTTATGGCTTCATGCGGTAGACGTGGTGGTGTACCTACTCGAGATGGCGAGCAGAGGAGAGATGAGCCTAGGCGTGAGGAGCAGACTGAGCAGCAGGCCCGGCACCTTAGGGTCCTGTACTTCCCCCCCCACCTGTGGATTATGGAGTGTTCATGCAGGTTTAGTGCCGGCCATGCAGACGCAGGCCCACACCCAGGCTACACTCCAGGCTCAGATGGAGGCTCAGGTTGGAATAATAAAATAAAGAGTAGTCTGTCTTATTTACTTGCATGATTTTGTGTTGAATATGCATTGCTTGTTGTTTGTTGTAGCAGGCCCAGGTTCTAGTTCCCCAGGCTCAAGACCCTGGTGGACCCTCCATCATGGAAAGATTCAAGAGGATGTTGCCATCCTCTTTCAAGAGGGAGAGCGACCCATTACTAGATGAGAGCTGCATGAGGGAGATCGAGAAGATCTTCCAGGCTGTTAGGTGTGCGGACAAGGACAAGGTCACTTTAGCCACCTATATGCTACATGTATGGTAGTTTTATATGCTTGCTTATCTTGTTAAATTAGAGCTGTTAGTTGGTGTTTATGAAGGTTGTGTTGCAGGAGAGAGCTGATGTGTGGTGGGCTTCCTAACTCGTACCCGATTCGAGGACAAGCTATTGACGTTGCTTGGGACGAGTTCGTGAGGCTCTTCGGGCCAAGTTCGTCCCCGAGCATATCCAGGATAGGATGGAGCAGGAATTCTTTTCCTTGACTCAGGGCTCCATGACTGTACTCGAGTACGAGGCAAGGTTTGATGAGTTATCTAAGTATGCACCTCACGTTGTAGCTGATGAGTGCAGGAAGGCAAAGAAGTTTATGATGGGCCTTAAGCCATCACTGAGGACGAGGCTAGTAGCGTTCGATCATCGTACCTTGGATGAGGCCCTTAGCGCTGCTTGTAGGTAGGAGGGTGAAATGGAGTAGTACCTGGAGGAGAAGAAAGCTTTGCAAAAGAGACCTGCGGCCCCTTTCCAGCGGCACAATAAGAAGAAGGCAGCGTACCAGACACCGCAGCGTCCAGTGGCAGCTAGCAGTACTCAGGTACCTTCTCAACGTTCCCCTGGAGAAGAAGGAGTGTCCTCATTGTGGGAAGACACACGGTGGTACGGAGTGTTGGATGGTAGTGGGGAAATGCTTGAAGAGTGCGGGAGCAGCGACCACAAGATCAAGGATTGTCCGAGACTTCAGCAGGGAGTCCAGTGCAGGAGCGCCCCCAGCAGCGGTAGCAGCAGTAGCGCCAGCTATAGGAAGACCAGAAGGCCTCGAGCCCCAGCTCGACTGTTTGACCTAGCACGGGAGGACGCCGAGCAGGCGGAGCATGTCACGAAGGTACGATTTACTTCTAGGTGTGCACACTCGGGTTTTGTTTGATATGGGTGCCACTCACTCGTTCATTTCCGAGGGTTCGCTAGGCAGTTAGCTCTAGAGTCAAGCGTAGAGTCTGAGGATTTAGAAGTCTTGTTGTCTGTACACACACCCGCAGGCACGATATCGACTGGAAAGCGTATTCCATCGTTACCTATGTGTATTGAGGATGGAGTCCTAGAAGGGTGTTTCTTCTTGCTAAAGATGAAGGACTTTGATGCTATCCTTGGTCTGGATTGGCTAGAGGAGCACTATGTGTTAGTAGATTGTCGTCGGAAGAGGATTGTTTTATGCATTCCTGGTGAGGACGAGTTCTCTCATCCCTTGCCAAGAAACTGGGCGGGAAAGTTGGTCATCTCTGCCATGAAGGCGATGCGCATGGTAAATAAGGGTTGTGACGCTTTTCTTGCCAGCTAGTGTTAGTACCCGAGGCTGGTGAGTCACCTACTCTAGTAGAGATCGAGGTAGTGTAGGATTTCCAGACATCTTTCCCGATGATTTATCTGATTGCCACTGGGTAGAGAGATAGAGTTCACCATAGAGTTGCTTTCGGGCACCTCTCCTATCTCGAGGCTCCATATCGGATGGCACCTGCGGAGTTAGCCGAGTTAAGGAAGCAATTGCAAGAATTGCTAGATAAGGGATTTATTCACCCTAGTGTTTCCCCTTGGGGCGCACCTGTCTTATTCGTAAAGAAGAAGGATGGATCACTTAGGTTATGCATCAATTATAGGAAGCTAAACCAAGTGACAGTGAAGAGCATGTATCCCTTACCTCGTATTGATGATTTGTTTGACCAGCTGCAAAATGCATCAGTCTTTTCTAAGATCGATTTGCGATCTGACTATCATCAATGAGGATTAGGAGTGAGGATGTGTCCAAGACGGCGTTTAGAACCCGTTATGGACATTATGAGTTTTTGGTCATTCCTTTCGGATTGACCAACGCCCCTGCAGCGTTCATGGATCTCATGAACAGGGTTTTTAGGCGTACTTAGATAGCTTTGTTGTGGTATTTATTGATGATGTGTTGGTCTACTCTCGGATGAGGCCACACACCGTCAGCATTTGAGGGTAGTGTTAGAGGTTCTCTGTGAGCACAAGCTGTATGCAAAATTCAGCAAGTGCGATTTTTGGTTGCCCGAGGTTCATTTTCTTGGGCATGTTATCTCGGTGCTGGTGTAGCAGTTGATCCAGCAAAGGTCCAGGCAGTTATGGATTGGAGACCCCAAAACCCCTTCGGAGATTCGTAGTTTTCTTGTTTGGCTGGTTACTATCGGTGATTCATTGAGGGATTTTCATCCATCGCCGCCCCATTGACTCAGCTTACCAGAAAGGGGGGAAGTTTGTGTGGTCCGAGACATGTGAGAGTAGCTTTCAATTATTGAAGGCTAAACTTACTTCCGCTCCGGTATTGTATAACCTAGTGTGCTGAAGTTTTCCATTTACCAAATGCATCTCGGATTGGCTTAGGTTGTGTGCTAATGCAACAAGGAAGGTAGTGGCGTATGCTTCTCGCCAATTGAAGGAGCATGAGCGTAACTATCCGACTCATGATTTGGAGCTTGCAGCAGTGGTTCATGCACTAAAGATCTGGAGGCACTATCTTTATGGTGTCAGATTTGAGGTGTTCACTAAACATAAGAGCTTGAAGTATCTCTTCTCCCAGAAGAACAAACCTACGGCAGAGGAGATGGATTGAGTTCCTCAAGGACTACGACTTCGATCTTCAATATCATCCAAGGAAGGCGAATGTCATAGCGGATGCTCTTAGCAGGAGAGGTTTTCACTCCAGTAGGATTGGAAGATGTTGGAGGATGCGGCGTGTTCGATGGCTGAGTTAGAGCCCTTATGTCAGGTTTTGTGGCTCAGTTGCCCCTTAGGTCTTCAGTGTTGTGGAGGTGATCGAGCAACAGAAAGCCGACCCTAGACTCCAGAGTTAGTGGGCAAGGCAGGCATTGCTCGTGATGAGGATGGTGTGATTAGATTCCACCACCGAGTATGTGTTCCTGACATTGTAGATGTCCGTGAGCATGTATTAGAGAAGCTCATAGGTCGAGATTCTCTATTCATCTGAGTAACACTAAGATGTACCAGGATTTGAAGAGGTCCTTTTGGTGGTCTGGCATGAAGAGGGATGTAGCGGATTATGTATCTAGGTGTCTAGTATGCCAGCAAGTGAAGGCCAGCGGCAGCGACCATCTGGTCTTATGCAGAAGATGGAAATCCCAGTGTGGAAGTGGGAAGCTGTCACTATGGATTTTGTTTCGGGTTTGCCTCGATCTAGATGGGTAATGACTCGATTTGGGTAGTCGTAGATAGATTCTCGAAGACTGTGCATTTCTTGCCTATGAAGAAGAAGCAGTCAGTAGAGAGCTTGGCTAGATTGTATGTCAGTAGCATTATTAGATTGCATGGTGTGCCGAAGTCGATCATTTTGGATCGAGATCTGAGATTTACTTCGAGGTTGTGGAAGGGTCTTCAGGATGCTTTAGGTTCGGAGCTGAAGCTCAGTTCGGCGTTTCATCCCCAGACAGATGGACAGTCTGAGAGGACTATCCAGACGCTCGAGGATATGTTGAGGCGTGTGTGCTGGATTGGAAGGATGATTGGGAGCGCCATTTACCTCTAGTGGAGTTCGCATATAACAACAGTTTTCATGCGAGCATTGGTATGGCTCCATTTGAGGCGTTGTATGGAAGGCCTTGCAGATCTCCTTTATGTTGGGAGGAGACCGGCGATAGGCAGTTGATCGGTCCGGAGTTAGTTCAGGAGACTTCAGATAAGATTCAGCTTATCAGGAAGAGGCTTGTTGCGGCACAGGATAGGCAGAAGAGCTATGCCGACAACAGGAGGAAGGATTTGGAGTTCGAGGTGGGTGAGCATGTCTTTTTGAAGATTTCACCTACTCGAGGTGTCGTCAGGTTTGGCAGGCATAGCAAATTAAGTCCCAGATTCATTGGCCCGTATGAGATTCTCAGACGATTGGGCAACGTGGCATATGAGCTAGCTTTACCCCCAACTTTAGCTAGTGTTCATCCCGTTTTCCACGTATCTATGCTCAGGAAGTATGTTCGAGATCCGTCTCATGTTATTAGTCACAAGCCAGTGGAGATCCAGCCAGATCTGTCGTATGTGGAGCAGCCAGTAGCTATTCTTGATCGAAAGGTCCAGCATCTCCGAACAAGAGTATTGCGTCGGTAAGGTGCTATGGCGGAACTTCTAGTTACCCACTATAGGAGCCATTCTATAGGGCCCAATACATTGAAATAAAAAAAAAAAACTGAACTAAGACTCTAACATAATACTAAGACACTAGGGTACTCTTGACTTCACTCTTGGTCGTTCACCTCCTCTTGAGTGTAAGTCTCTTCCTCGGTCTCACCTGAGAACATATAACCAAAAATGCAGGGTGAGCGATAACGCCCAGTAGGTACTTAAATCTCAGGTCAGGCAGGCTTTAATGATTAATGTATTGAAAAGGCAAAGTAACTAATGACAGAGCGAGAGAGTCAAGTAGTGTAAGAGAAAGCACGATAGTATGTAATTGAAATAGCACAAGTTTCCAAATATAGCACGAGCAGCGAGTATAGCACAAATAGCAGGTGGCCATAGCACAAAGTATAGCAATAGCCAATGAATATAGTATAGTACTTTGTTGTCAATAGACAATGAGAGAACATAGCACTTTTGATTGTCATTTAGATAGTCGACATAGATAGCACTCGAGTGTAATGCCAAAACTCTAGTCATTTAACTCCCACGGGCACTAGCACTTTTGGGCACACATCCCAGGACCAGACTGGGCCCTTTATATATTGCCAGGCATTGGTTATATTGTTTATCTTTAGACAATCAGTCAATGGCCAATAGAGAGTACCAAGAAAACGTGAGAGTACTAGATGAATAGATGAGATAATAGAAATAGTGTGAATAGATGAGCGAGTCGAGTATAGACGAGAACTACAGGTCAATACACATAAATGTCGGGTAAACAAGCGATAGTAACAGTTGCACAACACGCGCACCTTGGTGTTGGCAGTCAGGTGGAGTTCACTACCCTTCCACTGGCCATGTTACTCACAGGTCCAGAGGTTCGACGTGATTCAAGATAAGAGCCAACTTCTAATAGCCGTTTGGATTATATTGATCCCTAAAGGGTTTCATAGGTTTAGGGTAGAACTAGCTCATCGACCATGTGGGAATCCATGGACAAAGGAGACTTACGGAGGCCTTGAATAAGGATTCACTAGTCCGTCAAAGGAGTATCCAACAGAGAGTTTGTCCAAGTCAAGAGGAAGTGTGTATATAGAAACAAGTGCTCGACGTTCTAGATGAATTCTGTAAGGCCCTTGAATTTTGTCCTTTTATTTTGTTATATGTGTGGATTCGTGCTTGTGTGTAAATATCATGTATGCATATGTAGATATCTACGTACTTATTAGCTAGGTGTACTTATGTATGCATGTGTATGTTAGTTGTAAATATTGATCGGTTGCATGGTGTAGTAGTGTGTATTTATGCTACATATATTGCATGCATATACATATATAGATAGGGTTTTCTTCATGGTTTTAAGCTCTGGCCGAAGAGAAAAAGGCGTCAACATGGATGGACGTCCATGATGAGTCAACGTCAATGTCGATGGACTCCAACACTAAGTAGACGGCCATCTATGTGGACGTCTACTTCTCTGAATTTCTGTGCGCATCAGACCTAGAAATTCTAGGTTTGCCTTGCTCACCGATTGGGGAGATTGTCCCAACGGCTATCCATCCTTCCCATCACCTGTGCGTGGGACTCCATGGCCAAGGCTTATAAAATAGCCCTTCTTGTGACCTGAAAGAGCTCTCTTGGCTCTTTGCAAAAGGGAAACCATAGCTGTGAAACAAGAGAACCTGAACCTTTGGAGGCTTTGATCTGGCGAATGAGGCTTCTCCCGGCGATCTACACCGACTAGGAGGAAGTCTACACGTTGGGGAAGGCTTCTCCACACCAAGCTACTGTCTACATCCACAGAGAACCCGAGCAAGAGGATTTTGGAGGCTTCTTGGCACTGCCCAAGGAGAGCTCTCCGCCCATTTAGATCCATTTGGAGAATTTTACTGAGGCAAGTAACTCATCACCGTCGTCCATGTGTATGTCTAGTTGGTCTTAGGCATTTTATGGATTTATTTCGTGTCCTGGAACGCCTACATTCACCAATCTTTGGAGTTCGTCTGTGTTTTTTGCACAGACAGAAACTTAACGACAAGATCTCTTACCGTTAGGATCTTGAGTTGGCGGCAGACGATGCTGCCGTTAACCTCCTTGAACGGCCATACTTTGCCGTTTAGTTCTTCAGGACAGAACAATGAGCTGTTCTTCCTTATATATGATTTTTTTTTTTCGGATTTCTTCGCATGAGGATATATTGTAAATGTTATATGTTATGTAAATAGATAAAGGAATGTGTTGTGAGATTCTATGCATTTTTTAATTTGTATAAATTGGTAGAATTATGTGAAATGCATGTGAGATAAAGATCTTGGATATGGTAGCTTACTGTTCACATGATCCATGTGTAATTGGATTTTCATAAAATTTCCAAACGATGTGTATGTATGTCAGTCCTTGTCCTGAAAATTTTGAAATTTTCCCATGATTATGAAATTTGTTATAATTTCTGTATTGGAAAATAGGGAGCATTGTAGTTTGTTTTTTTAATTTCAGTAAATTGTATGATGCTTGATAATTCGGGGAAAATTTCTGTGATAAGATGAATGTTAGATGCAGGTTAGTGAACTATTAATCTGACCTTGACACTGTGCTTCTATGATACCTGATTTATGAATGGCATGTGAATGAGTATTTTAATTTCTGTAAAAATCAATGTAGCTCATAAAAATATGGAATGTGCATCTGTGATCTAAAACCTTCCAACAGCATGTGGTTAAATTTCGTGTGATTTGGGAAATAGTAGATGAGGTTGTGCAATTTCCATGTGAAATTTAGTTATTATAGTATGCTTTTGTGGTTATGATTGTTAATGAATTCCCAACTTGATTAGTGTAGATTCCTAAGTGTTAAACTCTGTTAACAGTAGCATCATGTTAAGGAACACTGAATCATGTGCCAAGTGGTGAAATGTAAGTCATGTGTCCAATTGGTGAGAACTATGGTGTATAAAAATGGGAAAATGTGTAAAATGTGCCGTGTGTGACACCACTTCCATAGAGGGCTGTGGAATTATATCGTGGAAAAGTCCCCACAGGAAAGTTCAATGTTTTTAGAATCCTATGGCATTAGGATGAAATTCTTGAGGTGGACAAGTACCACAGGTTAGGGTGGAGATTACTTCTACCGGTCTGCGCGCAGTACCAAGAGCCGTCCTGTGTTGCCTAGGTGGCGTCTATGTGTTTGTGTTATGTGAATGTGTCCTTCTAGTGTGTGTTTGGACTATGTGTCACGGCATCTAAATGTTAAAATGTGAATGTGTATATGTGCAAATTGTGTAGTGTGAACATGTGTATATGCGAAATGTGTAAAAGTAAACAATGTGAATGTGTAAATGTGTAAACATGTGAACCCCATGTGTTAAAATGTGAAATTGTGATTTATGAGGTGAAAATGTTAGATTCATGTCAAAACAGCAACCTTAATGTGTTTATAACGATTTTTACATGTGCAAAATATGTAGAATCCATGTTAGGAGCATTTCCTTTTATGTGTGTGAAAATCCCATGCTAAATTGCTATCATGTTGTAGCTTAAATTGTGAATGTAGCTCTCATGTGGATAGATAAGTAGAAAGCATGCGGTAGGTATTTTATTTGGATGACATAAACCATGTATCTTGAGTTACGGAATTAGAAATATTATGATAGGTTTTTTCATAACATTGTTCAACCATGCTACCTGTTTGGAGTTAATGCAATTGAATGTAAGGCTTGCTTGTGATGTATGCATGTATGATGTGTATGGAGTTTACTTGCTGAGTCTTTTAGACTCATTCTTGCTTCGGCGCACAGGTTTAGCAGGTGACCCTACTTCTATGGAGGAGACCGTTGAGAGCGACTCCGAGCGAGGAGAATAGAGTGTTGTGGAGTCACCGTTGTTGTACTTTCACTATCCTAGTATGTAAAAGGAACTTATGTATTTGGAACTTATGTAATTGTGGACAAACAATGTAATTTGAATTTGTATTTCATTATGTGAACTTAGTTCCTTAGATTGCTATATGGATCATGTATGTTTTAATGTGGATGATGAAATGAAAAGACAGTAGTTCTTTTACTTCCGCTACTTTGTATTCATATTTGTGTACATCTCAATCATGTGTTAGTGCTTGGGTAAATGTCCCACTGTGACGAGACTCACTATACCGATGTGGATTGGTATAATTGTACCGGTATGAGGAGGGTTGCCACAAATTCTAGAACAGTGAAGCGTCGGTAATGGTATTCCCAAACATCGCATGAAAACGCAGACAAGTTCATTAAAAATATGACAATTTAATATATAATTGAATTAAATTACCAGATGTATTATAGATATTTTCATGCCAAGTTAAGCCATATTGGATGGTTCAAAGTGTATGCATGTGAATAAGAAATCATGGATGTAATAGGATCAAGTGAATAACTTTTAGTTAATTATCACATAACCATGTTAAACAGTGTTGTTACGTGTTTAGGATAGTTAATATGGCACAAGATTTCTGTAGGAAGTCAAGTTGAGCAAACATGTAGGTTTTTGATGAAATATTCCAGAACGTGATGTACTGGTGTAAGGGTCACGACAGGGTCGGTTTAGAACGTGACATCGTCGTCTAAGGATCGCGACAGGTCGGTCGGTCAGGCGGCCAAACACGACGGTGTGGCCTGTCTCGTTCAAAACGTGATAGGTACTGTCGTCGCACGGCCCTGAGAACACGGCCTATCAGGCCGTTGCGTTCTCAGGTTCTGCGCCTGAGTCTGAGCGAGGAAAAAGGACAGGCCTTGGTTGCGGTCCAAGCCTTCCCTGTTTTGACATAGGTGATTCAAAAAATTCATAAGTAAATGTACAGTCAATGAAAATTTATGAAATCACCTGCAAACAAATCTACACACACGAGGTACTTACAGTAAATCGAAATTTGAAAACATACATGGTTTCGACATGCTTTAGTCATGAGTATTCAAGAGGAATAGAGAACAATGAACAATCAAGGTAAAAAAATTAATTCGTGAAGTAGGGTGGATGAAAATTAGTTCTTTCAAGGGCGAAAGATTTCTAACAATCTCCAGTAAATTTTTCGTGGCATCGGGTTGAGTATGCATGGAGATATAATTTAACATGAGATTCGGAGTCATGGTGTTTGCAGAACTTCGAATTCAAGATCAAAAGATTGGGTGAACGAAAAATTATGAAACAAAGGGGTTTCGTTCCTGATACATGAATCAATCTACAGACGAATTGATTATTTTGCTCGTGAGAATGTCTACCTTTAGCTTGTTTCCCTCTTCTAGCGTTAGAACTTGACGAACGGGGTTGATGGGTTGAGTGATCGTTCCCCCACGAGATCTCCCCTTCCTTGGCCTCCTCTCCTCGACCAGAAACCCTTGGCAACGAGCTAGGGCCGACCATGGAGGGTATAGGAGTATTTAAGCTTTCTCCCTTTCTATTTCCTAATAGGAATCTAACTCCTATTAATTTCAGGATTTCCTATTTCTCTCCTCCTTCTAAGCTTGTGAACCCCTAATTTGGTTAGGGGGATCTAAATTCGTGGCCAAGCACTTAGGGTGGTTTAAGAATCCAATTCCAACTCAACTACTTATTTTAGTGCTTATTATCTTTTTTCCATTTAGGTAATATTTAAGTTACGAATTTAGGGTATTTCCTATTATTCCACTTTTAAAAATTCCTAATTTGGCCCACTAATATTTTAGAGGGTTCATTTATAAAGCCCTTACTTCTTTTCATTTAGTGGATTTTAATTATTCTCTTTTCTTTGATTTTCCAATTGACTTAATTTTAATTTATTAAATTTTATTTTCAAAAAATTCAAGCTGCTACATCTTCCCCCTCTTAAAAGAATTTGTCCCCAAATTCATATGATCATGATGGAGAGAATGTCTTACCGAAAAGATCAGGGTAGTTCCGTCTGATGATTCCTTCAGGTTCCCATGGCTTCTTCCACTCCACGATTATTCTATAGAACTTTAACCACATGGATGGGATGGTTCCTGAGTTGCTGCACCTTTCGTTCTAGGATCTTGATCTGCTTCTCTTCATATGTCATGTTCTTGTTTAGCACCAACTTCTCATAGCGAATGATATGCGTAGGATCATATACGTATTTCCTAAGCATGGAGACATGAACACATTGTTATACATGGCAAGTTGGGTCGGCAACACCAATCGTATGCAACCTCACTGACCCTTTCGAGCACTTCAAAAGAATGATGAATCTAGGACTGAGTTTCCCTTTGACACCAAATCTTTGGATACCTTGAGTAGGCGATACTTATAAGAGCACATGCACCCCCTTGAAATTCCAAATCTGCCTTCTCCGGTCAACGTACTCTTCTGCCTGGACCGAGCAATCTTGAGTCGGTCTCTATCACTTGAATGTCCTGGTTTGTATCTGCACCATGTCTGGGCCTAGCCATTGCTGTTCTCCCACCTCATTCCAGCATGCAGGAGAACTACAGTTCCTGCCATAGTGCTTCGACGGTGCCATTTTAATACTCGCCTGGTAACTGTTGTTATAGGCGAACTCTATTAGAGATAGGTGCTCATTCCAATAACCTTGGAAGTCTATGGTGCATGCTCTCAACATGACTTCTACAATTTGGTTAGTTCTTTCGGTCTGCTCATCAGTTTGTGGATGAAAAGCGGTACTAAAATTGAGTTTAGTACCGAGTGCACTTTGCAGTCCTTTCCAGAAGTGGGAAAATATCGGATCTCGATCCGAGACAATAGATGATGGGACTCCGTGCAGTCTCACTATTTCCTTAACATATAATGCAGCTAGGACGTCCACCGACCACTTACTCTTAATAGCTAGAAAGTGGGCGGATTGGTTAGTCGGTCGACAATGACCCATATGGCGTCGAGTCCACCTGAGTCTTGGGTAAACCCATGATGAAGTCCATGCCAATGCTTTCCCTCTTCCACTCTGGAATATCTAGTGGTCTAAGTATGCCTGCAGGGCACATGTGTTCGGCCTTTACCTGTTGGCAAGTAGGCAATAGCGGCATGCTCGACAACCTCTCTCTTCATGTTTGGCCACCAAAATGTTCTTTTCATGTCTTGATACATTTTGGTACCTCCAGGATGAATTGTATACTTCGTCTTGTGAGCTTCATCCATTAATTTCCTCTTCAGTTATTCATTGTTGGGGACGCATGTCCTCCCTTGGAACACTAGCCTTCCATCCTCGGTCATAGCAAAATCTTTCTTTCGGATAAAGTTTCCTTGATGTGAACCAAGAATGGATCGTTGTCTTGTTGAGCTTATTTCTTCCAACATGTTAGATTGAATCTTGATGTTGGCAACCAAGACTCGATCATCCCTATGTTCAATTTTTAACTCTAACCCGCGAATGTTCTAGTATTTGCATCTCGCCAAGAACTAGACTCGATACAGATGCCATTGGCTTTCTACTAAGAGCATCAGCCACGGCGTTTCCCTTGCCTGGATGGTATTAGATGTGAATCAAAATCCTTTAGGTATCTAACCATCTTCTCTGTCTCATGTTGAGTTCCTTCTGGGAGAAATATACTTCAAGCTCTTATGGTCTGAATAGACAGTGAACTGCTCTCCATACAATAATGTCTCCAATTTTTAAGGCAAAGACCACGTCAGCCAACTCTAAATCATGCACAGGGTAGTTGATTCATGCGTCTCAGTTGTCTTGAAGAATAGGCAATGACCTTCTCCTTTTGCATCAATACACACCCTAGCCCAATTCCTGAGGCATCGGTGTAGACAGAGAAACTCCCTCTATGGTAGAGCGAGAACAGGTGCTGAGGTAGACAGTCTTTAGAGTTTGAAAACTATTCTCACACTCTTTACTGAATGAGTAGGGATTCTCCTTTCGTGTCAGACGCGTGAGGGAACGTCGATCTTTGAGAAGTCTTTATGAACCGCCTGTAGTTGCCAGCCAGTCCTAAGAAGCTTATGATTTCTTTGACGTTGGTTGGTCTCTCCAATTTGAGTACAACTTTGAATTTGGAGGGATCAACGGAGATGCCGTCCTTTGAGATGACATGGCCCAAGAAGGACACTTCTTCGAGCCAGAATTCACACTTGCTCTCAGCTTTGCGTATAGTTTATTGTCTCGCAGACTTGCAGTGCTATCTTCAGATGTTCTTCATGTTCTTCTTAGTCTTTGAGTATATAAGGATATCGTCGATGAAGACGACCACGAACTTGTCAAAGTATGGCCGATATATGCTGTTCATGAGTTGCATAAAGACTGCAGGAGCATTGGTTAGACCAAAAGGCATAACGATGAATTCATAGTGTCCATACCTACTCCTGAAAGCCGTTTTGAAGATATCGTAATCCTTGATCCTCATTTGGTGATAGCCAGATCGAAGGTCGATCTTGGAGAAATATTGAGCTCCAAAGATTTGGTCAAAAGTTCATCGACCCGAGGTAATGGATACTTATTCGATGGTTAGCTGATTGAGTTGACGATAGTCGATGCATACCTCATCGATCCATCTTTCTTCCTAACGAATAGCACAGGTGCTCCCCATGGGGAAGTACTTAGTCTGATGAACCCCTTCTCTAATAGCTCCATCAGTTGAGCCTTCAATTCCTTTAGCTCGACAGGTGACATCCGGTACGATTGTCGTGATACCGGGGCAGCTCCAGGGATCAATTCTATGGCGAAGTTGACATCTCGTTCTGGAGAAATCCATGGCAGATCTTGGGAACACATCTGGGAAATCCTAGACTATATGGATGTCTTCTATCATAGAACCCTTCTTTTCAACTATTACGGCCGCAAGGAAAGCAATACATCCTTTCCTTATCATGTTGTGGGCCTTTATGGCAGAGACTAGAGACATACGTCTCTTATGTCTAATCCCAGAGAATGACAACTTAGGGAAATCACTTTAATTAACTTTCCCTTTCTTACAGTCGACACTTGCCCCATAAGTGGACAACCAGTCGGCCCCCAAATGACATCATAGCCTTCCATGGGCATACACACCAGGTCGGCTTGTAGGTTATGGTCTCCGATCATTACATTGGAAGATGGAAAGTATTTGTTCAATT
The DNA here is from genome assembly GCA_014218235.1 of Colocasia esculenta. Classification (NCBI taxonomy): domain Eukaryota; kingdom Viridiplantae; phylum Streptophyta; class Magnoliopsida; order Alismatales; family Araceae; genus Colocasia; species Colocasia esculenta. The sequence continues at coordinate 141,298,144 of CM024756.1, read as the reverse complement.
TCTCCTTTTCTCCTAGTGGTGTTGTGACAGAGAACTCACATCCCATAGATATTGGTTTTGCATTCAGAGTATTAGCAAAGTTTTGAGCTATGAATGAATGAGTTGCTCCAGTATCAAATAAAACAAATGCCGATAAGGAGAAAACTTGTAGGGTACCTTCTACCACACCACCTTCCTTAGTGGCTCTTCATCATGCAGAGCTTGCAGTCTGCCCTGTTTCTTAGGCACATTAGGGCGCCTTTCATTTTCCTTTAGCAGTTGGCACTCGGGGATGTGGTGCTTGCGACTTCCACAGTGCAGACATGCGCCGACTTTCCTCCAGCATTCATCTGCTATGTGACCTAGCTTGTCACAGTGCTTGCAGTTGCTTTTCGCTGGAGGGTTGGGGACAATAGCTTTGAGTTTTCTTTCTTGGCTGGGTCCCTTCGTGATGTTGAAGGGACGCTTCTTGCCGTTGGTCGCTTGGTAGATGATGGACCAGACGTCATTTCCTTCTTCACGAACTCCCTTTGATACAGTCAGTGAAGTCCGTAGCATCCTCTAGTAGTTGAGCTTTCTTTACCATCTCGACATAAGTCTGGATGTCGAGAGGGGCCATTTGAGTAATGTATTATGGCTTAAGGCCATTGAGAAAGTACTTAGCCTTCCTTCTTTCAGTGTTCACCAAGTGTTCAGCATAACGTGCCAGTCTTGAAAACTGGGCTTCATACTTGGCCACAGTCAAGCTCCTCTATTTAAGAGCAGTAAACTCTGCAGCCTTCTTCTCTTGGACATGCTCCGAGAAATACTTGGAGTTAAAGGCTCCCTTGAATTCGGCCCAAGTGAATTGACCATTAGCCCTGCTCACTTCTACTGACTCCCACCAAGCGCGGACGTCCTTTTCTAATTGGAAAGTAGTTAGTAGCAGCTTATCCCCTGCTGCACATTGCATAACACAGAAAATTCGTTCTGTCTCCTTTAGCCAGTGCTCGGCCTCATCCGGATCCGTGGATCCACTGAACCTAGGTGGATTCAGACTCCAGAAGTTACGATGCAGCTCGCCTGCACCACCACGATTTCCACCGTCTTGGGTAGCTTGCATAACTGCTCGAGTAAGTTCTTGGATGGTTTGTTGCATGCCCCTCATTTGAGGACGTTCAGCCGCCATCTTGGTTGCTTAGGTTCCTACAAAATAACTTGTTGTTAGGATATTGATGTGGAGCTTAATTGGTGCGTGTGTGTGTTTATTTTAACTAGTTACCTATGGCTCTAACCACATCTCCCATAGGTAGGATAACTAACTCTAGTCGAGGCTGGTCAACCTAGATCATCCTATACTTAAGAACAACCTGACGGGGAATATCGGAACGCGAAGCAGTTACAAGTAAAATGGGTATAGAGCGAGTACTAGACATCAAACCATTGGACAAGCATAAATACTAAAACAAATTCATCTCATTAATAATTTCCAATGTCTAGTTACAACCACTAATATCAGAGCCATTCTATAGGGCCCAATTACATTGAAATAAAAACAAAAGACTGAACTAAGACTCTAACATAATACTAAGACGCTAGGGTACTCTTGGCTTCACTCTTGGTCGTTCCCATCCTCTTGAGTGTAAGTCTCTTCCTCGGTCTCACCTGAGAACACATAACCAAAAATGCAGGGTGAGCGATAACGCCTAGTAGGACTTAAATCTCAGGGTTAAGCAGGCTTTAAATGATTAATGTATTGAAAAGTCAGAGTAACTAATGACAGAGTGAGAGAGTCAAGTAGTGTAAGAGATAGCACGATAGCATGTAATTGAAATAGCACATGTTTCTAAATATAGCATGAGCAGCAAGTATAGCACAAATAGCAAGATGACCATAGCACAAATAGCGCAAAGTATAGCAATAGCACAACGAATATAGTATAGCACTTTTTTGTCAATAGACAACGAGAGAACATAACACTTTTGATTGTCATTTAGAATGTCGAGATAGATAGCACTCGAGTGTAATGCCAAACACTCTAGTCATTTAACTCCTGCGGGCACTAGCACTTTTGGGTGCACATCCCAGGACAAGACCGGCCCTTTATATATTGCCAGGTATTGGTTATATTGTTTATCTTTAGACAATCAGTCAATGGCCAATAGAGAGTACCAAGAAAAGGATGAGAGTACTAGATGAATAGACGAGATAGTAGAGAGAGTGTGAATAGATAAGCGAGTCGAGTATAGACGAGAACTACAGGTCAATACATATAAACGTCGGGTAAACGGGCGATAGTAACAGTTGCAGAACACGCGTACCTTGGTGTTGGTAGTCAGGTGGAATTCACTACCCTTCCACTGACCATGTTACTCACAGGTCCAGAGGTCCGACGTGATTCAAGATAAGAGCGAACTTCTAATAGCTGTTTGGATCATATTGATCACTAATGGGTTTGATAGGTGTTAGGGTACAACCATCTCGTCGACCATGTGGGAATCCATGGATAGAGGAGACTTATGGAAGCCTTGAACAAGGATTCACTAGTTCGGCAGAAGGAGTATCCGACGGAGAGTTCGTCCAAGTCAAGAGGAAGTGTGTATATAGAAACAAGTGCCAGACGTTCTAGAGGAATTCTAGAACAGTGGAGCGTCAGTAACGGTATTCCCAAAGATCGCATGAAAATGCAGACAAGTTCATTAAAAATATGACAATTTAATTATATAATTGAAATAAATTACCAGATGTATTATGCGATATTTTCATGCCAAGTTAAGCCATATTGGATGGTTCAAAGTGTGTGCATGTGAATAAAAGAATCATGGATGTAATAGGATAATGTGAATAACTTTTAGTTAATTATCAGATAACCACGTTAAACAGTGTTGTTACTGTGTTTAGGATAGTTAATATGGCACAAGATTACTGTAGGAAGTCAAGTTGAGCAAACATGTAGGGTTTTGGTGAAAAATTCCAGAACGCGACGTACTGGTGTATGGGTCGTGACAGGGTCGGTTTAGAACGCGACAACGTCGTCTGAGGATCGCGACAGGTCGGTCAGGTCAGGCGGCCAGAATGCGACCTTGTGGTATGTCGCTTTCAGAACGCGACAGGTACTGTGTCGTGACGGCCCTGAGAACACGGCCTATCGGGCCATCGCGTTCTCAGGTTCTGCGCTTGAGTCCGAGCATGAAAAAGGACAGGCCTTGGATTGCGATCCAAGCCTTCCCTATTTTGACATAGGATGATTCAAAATTCATAACTAAATGTACAGTCGATGAAAAATTATGAAATCACCTGCAAACAAATCTAGACACACGAGGTACTTAGAGTAAATCGGAATTTGAAAACATACATGGTTTCGACATGCTTTAGTCATGAGTATTCAAGAGGAATAGAGAACAGTGAACAGTCGTGGTAAAAGAATTAATTCACGAAGTAGGGTGGATGAAAATTAGATCTTTCAGGGGTGAAAGATTTCTAACAATCTCCAGTATCTCCAGTAAATGTTTCATGGCATCGGGTTGAGTATGCATGGAGATATAAATTTAACATGAAGATTTGTAGTCATGGTGTTTGCAGAACTTTAAAATTTAAGATCAAAAGATTGGGTAAACGAAAAATTATGAAAGAAAGGGGTTTCGTTCTTGATGCATGAATCAATCTATAAACGAATTTGATTAGATTTTTCTCGTGAGAATGCCTACCTTTAACTTGTTTCCCTCTTCTAGGGTTAGAACTTGAAGAACGGGGTTGATGGCTTGATAGATCCTTCTCCCACGAGATCTCCCCGTCCTTGGCCTCCTCTCCTCAACCAGCAACCCTTGGCAATGAGCTAGGGCCAGCCATGGAGGGTTTAGGAGAGTATTTATGCTTTCTCCCTTTCTATTTCCTAATAAGACTCTAACTCCTATTAATTTCGAGATTTCCTATTTCTCTCCTTCTAAGCTTGTGAACTCCTAATTGGGTTAGGATGGGATCTAAATTCGTGGCCAAACACTTAGGGTAGGGTTAGGAATCCAATTCTAACTCAAACTACTAAATTTAATACTTTATTACCTATTTTCTATTTAGGTAATATTTAAGTTACGAATTTATGGTATTTTCCTATTATTCCTCTTTTAAAAATTCCTAATTTGGCCCAATAAATTTTAGAAGGTTAATTTAATAAAGTCCATTACTTTTTTTCATTTAGTGGGTTTTAACTAATTCTCTTTTCTTCGATTTTTTAATTGAATTAATTTTTTAATATTATAAATTTTATTTTTTCAGAAAATTCAAGTTGCTACAGCTAACATCGGAAGTCATGTGATGTGTAGCACTACTGTCGGGATACTAGTTGGCATCAAAGTAGGTTGTCGTTGCAGAGGCCATATTTGTTTGGTAGGAGGATTGAGATGGCTTGCTGTAATACGGTGGATGGTAGGAGATGTTGAAACGCCGACTACAGTTGATGGAAACGTGTCCTAAGAATCCACACAGTTGGCAAGGGTCGTTGTCACTAAGGACAGGTTGAGGAGTTGGGCGAGACCGTATGTTGGCGTGATTATCGTTGGTGGATCCTCTACACCCCCTGCCATAAGAACGCCCACCACGCCCACTATTGGAGTTGTTGCGGCCCGCAAGATGGCTAAAGGTGTGACGCCATTAGGAAAAACGAATTGCGATCAGATGATTGCTTGTGGTTGAGCAACATGCTGTGAATGTCATCATAAGATATGCTCTCATGATCGAGCATGTAATGACGAAAGTCACGAATGCCTCATAACCAGGTCCAAGACCGCTCAGGATGGAGAGCAGGAGATCAGTGGTGGAGATGGGTTCGGAGACAATAGCAAGATTGTCTGTGATCTACTTCACACGCTTGAGATACTCACTGACGAAAGCATCACCTTTCTTCATAGTTTGGAGCTGAAGGCGAAGATTGAGCACTCGAAGCCATGATGTGAAACCATAGGCACGAGCGAGTCAAGCCCATGCATCAACTAAGGTGGGTCAGCCCACAATGTGGGGCATGATGTCTTTTGAGGTGGATGAATAGATCCAACTTAACTGAAGTTGATCGTAGACACGCCAAGCCTCCACGTCAGGGTTGAGAATGACCTTGGTGTCATCAGCCGGATCCTTCTTGAGAAGAATAGGGCAAGGCCAAGAGCCATCAAGTAAACCATGCATGCGGTAGGTGTTGAGAATGGGAAGAACTTGGGCCTTCTAGACTGCATAGTTGTCCTCAGAGAGCTTGATTGGGAGAAAATGGCAGACATTTGGAAGGGAGGCGATGATGGAGGGAAAAATTACATTAAGTGGGGAGGGTGTAGATAGGATGGCCAGACATGGTTGAGATGGGTTTGAAGAGGGTGGGAGAGCAGGAGAAGTTATGAAAGTAGGTGCGCCTGAGACTTCTACAGGGGCAAAGACGTCGGGTTGAGAGGAAGCTGGCTGGGAGGAGGATTGGGAGGATGCAGCCATGTCGATGTATCTAAAGGATTAGTCAATTGACAACGTTGATTTTGCTATGGTAAGGTTAAAATATCAAGAAAATATAGTGAAAGGAACTTCATAGACTATCAAATTGCATTAGTCAGAAGCAACTTCCCTTTTGTGTTATATTTACGCACTTCTAGTCCTACTTCAATTGCATTTATTTAACAAGGAACACTTGGTCATATAAGTTTTTAAGGAATTTAATTGATTACAACACATATACAAGCAAGCAAGCAAGATGTTTTATTTTCAATCAAATTTAAATTTTCTCATGCAGCAGAATGAGATGCATGTCCTCACATCCATATCCCATCACACATGGCTTTTATCCCGTGCACAAACCAAGCTCCCTTCTAAGTGTGGAAAATCTTTCTTCAAGTAAGGTTTTGTAAAAATATTACCTAGTTGATTATTTGTGTCAATGAATTTTAATTCAAAATCTCCTTTTGCCTAATTTCTATATTCTTTGTTCTTGAATGTTGGATTTGATTTTTTGATAGATTAATTGCACTTGTGTTATCACAAAAAACATGAAAGCATTTAAGTGCAACATTAAAGTGAAGCATGTGATGTTTGATCTAATGTACTTGATCTCCATAACTTTATGTGGCTAGATGTTCAACCTTAGCATTTGATAAAGCCACTGAGTGTTATTTCTTATAAGCCTATAAAACCATGCAGCCTTTGTGAAATTGACACATACCACTAGTACTTTTGCGTTCAATTTTACATTCAGCATAATCCTTATCGGTATAAGCAATTAAATCAAAAGAACATTTGATAGGAAACCATAAACCTGAATCAACTATAGCACCAAGATATCGAAAAATTCTTTTCACACCTAACATATGATATTCTTTTAGATAAGACTAAAATTTGGCACTAGGACATACAAAAAATTGAATATCTAGTGTATAGGTAGTAAGATATAACAAATATCCTATCATGCCTCTGAATAGAGTTGGATTCACATTCTTACCTTTTTCATCACTATTTAGCTTTGCTGAAATGGCCATTAGAGTTGACATAGGCTTTTCACTTTCAAATCCATAATTCTTGATTAGCTCTTGGTGTACTTGTTTTAATTTATAAAGATATCATCTTTTAATTGTTTCACTTGACGTCTAAGAAAGAAGTTCAACTCACCCATCATGCTCATTTCAAAATCTTTTTGCATGACCACTGCAAAATCATTACATAAAGTATTTTTAGTAGCTCCAAAAATTATATCATCAACATATGTGTGAGGCCTTGGGCCTTTACTGGACCCTTATTGGGCCGTCTACAGTAGTTTTGTGTTGACGGCAAGGTATGTTGCCATCGATCAGTGTTGACAGTAGTGTTGTGAGACCCCGAATTTTTTATTCATTTTATATTGTGCATGTGGTATTTACTTGTTATGTATATAGTGGTATATTAAATTTCTGCATATTCTAATTATTAAATCACTCATGTGCATACGTGGGTATATATATTGTTTTCTACGAATATAGGTAATTAGCTAATTTTGTACATGATGTACTTATTTAAATACTGTGCATGTTGTATTTAAGTAAGGTTGAGCATATGATAGGTAAGTATCGCTATATACCTTGTAGATGGATATGAGTTATTTTTCGTACATGTATATATATTTAAATGTGCATGCATTATCTAACTATCCATGTACATGTTATATTTATTTAAATCCATGCATGTTGTAAGTAATTATGTTGCGTACACATGTATATATATATATTTATCTTTGTGCATGATATCTACTTATTTCAGTATCCATTAAATTGTTTGTGATGTGATTGTGTATCTGTTTTCATGTATGACTCTGTTCTTGCCGAAATGCATGTTGGCGGTAGCATGCCTGCCGCTGACTGCCTGGCCAGGAGGAGTTGGTGTCCAGATTGATGAATGCCAACCCCCCTGTTGGCGGCACCATAGTGGACGCCAAGTTCCCTGCAGTGTGACAGTTTTAGATTTGGCAACGCCTGCGTTTCGTCCGGTTCCAGTTTAGGAAACCCATCTATAACCATAGGAGACCTACCCTAATGCGTAGTCAACCTACCGAGCTTTATAAAATCACCCTATTCCGGCCTGATTAGTCTTTTAGGCCTTTGTGAAACCCTAGAACCCTTTGTGGAGAAAAGCTAATCTTTGGAGAGCTGGATCCAGCGAATGAAGGAGTTTCTTGGCAACCTGCACCGACTGGAGGATAGTTCATACATAGAAGAAGCATCCCCAACTCCGAGGTTCAATCTACATCAACAGAAGGACCAGATCTGGAGAGGTTTGGAGCACCTTCTTGGTTGGACCGAGGAGGGCTTCTTCGGCAAATTTGATCTTTGTGGATTTATTTGAAGGCAAGTAACCTGTAAGGCCCTCAAATTTTGTCCTTTTATTTTGTTGTGTGTGTAGATTTGTGCTTGTGTGTAAATATTAATGTGCATATGTAGATATCTACGTACATATTTGCTAGGTGTACTTACGTATGCACGTGTGTGTTAGTTGTAAATATTGTTTGTTTGCATGGTGTAGTAGTGTGTACATTATACTACATATATTGCATGAATAAATATAGCGTATATATGTTTTCAGCATGGTTTAAGCTCTGGCCGAAGAGCAAATTGGCGTCAACATGGATGGGCGTCCATGTTGAGTAAACGTCCATGTCGATGGACGCCAACTTTAGGTAAACGGCCATGGATGTGGACGTCTACTTCTCTGATTTTCTGTGCGCAGCAGACCCCAAAATTCTGGGTTGGGCTTCCTCAACGATTGGGAGATGTCCCCAACGGCTCTCACCTCTCCCATCATGCCTTGCGTGAGATCCCAAGCCCCATCTTATAAAAACACTACCCCTTGCAACCTGAAAGAGCTCTCTTGGCTCTTTGCAAAGAGGGAAGCCCTAGCTGTGAGAGAACAAGAGAAAACTAGAACTTTGGGGACTTTGATCCGGCGATCAGAGGCTCCTTCCGTGATCTACTACGTCAAGGATGAAGTCTGGACATAGAGGAAGGCTTCCCCGACCCCGGCCTGCAGTGGAGATCAACCTAGAACCCGGAGCAAGAGGATTGTGGAGGCTTCTTGGCACTGCCCAAGAGAGCTTCCTCAGCCATTTAGATCCCCTTGGAGATTTTTACTGAGGCAAGTAACCCTTACCCGTTGTCCATGTGTATGCAGTAGTGTCATAGTATTTTCTGAGATTTATTTCATGTCCTGGAACCCCTACATTCACCCATCTTTGGAGTTCGGTCTGTGTTTCTGCACAGACAGGAACTTAACGGCAAGATCTCTTGCCGTTAAGCTCTTCATTTGGCGGCAGACGATGCTGCCGTTAACCTCTGTGAACGGCCAACCTTTGTCGTTTAGTGCTTCAGCAGAACAGTGAGCTGTTCTCTCTTCTATATGATTATTTTCCGGATTTCCTTCGCATGAGGATATATTGTAAACTTATACGTTATGTAAAATAGATAATGGAATGTGTTGTGAGATTTTTTTTATGTATTTCTGTAATTAGTATAAATTGTTAGAATTATGTGAAAGGCACATTGGATGAGGTCTTGAATGTGATAGATTTATGTTCATATGATCTATGCAAAATTTTGGTGCCATAAAATTATTAGGTGATGTGTATGTATGTCAGCCTTGGTTCTGAAAATCTGGGAATTTTCCCATGATCATGCTATTTGTTATAATTTCTGTATAAAAAATAGGGAGCATATGTAGGTTGTTTTAAAATTCCAGTAAATAGTATGTTGCATAATAATTTGGGAAACTTTCTGTGATGGTGTGAATATTGGACACAGGTTTGTGAACTATTAGTTTCGACCATGACATTGTGTTTTATGATAATTGATTTATGAATAGCATGTGAATGAGTATTTTATTTTCTGTAAATTCAATACAGCTCAGAAAAACGTGAGAATTTGCATGTGTGATCTGAAACCTGAAAACAACATGTGTTTAAATTTTCGTATGAATTGGGCAATAGTAGATGATATTGTGACATTTTCATGTAAAAGTGAGTTATTAAAGCATGCTTGTTGTGATTATGATCGTTAATGATTTCCAACACGATTAGTACAGATTCCTAAGTGTTAAAATCTGTTAATAGTAGTATCATGTTAGGAAAAATTGAACCATGTGGATGAGTGCGAAAATGGAAATGGTGTGTTAATTGTGTAAATTGTGCGTGTGTTAAATGGGAAAATGTGTAAATTGTGCCGTGTGTGACACTGCTTCCAGAGAGGGCTGTGGAACTGTACCATGGAAAAGTCCCCACAGGAAGGTTCATGTGTTAAAATCCTAAGGGCATTAGGATGAAATCCTGGAGGTGGACAAGTACCACTGGTTAGGTGGAGATTACTTCTCCCGGTCTGCGTAGTACCAAGAGTTGTCACTGTGTTGTCTAGGTGCCGTCTATGTGTTATGTGTTATGTGAATGTGTCCTTCTAGTGGTGGTTTGGACTATGTGTCACGGAATCTAAATGTGAACAATGTGAATGTGTATATGTGAAATTATGTTGTGTGAACATGTGAATGTGTAATGTGTAAGTGAACATGTGAACGTGTAAATGTGTAACATGTGAAACCAATGTGTTAGAATGTGTAATTGTGATTTATGATGTGATAATGTTAGATTCATGTCAAAACAGCAAACTTAATGTGTTTATAATGTGATTTACATGTGAAAATGTATGTAGAATCCATGTTAGAGAATTTCCTTCTAGGTGTAAAAATCCCATGCTTAATTTGCTATCATATTGTAGCTTAAATGTAAATGTATCTCTCATGTGGATAGATAAGTAGAAAGCATGCGGTAGGTATTTTATTTTGAATGACATAAACCATGTATCTTGTGTAACGAAATTGGTAGAAATATCATGATAGATTGTTTTCTGAACATTGTTCAACCATGCTACCTGTTTTGAGTTGATGCAATTGGATGTAAGGCTTGCATGTGATGTATGCATGTATGATGTGTATGGAGTTTACTTGCTGAGTCTTTTAGACTCACTCTTGCTTCGGCGTACAGGTTTAGCAGGTGACCCAACTTCCTTGGAGGAGACCGTTGAGAGCGACTCCGAGCGAGGAGAATAGAGTGTTGTGAAGTCACCGTTGTTGTACCTTACTTTCATAGTATGTAATTGAGACTTATGTAATTGAAGCTTATGTAATTTGTGGACGAACAATGTAATTTGAATTTTGTATTTCATTATGTGGACTTAGTTCCTTAAATTGCTATATGGATCATGTATGTTTAATGTGGATGATGAAATGAAAAGACAGTAGTTCTTTTACTTCTACTACTCTGTATTCATATTTGTGTACATCTCAATCATGTGTGTTAGTGCTTGGGTAAATGTCCCCTTGTGACGAGACTCACTATACCAACGTGGATTGGTATAATCGTATCGGTATAAGAGGGACATAACCATGTATCTTGTGTTATGAAATGTAGAAAATATCATGATAGATTGTTTTCTTAACATTGTTCAACCATGCTACCTGTTTTGAGTTGATGCAATTGGATGTAAGGCTTGCATGTGATGTATGCATGTATGATGTGTATGGAGTTTACTTGCTGAGTCTTTTAGACTCTCTCTTGCTTCGGCGTACAGGTTTAGTAGGTGACCCTACTTCCTTGGAGGAGACTGTTGAGAGCGACTCCGAGCAAGGAGAATAGAGTGTTGTGGAGTCACTGTTGTTGTACCTTACTTTCATAGTATGTAATTGAGACTTATGTGATTGAAGCTTATGTAATTTGTGGACGAACAATGTAATTTGAATTTTGTATTTCATTATGTGGACTTGGTTCCTTAAATTGCTATATGGATCATGTATGTTTAATGTGGATGATGAATGAAAAGACAGTAGTTCTTTTACTTCCGCTACTCTGTATCATATTTGTGTACATCTCAATCATGTGTGTTAGTGCTTGGGTAAATGTCCCACTGTGACGAGTCTCACTATATCGACGTGGATTGGTATAATCGTACCAGTATATGGAGGGTTGCCGCATAACCTATGGATGTCAACCCTACTCATGTCCCCTTAGGTCCTAGCATTTTTCTGAAATTTTCCTCGTGTCCTGGAACCTCCAAATTCCTTGTATTTGTGTGCTGCCTGCATGGTCTGCAGACAGGAAGTTGGCGGCCACATACTGTGCCACCAAGTTCCTTTGTTGGCGGCACTAGACTGTGTCGTTTACAAAGTTGTTGGCATACACTGTGTTGCTAAGTTCATCAGGTGCAAAAAGTGCACTGCTTGATCTCTAAAATGTGTTATTTGGACTTCTGGTTGTATATGCATGCTGTAAAAATTGTATGTGGTCAGGGTCAGTTATTAGGTCATATCATTAAGATATTTAGAATTTCTATACATAGTGTTAATTATTGAAATTTTTATATTAATGAGAGAAGCATGGTTTATCTATGTTTAACCCGGAATAATTAGATTTGCTGCATGTTAGGGTTTTATAAATTTTCCCTATTAGTATGATGAATGTTTCCATGCTTTGAAACTGTTAGACACTACTGTTCACTGTGAAATCTAATTAAGTGAAATACTTGAGTAATATGCCTGAATTCTGTCTTAATTACTAAAATTTGAATTACTGTTCATAAAAATCTCAAAAATTTAATATGTGATATACTAACTACATGTAGCATGTGATGAAAATTTGGTACTGATGTGACAACCGTAGGTACTATTTGTATTATAACAGTGAAAATAATCATAATGAGCATGTTAGTTGTAATCATGTAAATTTAGTATTAATAGCATGTTAGTATATTATTTTTGAGTTGTTTACCACTGTTGAACAGTAAGATTAAACTCTGTAACCTGAAATGGGATTATTATTCAAGGTGCATGTGCAAAAAAAAGGTATTAAAGTGTGAATTAAGTGTGAGTAAAACGAGACGAAATATGATAATGTTCTATTGTAAAATTGGGCCGAGATTGACACTGCTACCATAGACGTCTGAGAGCTGTACCATAGAAAAGTCCCTATGGAAGGCTCAACATTGTGAAATATATCCTAAGGGCATTAGGATGAAACCCTAGAGGTGGACAAGTACCACTGGATACGGTGGAGAGGGCTTCTCCCGGTCTGCGCAGTTACCAAGATTTGCCACTAGATTGCCGAGGTGGCGGGTATGTGCCAAGTGAAGTGATGTGCTATGTGCTATAAGATATGCTATGTGATATGGGTGCGTGCGTCCTCTAGATGGTAGTTAGCCTATGTGTCACGACAACTTAAGTGATAAAATAGGAATAAAGTGTAAAGTGACATGTGAATGTGGCACATGGTAAATGCAAGGGATGTGATATATGATAAGTAAAAGTGTAGGAGTAAACGATGTGTAGAATGTCTGAAATGATGTGTAAGGGAGAGTAAATGTTAATGCGAGCATGATTGCATGTGAAAACCAAGGTAATGAGGCATATATCCATATCATTCATATGTTAATATGTTAGATGTAACATCATGTTTGTGTAATGTTATATAGTTTAATAACATCCCTGTAGTAATGTATGTGAATTTGTGTATGTGAACACGTGAACTATGCAAAGTAAAAGATGAGCATGTGAAATTGTTAAATGAATAAGATAGTATGTGAACAAGTGTAAATCCATGTAATTGGTGTTTATTCATGTCAAAACAGCAAGCAAAGTGTGATTATGATTTTGATAAATACATGAAAGAGTGTCTAAATTCCATGATAGACATGCTATTCACTTAGTACATAGTTCCATGCTTAAATTGTATATAGTTGCCAACCGACTTAAATATGTTTTAAACCTTTAATCCATGTTAATAAAATGTGATATCATGTGTAATTGTGATTTATTTATATTAAAACAGCAAATGAAATGTGTAATTAATATGAAAAGTGCATGTGAAATCTGAATATATATCGTGATAGGTTGCTCTTTACTTTGTGCTTAACTCTATGCTCTAGTTGGTAGAGTTATACCATAATATGGAAAATGTTTAGATTGTTAAATCTTGTTACATGTTAGGTGTAGAAAGCATGTTTAGGTGTATATATATTTTTCCATGATTTAATATGAGCATATGTTAGTTAAAAACGTGTTTGGATGGTTTATGTGTAGTTAATCATATAAAGCATGTGCCATGTGATTTGTTATGGTAAATGATAGTATATGTTTATTTATTGTTTGTTAGCTTAACATGTGTGTGATATGTGGAAGGTTGAGTCTTTAGATTGCTTGCTGGGTCTCTTAGACTCATACTTACTTTGGCGTACAGGTGTGACAGGTGTTTTCGTGCCTGAGGAGGGTGTAGTGAAGATCGACGTCGGAAAAGAGGAGTAGTTGCTTGTGGAGACTTTTTAGTAGTTGTTATTTTCATAGTATGAATAATGTCATTCGTATGGACAATGTAATAGACAATGTAGTTCTTTTGAAATTGTAATAATGTAGACATTGTCATTTCCTTCATTGCTATATAGACTGGAAATGTGTGATGATGATGGAATGAGATGAGAATTTCATTTTATTCCCATTGTACTCAACTGTATTCATGTACATATCAACTATCTTTTAGTGTTGGGTTATTATCCCACTGTGACGACACTCTTTGTACTGATGGGGATTGGTATAATCGTACTGGTATGAAGAGGGTCATTACAAGTGTAGACTGTTGTCTATGTGTGGTTGATGACAGTTCAGTATGTCGCTACCCTTGGTTGATGGTGGTGAAGTGTGTCATCAAGTTGTGTTGATGACACTGACGTTGCCGTTAACCTTGAGTTTCCAGAGGTTTCTAGTTGTGAACTTGACGACAGTCGATGTTGCCATCAAGTTAAGGCAATTCAGGTTGACGACAGTCTATGTTGACGCCAACTTGTCCAAGCCAATTATTATATAGGGCACCTGATAGCTCCCCTCCCACTCTCTCTCCACTTCCCTTACATCATATCATGCCCTGGATTTAAGTAGCAGAATTAAATTAAGGGATGCGACAATTTGCATATATAGAAACCATAAATAATTACTTATACAAGAGTCCATAAATTCCATGCTCAAAACTCTTCCATTAATCATCATCATATGACTAATACATCCTCCATTGCCACAAAAAACATAAGAGAAACTCTCTAATGTCCAAATAAATCAACTCACTGGTCATAGGCGACTTAGGTAGACCGACCTCAACCGCCAGGTCGACTGATGAATGCATTCCTCAGCATCAAGCTTCTGGGAAAGCCTTGGAACAGTTATGTCGACAGACTCAGGTCTGGTTGTCAACAGACAAAGCTATATGTCGGTAGACTCAAGCTTATATGTCGATAGATAAGGCCATATCGATTGGCTACTGTTTCACAATTTCAGTGAGGACTGCTCTCTTATTACAACAAAACTTTCTATAGGCAAGCCCACAATTCAACATAAATAAACCACCAAAACTCTAATGACTCAAGAATCAAATAACTCCTTCCTTTATTCAAAATAAACAGATATGTTTACAAACACCAATACTGAAATAAAACTCCACTTAGTAATCTATCTAATGCTCACAAAGGTAAAAGATTACAGAATGTCCATTCTCCCTTAACTAAATAGAGTCTGGGATGCATCTCTAAGAGAACTCTATGCTCGGTACACAAGTCCATCTGGCGCTTCATTCCTTTCCATGCTATTTGAAAATGTTAGGACTTTGACTGATCATGAGTCCAAGTCAAACTTTGACTGGTGAGTCTCACACAGAAGTTGATGTTAAACTTCGATTGGTCATAAGTCGAAGTGGGATTTTTATTTATGTATAATCTTTTGCCAGTCGATGTGTGTTCTTCCGATTGGGGAACAAAAGTTCTGGTAACTTCCGATTGGAGTTGCAATCCTTCGGTAACCATCTGATTGGGGTTCAAAATGTTCTGATTACTGAATAAAAGTTCATCATGTTGAACCACTCTTATATTTATCCCTTGCTTTGGTGATAACTAAAAGTCATGCATGCCCATATAGTAATATTTGTACAAATAATCATCAAAAGCATTCTCATATTATCATACTCTGAAATATTTGTTGATTTGTCGACATACACAGATGACATGTTGATAGATAATGTAGCACACCAGAAATTTTAGTAATTAAAAATTATAGATAAATTAAAAAATGTCAATTTATAATTCATAAGTAGTTAAAAACGTACGCACCATCATTACACATGTATAAATGCATCTAATTTTTTTTGTAAAAATTATATTTAGACTTTAAATAGTATACTCTAATGACTCATAAATAAATTTGGGCCAATAAAATTGTTGGGTTAGGTTTAAGAATTTTTGTGACTTATTATCTTAATTAAGGAATAAGTGGGAAAACCCATTATCATGTGTACAAATGTGAATCATAAATTAAAATAAATATATGGGTAGACTCCAAACAATGTGTGTTGACAGCCCGTCATGGGAATTGGACGAATAGACATCTCTTAGCCCATTAATAAATTCAAATAAGAGAAATAATGTTGGAAATTCGCAATAGCCCCACACCCAATGGTAATATGGGTCATTCATGTCCAAACATGAGCAATTTGGGTCATAATTAGTGTTTAACCCTAAGCCCATTATGAGAGCACGAATTTGCTCTGTATTCCCTTCCCATTAGAGTTGGGATTAAGAAGGAAATAGCTCATATAGAAGTTCTAGTTATGGTTGGACACCTACCATGAGATTAGGAAACCCCAAACTCGGAATTGAATAACCCTAGATCTATAAAACCTTCATAAGACCTTTGTGATTGACCATTGACACCCATACTTCATTGTTGGATGTGGGAGGAACACCGAGGAGCGAGGAGAATGATCCAAGAGCTTGGATTCGTGAAGAGTTTCTTCCCCAAGCCTCTACTTTGACCTTTAGGAACTAGGAAGTTCTAAGTGATCAAAGGTAGGTGTTCTTGGCCAAACCTAAACATGCCATATACCATGTCAAATATCATCAAGTCTAGTTTCATATCCATGCATTGTGCCCAATTTTTATCAACCATCCTAAGAGCATTAGTCATTTTGAAACATCGTGCAAGGATAGGGCTTCTCATGTTCATATCATATTTCATGCAAATTGAGACCAAATTGGTTCAAACCAAAGCCATATATCTGTCCTACTTCTTGTTTCCAACAACTCTCATGTTTATAGTATCATCGTAGAAACCTTAGATTTCAAGTTACGGATCAAACAAGTGTAACTACATCGTTTTCTTTGTTTTTGGGCAAGAACTCTAATCCACGATGACTTCAGATGTTGCAGATTTGAGGGCCGTATCGCGACGCATTGAGCCGTCGTGATTCGGTGATTTGTGACCGCATAGTCTGTCATGATTCAAGTCTGTTCTGACAGACCTGTAAATTAAGCACCACATGGGTTTTAGTGCTTATTGAATAAGCGATCGGGTCATGCCGTCACTATTCATCAGTTTTTCTGCCATTGGATTGTGTGCAATTTTTATATTTCAATTTTTGAAACCCTAGATATTGCGACCAGTATAGCCATCGTGAATCTGAGAGTTGTTGTGTCGCATCTAATAGTCTTGATCAAATTGCGACCGGGTAAACCATCGCGATTTCAAGGATAGTTAGGTTATGACTAGAACCCTATTTTCATTGTTAACGACCTTTAGAATTAGCGACGACTGAACCTGTTATGATTTCTATGGCCATCCCAAACCCAATTTTCACTATATAAGTCTTGGAGATCCGCAACGAATCGCGATTTATAAAGCCTTCCAGAGACCTTACAGTCAGTCTATTTTTCATGTTTTGCATGTTTTGATTTTATAGAAGCGTTGTTTAGTCCTTCCAGTACCCTAAAACTTGTTAATCCATGAAAAAGACTTTACAATCTGAAAGCTATTCTAATTGTTCTAAAATATTGCTTGATCTATCTATCTTGTGATTGTGATAATCCATCTTACTGTTCTAGCTTGGTATTAAACTAAAAGTGTACACCGATAAAACATGCAGAAATCATGTTATTATCTCAGTTGTCTTGTTTAAAGTCATGTTTTCATGTTACCACTTTTTGCTATGTTTTAAACCGGTGGATTGTGATATCTTGAGGCACGTTCTACACTGCACAATTGCACAATAGTCAGCCTTTTTTGAAGGATTGAAAACACTCTACTAGACATTCCATTGTGGTAAACTAATGACCTTTTCAACAAGACCTCCGTAAATCTCCTTACTCCATGGATTCCCTCATGGAGACGAGTTAGTTGTGCCATTGAAGTTCCCAGAAGATAGGGTGCATTTCCTTTCTCGTCTACTTCTTGTGAGTGCGATACTTTAAACTAGAACCAAGCTATTTAAGTCAGGATTGAACTAAGGAAATAACCATTAGTTACTGAATTTTACTCTCGATCATGTGCACTTGTTTTGCTTCTGTTGAAATCATTGTCATGATCATTGATACATGACTACTATTTATTAGAATTCGTGTAAATTGGCTATCATTGATTGTGGGTATCTATATTTAAAAATAGTTAGATACTGGATTGGGCATGACGAGTGTCCAAGGGCTCCAATGTAGCCCTCTCGACAGAGAGTCAGAAATACACTGTTAACCATGGGATATAATGATTACCGGTGTTGCATCTTCTCTGGGAGTACTTGTGTGTTGAATGCTAGATGCATAACCATATATGCGTGTCATAGTATGCATTTCAAGGTGGCATAGATCCTTAGTGTGCACTGTGGCTTCGTGCCTGATTACTGTACGTGTAAAGTTCTTGCTTATTAAAGTGCTTGCTTGCTTGCGTGATGTGGCCATCCTGCTATCTTGTTTAAAATTGCTCAAGTGCTAGTTCTTGCTTGTTATGTCATCTTGTTCTTGTGCAATCACTCTTGATCAATCAATCTTGCTCATGTATCATGTTTAATTGGATTTATCATACATGCATATATTGATACTCGTGCCTACCCAATCTTTAATGCGGTAATTACTTACATCATTTCCTGCACATCGAGATGTAAATCCTACTGGGCTAGTTTGCTCATTACCTGCTTCTTAACATTTTAGGTGACATAGACATGGAAGAGGAGAACCAAGCAAATGATGGGAATGCGTCTGAGTGAAGAGCGTGTTCCAACCATAGTATCTGCCATTAGTTTAATTTAAGAGTTAGATTGATGTAGTAGGTAATGAGGAAGTATCATCTCATGTAGTTTTTCCTTTTCTTGAGTCGTTGTAGTTTGAAGTCCATGAAGTTGTTTTAGACATTAATGAGATTTGAATAAAATCTTAGTTGTGTTCATTCTATGGGGCCTTATATTTTTGCATTGATGCAAATCTAATGTTCGCTAGCTAGAGGCTTATTTGTCGATTGCTCACATTTCAGATTATCGATCTAAATAATATTTCTGTTGTGTAATTCTCGAGACGGGACAGATAATGTCCATGTGTCGATAGACATGAATGATGTGTCGACCTGTGTGTCGACACATGTTGTCCATGTGTCAACTTGTAAAGTACAAGTGTTGACTCACACCCATACTTGTGTCGACTCCCCTCCTCTGGGAAGAGGCATTTACTGTAAGGACCACTTGTCCCAAATTTTTTTAATTCCCTAAGTAGTCCTACCATGATTGGAGGATAATGTTTCCCTTTGATTGATGTTTAAGAGCTACATCATTACTGCACAACTTAAAGGTTTTTCCAATTACTGAACAAATGTTTTGAAGTCTTCTGATTGATGTTTATGAAGGAATCGATTGTTTAACAAATGTTCAGAAGTCTTCCGATTGGTAATATAGGCATCGATTGCTGAACAAAAGTTTAGAATCTTTTGATTGATGTTCATGAAAGAATCGATTGCTGAACAAACATTTAGAATCCTTCTGATTGATGATATGATCACATCGATTGCTTAACAAAAGTTTAGAATCTTTCGATTGATGATACAATCGCATCGATTGCTAAACAAATATTCATAATCCTTTCGATTGGTGATACAGGCATGATTGCTGAACAAAAGTTCAGCAGTCATTGTAAAGTTTCGATTATTGAACAAGTGTTTAGTAAGTATTTCAATTGGACTTATAAGCAGTCCAAACACTGATTGGTGTAATTAAATGATCTAATTACTGAACATAGGTTTAGTAAGATTCCAATTGCACTTATAATCCTTCTAATTGGACTTATAAGTGGTCCAATTACTAAACAAAGGTTCAGTAAAGTTCTGATTGGGCTTATAATCACACTGGTTACTGAACAAAGGGTTTAGTAAAGTCCCAATTGATTTCCAACCGATTATTTCTCTTGAGTTATTTACTTATGTTAGTGGGTTCTCCATTTATCTGATTCTTAAAAATCTGGGTCACTGCAACTCCATTGTTTGACCTAAAATCATAAATTCTCATTAGTTTTCAAATAAATTTCCACACATGGTAAGATTTATTTCCTGGGTGGCTCTTTTACCTTAAAAATCAGAATTGAACCCTTACGTAATCATTTCCACCTATTTACTCTTATTTGTTTATAATTTAAAAATCTAGGTTGCTACACGTCCTCTTCCACACTTGCTTCTCCTACTACCTTTCTCACCGATGGAGGCTCATAGGCAACGCTCTAGTGCGCAAGGTGGCGTTGGATTGTGGCGAAAGTCGGCCGAGCAAGGGAGGTTGCCTGCGGGGTGTGATTCACGAGGCGGGTGTGTTTCTTGTGTTTTTCTATTGTCTGAGGTAGGGAGACTAACCCACATACCCCCGTTGTTAGTTTTGTGTTGTTGCATGCATATTGTTGTTGTGAAATCATGGTTTTCTGGGGGGCTTATCCATGCTGGGGTTAAGTAATTGCACTGAGAGATCCGAGCATCAGATAAACATTTTATGGTTATTTATGGATGTCTTTCAGCTTGGGAAGAGTTCTCCGATGTTGGTTTTGTGTTGTGGGGCTTGGATTGCCCCTGGGATTGGCCTAGGGCCATCCGCAGTGCTAGTTGAGTAGGAACTTGACGGTGGGATCATCTGTCGTAGAGTTCATCTTGACGACAAGATCTTCTGCCATCAAGACGGTGTTGATAGCATGCTATGTTGCCATCAACCTTGGTTGACGATGGTCAATGCTACTGTCCACTCAGTGTGAGGCATTGGCCTCTTTATGCTTTTTTTGTGACTTCCAGAGCTGGGCGTCGACATTATGGTGTCCGTGGTTCAACACAGTGTTCTCCAAACATTGAGAGCATCTCCATCTATATGTTTTTTGTTCTATGCTTGTGCTGTGCTGCATACCTGGGTGTTGAGTTGGGGTCCGCCTGGATGACTGGCATTGAGTTAGTTCGTCAGTGAGCCTGGGTGTCAAGAGTGTCTCCACTCAATGCGTGCCCCTTGTGGTGGTTTCGAGCCGATTTCTATGGGGGCCTTTGTCCATCCATTAAGAGTTCGACATAGGGGAAAACTGGCCGAGGAGCAGATATGAGGGAGAGCAGCTAAGTGTGCACACGTTGCTAGGGTTTGAAGACTCTGTGGTGTCGATGCGCCAAGCTAAAAGTCCTAGCTGGTCCTACCTTGTGTGTGTGGTTGTGTTGTGTTGGTGAACTTGTGCCTGTGAGGTACTTATGTGTGCTCGTCACTTCTAGAGTAGAGGCAGCATTGTGACACAGTTTTCAATATGTGGTTGAGTTGTGTACTATCTTTTACTTGTGTTGTACTTCTTAGCTATTGCACTTACCTTCTTGTACTTACTTTCTAGCGTTCTGTTTAGCCGGTGGGATTAGTGTCCCTACTAGGCCTTGAGTTGGGGCCACTCACTTTCCTTTTCAAGTGAGGCATCGATGGGTCAAGGCGCGGAGGTGTAGAGTCACTCCAGTGGTCCTAGCTAGCTGCCAACTCAGTTGCTGAGTATGTTTTGTTATACTTTTCTTTATTATACCTGAGCTCTGAGTTGTATTGTGTCCCTGGTTTTGATAATGCCGAACTATGATTCATTAGAATGAATTCTTGAGAAAGTAGTTAAATTGGTGATCCAAAAGTGTCCATGCTATTGACTCTTAATTTTTATCACAGGTGCCAATTCATCTCAAAGAAAGAAACACATAAAACATGCACATCAGTTCACGTGTGTCGACACAGGTCTGTTGAACCACTCTATGGTTGTCCTTGTATTTTGGTGATAACAAAACTTATGATGATAACAAAATAAATATTTTGATTTATCTGTGTTGCATCAATCCCACTGACAGATGATAAGTCTCATTGAATATCTTGTTTCATCTGTGTCGCATCAATCTCATAGCAAAATGCTAAGTCTCACATTGATGCAATAAGGCGCACTAAAATGATAAATCGATGTCTAATCTATACATCGATTTCAGTTCAAGTGCCAAATTAATAGCGCTACAACGATTTATCTTGATCGATATAATAAGCGCTACAACGATTTATCTTGATCGATTTTTATAGCGCTACAACGATTTGGTCTTAATCGATTTTATAAAGCGCCATAACGATTCGTTTAGGGCTTATAACGATTGATAAGTGAGCGCAACGATTTGTCCTCACATCGATTTGCTCTTCATACGATTCATTAAGACCCACATCGATTTAGGTCTCGTAACGATTCTTAAGTGATCGCATCGATTTGCCTTCTATAACGATTCATTAAGACCCACATCGATTTAGGTCTCGTAACGATTTCTTAAGTGACTGCATCGATTTGCCTTCTATTACAATTCATTAAGGCTCACATCGATTTCTTTGTGAGAACAACGATTTACCCTCCATCGATTTCTTCAGTAAGAACATCGATTTGTACATGGATTTCTTTTCATCGGTTTGAACATCGATTTGCTCATCGATTTTCCCATGATTGAACATCAGTTTGAACATCGATTTGCTCATCGATTTGCTTATGACTTAAACATCGATTTTCTTTATATATTCAGATGTTTCAAAATATGTTTGGCGCCTAATATAAAGTCAAATATCTTCTGACAGAATAAAGCTGCATGCATGTTTCAGAATTGTCAGAAAAGATATGAACTACTATTTTCAGCATGATAGCAGAAACACAGTAGCATGCACTGCTATCTTGTAAACACTCTTTTATGCTAGCACTCTCTTCTATGCTTATAGACCTCGAAGACCACCAAAGTCTGATTAAGACAAATGATGAGAAGATCAGCAACGACTAGAAGAGCTCCAACGGATCTCTTCAACGGATCTATTCAAAAGCCTCTCATATAAAAGATGAAGCATGGCTGAAGAAATAGATAGAGCTTTCCTGAAGATTTTTGAAGGAGTGTACTTCCTGTGAAGAACCAAAACTCCACATACACTCAAAGGAAAAGAGAGAAAGAGCCCGAGCCAAGAAGAAGTGTTAAAACATCTGAAGTCTTCAAGCTTCAAGTTCCTTCTCCTCTCTTCACTCTCTCTGTGTGCATCTTTGTAATCTGGGGAGAGAGTCTTTTCGCTGAGAGTTCTTTTAGTTGGTTTTTATTTGTTCAAACTCTCAGCTTTGTTCTTTCTTTTCTAAGAAAGACTTCTGTCCAACTGTAGGACTATATACAGTGTAGAACCTAGCTAGGGGTTTGTGTCTAGCATAACCGCACTGGGGTTTTGTACCAGGAGGTTGGCTTCTTTACCTGTAAGAGAAGTGGGCTGCCTTCTTGCCCGGGAAGAGAAGAAGACCAGCTGGGGTGTTGGGTGTTGTAGTGTCCTTGAGGGGGACTGTCCCCTTGGTTAGTGAAATCCCAAGAGGTTGCTTGGGGACTAGACGTAGGACTTCCATGTGGGAAGGGCCAAACTAGGATAAATTCTTTGTGTCCTTTGTGTGATTGTTTATTTGCTTCCGCACTGCTACTCTTTATCACACTAATCTAACCAAACTTTCTAGTGTTAATTTTCTGTGTTTAAGTTTCTATTTCAGATTTCAGAAAAACCTATTCACCCCCCCCCCCCTCTAGGTTAGCTTGCTGCCGTACCAAAAGGGCCAACAAGTGGTATCAGAGCGAGGTTCTCTGATCAATCAAGAGGATCTAACGATCTTAGAGAGATCCATGGCAGCTCAAGGATATGCTGAAGGTCAATCAGTCACCAGACCTCCATTCTTTGATGAGAGGACTACCAATATTGGAAGATGAGAATGGAATGCTTCATTCGAGGCCAGACTTTGATCTGTGGCAGGTAATCGAGGTAGGTGATTATGTTATTGCTCCTATTCTAGTACTACTGCCATTACAACAGTAGATAAATAAATTATCTTTAAACTTTAAAGCTAAGAACTACTTATGTTGTGTGTTATCCAAAAGAGAATTTAGTAGAGTATCTGCATGTAATCAGCTAAAGAAATATGGGATAAACTGCAGATAACTTATGAAGGAACAGATAAAGTAAAACAAACTAGGATAGATATTCTTGTCTCACAATATGAGCATTTAAATGCTTCACACGAAAATATCACGCAGATGTATAATAGATTCTCGAGCATAGTAGTTGGTTTAAGCGCTCTTGGTAAAACTCTATCTGATGAAGAAAATGTTAGAAAAATACTTAGGTCTTTAACTGTCTCATAGACACCTAAAGTAACCGCTATTGAAGAGGCCCATGATTAACCAAATTATCGATTGATAATTTAATAGGTTCTCTCATGGCACATGAAATAAATATGGAGCGACTATTTGAAAGCTCATCTAAAATGAAATGCACTAAGTCTCTAAAGCTGTAGCAGCTCCTTCTACCACTTCTTCTAGCTCTCAAATGCAGATTCTGAAGACATAACGTTGATGAAGTATTGTTCAAGCTTCAGAAGATTTTAAAGAAAAAAAAACGGATCAAGAAGAATACAAAGAAAAGAGAGAAAGTAAAGAACCAGTCTACTACGAATGCAGAAAACCTACATCTGAGACCAGACTGTCCAAGGCTGAAGAAGACTGGTCACACCGAAAAGCCCAAGAAGCAGCACAAAAAGTTCAAAAGAAAAGCTATGGCAGCTGCTTGGAAAATGAGGGATACAAGCTCAGAATCATCAAGCTCTTCAGCTCTGAATCAGAGAAAGAGCATGTAAATCTAGCCCTCATGGTAGGACTAGATGAGGTACATTCTGAACCTTCCTTTAATTCTTGCACAGATTCAGGGTCAGAATCTGAAGACTTAGAAGAAGTCTTTAATGAACTATATGAAAAACATAAGGGTGTTGTAAAAGAATTAAAAAATCTGAAAAACAACACTACTTGCTTGGAAAACACCAATTCTGATCTTAAATCTGAATAGGAGCAACTAGAAAAATAATTAAAGGACAGTAAAGATAATATTATCTTTTAAATGAAGATTTGAAAAGCAAGAATAATGAGAAGTTAGAGTTAGAAAAAAATTAAAAACTCTAACTGAAGAAAATCTCTATTTAAAAGAATCAGTTAAAATTAACTAGAGGAAAACATCTTTAGCCCTATGCTTAAAGGGTCAAAATCTGGAAATAATAATAAGGGCTTGGATACATACCTCCAGAAAAAGGAAAACAAGCCATAATTTCAGGAAAATATCCGTTGCCAAAATTTGTAAAGAAACCAAAATGCCTCAGAAAAGGCCCCTGAAATGAACAAGCATTATCAAATGAAAAAGGTTTCTAAAAATTGTGTTCTAAACAAACATCATAAAAAAATAAGAACTGCAAATAGATTATATTCATTGTTGTTCTCATTGCAATAAATTAGGACACACAGTAAACACCTGCACAACAAGGCACCTAGTATGGATCCCGAAAGTATATTTTTATGCATCTAACCATCAAGGACCCAAAAATATTTGGGTACCTACTTCTAAGTAGTTTATTTGCAGGTTAACCTTGAAGCATCAGGATCGAGGATGCTCAAGGAATTGATGACTACAGACTCTTCAACCAACTCATACATGAAGAGGAAAGTAGTTAATAATTTAATTTTGCTACCATTATTTGCAAGTCTTTTCAGGAGAAGTCTCACACTAAGGGGAGCACAGATTAAGGGGGAGTTATCCCTTATATGGTAAGAAATTCTCTCAAAGGGGGAGAGAGATGCATGGTAAGATCCTCCTTTTTGGTTAGTGACAAAAAGGGGGAGTAAGTATGCACTATGAATTTTCGCATGTCTGCATGTTTCATGATTTAAGCATCCTTATCAGAAAATTCGCATAAATTTTGTCATCACCAAAAAGGGGGAGATTGTTGAACCACTCTATGGTTGTCCTTGTATTTTGGTCATAACAAAACTTATGATGATAACAAAATAAATATTTTGATTTATCTGTGTTGCATCAATCCCACTGACAGATGATAAGTCTCATTAAATATCTTGTTTCATCTGTGTCGCATCAATCTCATAGCAAATGCTAAGTCTCACATTGATGCAATAAGGCGTACTAAAATGATAAAATCGATGTCTAATCTATATACCGATTTCAGTTCACGTGCCAAATTAATAAGCGCTATAATGATTTATCTTGATCGATTTAATAAGCGCTACAACGATTTATCTTGATCGATTTTATAAGCGCTACAACGATTTGGTCTTAATTGATTTTATAAAGCGCCATAACGATTCGTTTAGGGCTTATAACGATTTGATAAGTGAGCGCAACGATTTGTCCTCACATCGATTTGCCCTTCATAACGATTCATTAAGACCCACATCGATTTAGGTCTCGTAACGATTTCTTAAGTGACCGCATCGATTTGCCTTCTATAACGATTCATTGAGACCCACATCGATTTAGGTCTCGTAACAATTTCTTAAGTGACCGCATCGACTTGCCTTCTATAACGATTCATTAAGGCTCACATCTATTTCTTTGTGAGAACAACGATTTGCCCTCACATCGATTTCTTTAGTAAGAACATCGATTTGTACATGGATTCCTTTTCATCGATTTGAACATCGATTTTCCCATGATTGAACATCAGTTTGAACATCGATTTGCTTATGACTTAAACATCGATTTCTTTATATATTCAGATGTTTCAAAATAGTTGGGTGCCTAATATAAACTCAAATATCTTCTGACAAAATAAAGCTGCATGCATGTTTCAGAATCTTGTCAGAAAAAGATATGAACTACTAGTTTCAGCATGATAGCAGAAACACAGTAGCATGCACTGTTATCTTGTAAACACTCTTTTATGCTAACACTCTCTTCTATGCTTACAGACCTCGAAGACCACCAAAGTTTGATTAAGACAAATGACGAGAAGATCAGCAACGACTAGAGAGCTCCAACGGATCTCTTCAACAGATCTATTCAAAAGCCTCTCATATAAAAGATGAAGCATGGCTGAAGAAATAGATAGAGCTTTCCTGAAGATCTTTGAAGGAGTGTACTTCCTGTGAAGACCAAAACTCCACATACACTCAAAGGAAAAGAGAGAAGAGCCCGAGCCAAGAAGAAGTGTTAAAACATCTGAAGTCTTCAAGCTTCAAGCTCCTTCTCCTCTCTTCACTCTCTCTGTGTGCATCTTTGTAATCTGGGGAGAAGAGTCATTTCGTTGAGAGTTCTTTTAGTTGGTTTTTATTTGTTCCAACTCTCAACTTTGTTCTTTTTTTTCTAAGAAAGACTTCTGTCCAACTGTAGGACTATATATAGTGTAGAACCTAGCTAGGGTTTTGTCTAGCATAACCGCACTGGGGTTTTGTACCAAGAGGTTGGCTTCTTTACCTGTAGAGAAGTGGGCTACCTTCTTGCCCGGGAAAGAGAAGAAGACCAGCTGGGTGCTGGGTGTTGTAGTGTCCTTGGGGGACTGTACCCTTGGTTAGTGAAATCCCAAGAGGTTGCTTGGGACTGGACGTAGGACTTCCATGTGGGAAGGGCCGAACCAGGATAAATTCCTTGTGTCCTTTGTGTGATTGTTTATTTGCTTCCGCACTGCTACTCTTTATCACACTAATCTAACCAAACTTTCAAGTGTTAATTTTCTGTGTTTAAGTTTCTATTTCAGATTTCAGAAAAACCTATTCACCCCCCCCTCTAGGTTAGCTTGCTGTCGTACCAAAAGGGCCAACAAGGTCAACGTATGTGTTGACCTAACGATTCAAGACTGAAGACATTCTATACACTGAAGTGTATACTAATTGTGAGTGTGTCGACACAGTTTAGTAGGATGTCGACACAAGTCATCTCCTAGTGAACTGGATTTATGAAAGTTGAACTAGTGTGTCAACATAGCTTTAGCAGGGTGTCGACATAGGTCTTGTCCCAAGAAGCTGAATTTGAACCAGTTAAACAATGCTTTCGACACACACTTAACACTGTGTCGACACACTTGAAGCATTTGGGTATATGGTCAGTTAGACTATTCGAGAGAGTAACATTATGTCGACACACATTTGGTAGATTGTCGAACACTTCAAGACTTCAGAGTTCAAGAAAGCAAACATAACAACGATGTCGACACATACTTAACATGGTGTCGACACACCTTGGTTGATAGAAGAATATTAATTACCTATGAACCCATTTCCGACACATGGTCTGAGGTCCAATGATTGAGGAATGTACGATATGAGAATGTTAGATTCTGGAAGCATCTTTTGGGAGAAAATATCCCTACCTTTTTTGTTACAAGGGAGATCACAAAAGGGGCCTACAGGATATTCTCTGATGTGAAATCAACAAGGTAGCATTAATTATTGATCAGAAAAAGGTAGGAAGCAAGAGAAGAAGTGCAACAATGAGCAGAAGGAGCAAGCTCCCCTTTGAGTGAAGAGTTTCGAGGAGCATCTCTTATGAAGAGTTGCTGAGTGAGTGCATGAGAGAAAAGCTCCAGCAAATGCAGACCAACGGACTCAAGAATAGGGCATCAGAAGTCTTGTAATAGAAGCTTGATCTGCATACTGGTGCATCAAAAAGCTTTATGAAGAGAAGAATTCAAGATCAGAATTCCTAAACGATGATCAGAACCAACATTTCTTGATTGAAGTTGCTGAAGGCGACTCCTGTCTAGAACGCAAGATTACTTTTTGATACAATTCTTCTTAGACCTTCATCTACCTTACATCTTTAATTTTGTTGTTTTTATTTGAAACTTCATCTGATTAGTTTGAGTTTCCTACTAGTGGGCAGGACTTTAGATTCAACACTTGGCATGCATAGATCTGGGTGAATTGAGTGTTTGTCAAGCTGTGTGGCATCGGAGTGAGGAGAGCTGTTCTCTCAAGTTGAAGCTGTGAGTCAGTGGGTCAAGCTGTTTGTCAGCGGCCTTGAAGCTGTGTATCAATAGTTGTATTAAGAGATCTCCTTAGGTTTTACTCAGTTCAAGGAAGCCTGACTTGGTTTAAGTGAGGGGCAGACATAGGTCTCCATCAGAGAGCCGAACCACCTTAAAAATCTTTGTCTCCTCTGTGGTTTGGTTGCTCCCATATCCTCTGTGTTTGTTGCTAGAACATTATCTAGGCCATTGTGGTGACTAGATTGTTCCATCCTCTTTATTTCAGTTCATCTAGCATTTTAAGCATGCTCATCTAATTTTTAAATAGAGGCTTATCTATTCACCCCCCCTCTAGATTATCCTTTTCCAAATCCAACAAGTTGTACACCTTATTTTGTTATATATACGTGTGTTGTGAGTTGTGCTCCTTTTGTGGCTTGGTTCTCTTATATGTTTCCTTAGACATCTTTCTTTAACCTTCTAAGCTTCGGCTTGTGGGTGGCGGTTCAGGGTTCAGGTATACTGGTGGGTTATTGATATCTCGGGTCTTGGGTTGTTACAATATACTTGAACTGACAATATATCTTTTCTTAAAGTTTTTGTCAATGGAGTTTGATTAACCATTCCACTTTTTAAGTTCTTTTTTATAAAAAAATATGTTTAACCTTTCATACTATGCTCAGGGTGCATACTTCAATACCGAATAGAGGTTTTTATAGTTTGAATACATGGTGAGGATGTTCTATATCTTCAAACCCTAAGGGCTATTCTACAAAAACATCTTCTTTGATAAAACTATTTAGAAAAGTATTTTTAACATCCATTTAAAATAATTTAAAATTCATAGAACAAACATATAATAAGATAATTTTAATAGCTTCAAGACTAGCCACTGGTGCAAAAGAATCATTAAAATCAATTCCCATTTGATGGTTATACCCTTTGGCTACAAGAAGGGCCTTATTCCTAACTATCAATTATGTTTCATCAAGTTTATTTTTAAAAACCTTTCTTGTTTTAGTAATAGGATGGTCCTTAGGATATGACACAAGAGTCCACACATTATTTCTTTCGACTTGTGTAACTATTCATGCATAGCTAAGACCCCCGAGTCATTATTTGTTGCTTCTTCAATATCTTTAGGGTCAGTTTGAGAAATTAATGCAATATAATCCCCAGGTACAATTTGTCTTAATATTCATTTACTCCTCATGCCATCTTGAATATCTCCAATAATGTTTGCTATAGGGTGGTCTTTCAAGAAATTCCAACTTCTTAGTAGATCATGGGATCTTGTGGACTGTTCTCGCAAACCTTCCAATCTTGGAGCTTCTAAACTTTCAGCATTATTGCTGTGATATTTGGAAGCTTCATTCTGATATTCCTTTTATTTTTCTAGAATAGTGCCTGCGTCCACATCCGGATCATTTCAAATTGTTTTAGATCAAACTCATCGAAAATTACATGAGGGCATTCTTCTACAACCAAAGTTCTTTTGTTGAAACTCTATATGCCCTTTAATTTAATGAGTAACCCAAGAAGACAACCTTATCACTCTTCTCATAAATTTTCTCAGATTGTCTTTACTATTATTCATGATGAAACAAGCACATCCAAAAGATGTAAGAAATGTTGGGTTTCTGACATCTATACAACTCATGGGGAATCATTTTAAGATTGGTCTTACCGTAGCTCGATTTATGATGTAGCATGCTATACTTTGCTACTTCAGCTAAAAAATATCTTAGTAATCCATTTTCACTGAGCATTATTTACGCCATTTCCATCAATGTTCTGTTCTTACATTTCATAACTCCATTCTGTTAAGGGGTTATTAGTACAAAGAAATTGTAGACATATCCCTGTTCATAAAAAAATTTAGTGAATTCTAGATTCTTAAATTCTCCACCATTGTCACTTTGGATTATTGTGATGAAATAGCCTTTATCATTCTGGACTTTCCTATAAAATACTTCAAACTCATTCAAAACATCAATTTTATTGGCCAAGAATATAGCATATGTGTAGCTTGAGAAATCATCAACTATCATAAAATCATATGACTTTCCACCTAGACTGGAAGCCCTTCTGGGGACAAACAAGTCCAAATGTAGTAATTCTAATGCTTTAGATGACGACACATTACTTTTGCTTTTGAAAGAAGCACATGTTTGTATTCAAATTTTATTTTAGGCAAACCCAAAACTAAATCATGTTTTGATAATTTAGATATATCACTAAAACCAGCATGTCCTAGACTGCGATGCCATAACCAAGCATTTTCAATTTTATTTGCAATCAGATAGATATTTTCAAAAGATTGATAATTCAAATCTATGGTATATACATTGTTATTCCTATGGCCTATGAAATATATTTCATTTGAGTTTTTGTTAAGAACTATGAAGTAAGAATTATAAAAAACTATTGTATAACTTTTATCACATAGTTGACTTATACTAAGCAGATTATGGTTCAAATCTTTAACTAGTAGGACATGCTCAATTTTATTATGAGAATCACTATCAATGATACCAACACTAATTATCTTACATTTGTCCTTACCTCCCAACAAAATAAGTCCACCATCTTTTTCCTATAGTAGTGAAAATTTATTTTTGTCATCTATCACGTGTCTGGAAGATCCACCATCTAAGTATCACTTATTCTATATTGCTACAAGACACACCATCAAGAAAGTAAATCCTTGTGCAATAGTTTTTAGTACCGAAACATTTTTAGATTACTTTTAGGTCAATCTATTTTGATATCAAGTTTTTCCTCACCCATATTAAGTTCAAGTGTTTTTCATTCTTCCTGAAAAGCATCTGAATTAACATGACCTTTAGCACTATGGTAAAAGCTTGTAACATTCAATGGCTTTGAAAACTTATTATATTTTTGAAAAATTTTTAGTGCAATATATGGTGTTTCTCTCATGAATTGATTATTTTTTGACATTTTTTATTTTCCTTGACATAGTATACTGTTTGAGAAGATCCACTTACAACAAAAGATGATTGCATGAAAGTTGTTTTCAATTTTTGAGAAAATTAGTTTTTATTTGCAGGGGTGTCACCCAATCCTTCTCTTATGAAGTTTATTTTCATATTGAGAACATCTTCAAAATTTTGCATCCCTTTAACAAATTTAAATATGGTAGAGTTAAGATCTATTATTTTAGCATGCAGTGAAAATGATGACATTTTCAGACTTTTTCAATGTTTTCTCAAGCATGGCATTCTTAGATGTTTGTTGTTCACTTTCATTCTTTAATTGATTAATCACATCTTCTAATGCACATGATTTTTTATGTATAGCCTAATCCTTCAACATACTTTCCATTTCAACTTCATATAAGAAAATCTTAGCATTCAATGACTCATTTTAATTTTCAAAATTTTACAATCCTATCTTAAGGCATGCAAGAATTACATGATTCTTCATTATGCAGCATGTGTTCAATCTTTTTCTTTACAACTTTATTCTCAGTTCTTACCTTCTTAAATTTCTCATATAAAGATGTGTAAATTAATTGCCATTGCTCTAAAGTAAAAGTTTTTGTTTCACTAGTTACCTCACTTGATTCTTGTTCATGTTCCATTAGGCATATACTATCCATCAGTTCTTCTAAATATTCTGAGAACTAGTCCTCGTCCTCATCACTTCATATGGCAAACATTGCCTTGCCTTTTTTGAATTTCTATTTCTTCAGCTTCTTTAGTAATGCTCTCAACACTCATATGCCTCGAGTTTTTGCATTCATAAAAGATCACTTCCTCTTTCCTGGTAGTCTCACATTTTGTTTCACCATTTACTCCAATAGATTTTCTAATTACTTTCTAAAAACTCTTGAAAATTTCTTCTGCTTTCTGATGAACTTCCTCATGTGTCTAGTAAGCATTGCTAGTTCAACTACATCTTCATCAACATCATTGTCTTCTTCCTCACTACTCACCTTGGTAGGTTGACTAGCCGTTAGAGCAATCCCTTTCTACTTCTTGGCCTCCACATCATTGTTATTCATATTAACTCCTCTAGTGTGAGTGTTGATAGGCTGTTGGAGTCTTTGGTAACTATGGATTTTGTGTGCCACGTAGATGGAAGAGATCTGAGCACCTTTCTCACAAGTTTTGCATTTGTATAATTTTTACCGAGCCCCTTCTGAAGATTGGTTATCTTTTTTAGCCTAGCAAACTTTTCAGATATAGTTTCTTCTGGCTTCACCTTGAAGAGCTCATACTGGTGTACCCGAATGTTTGCCTTGGTCTCTTTCACTTCTAAAGTTCCCTTATAGATTAACTTTAGCTTGTCCTACATCCCTTTGGCTGAGCTGCATATAGAAATTCTAGAATACTCATTAGTATGTATGACACACTCATTATATTCAAAGTACTAAAATTAACTATAGATTTCTTAATTTCTTCATCTAGATAATCATGTTTAGTCTCAGGAAGCACATATGGAACTTTTTTTCATCTACTCTCCATACCCCATGCTCTTGATCTCTAAAGAAAACCTGCATTCTATTCTTCCAATAACCAAAATTAGTAACATAAAAAAACATCTATTTGCAATTGTAAATTAGACCTCTTTTTTATCGCTAGGTCAAGTTGGGTTAGAGCCTTGGCTTTGAAATCAATTGATGTTCCACATGAAATAGTAAATCAAGAGAGAGGGGAATTGATTTCTCTAGCAAAAATATGAATTACATCAAATTTGAATATTCTATATCAACTTTCTATTAGCACAACATAAATTAACTAGAATCAGATAGATCTATAAAACTCTAAGCATAACTGAGAGAATGGGGGAGGAAACAAGGAACAAACCACAATGCACATAGATTTTTGAGGTAGTTTGATTACACCCTCGTACAATCTACACCCACCCTCTACGATGTGTTAGGCATTAAGACACTAACTTTGCATAATACTTACAAGATTACCACACACATAGATACACATAGAGAGAAACCAATCTCCTTGATGATACCTCAGTAGCATCAATACACACAAACACAAGCTCCTTTGTAGCACACACAAGATTGAATCGTCTAGATCTACCACAATGTAGCTCAAATAGAAACAATTAGAAAATCAAGATTCAAGTTCAATATCCCTAGTTTCAGTAATCTTCAAGCACAACTTCTTGTTGCAACAACTTGATCGCCTGGTTCAGAATGATACGAAAAATGCTTTCATATCAACAATGCAAATCAACACAAGCATCCCTTCATGACTTCCAGCTTCAGCAAGCTAAGGAATATCCTGGTTCCTTGGGATCTAGCTCTTTCTTCTTTCCTCAGAACCTTGCAAAAGCTGAAAAATGCTTTCATATCAACAATACAAATCAACACAAGCATCCCTTCATGATTTCTAGCTTCATCAAGCTAAGGAACATCCTAGTTCCTTGGGATCTAGCTCTTTCTTCTTTCCTAAGAACCTTGCAAAAGCTGCGAAGAATAGAGCATAAAGATGAAAACTCAAAAGATTGGAGTACGCCACTTTCTGAGGATTTGTGTCCAAGGGTCCAAAATCCTAGGAGTATATATAGGCACTTTTTGCCACATCAGACAATCCTTTAAATGTGCCATATGTTATGCACAAATAGAGTACACTAGAATCTTCTGGATGTGTACCTAACTCTAGTGGAATTACTTTAGTTGTGTCATCACATTTGGTCGACTAGATATTCAACATCAATCGACCAGACTGAAAACTCACATATTGGTAGCTTCTAGATGCTTATTTGAAGAGGTCATGAATACAATTCAGTCGACTCAATGGAAGCAATCAATTGACCCAACTGAGATGACTACATAGGCACTGAGACTCAACTCCTATGAATGTCGAGATTTTAAGAAAATGATGAGACTTAATTTTTGAAGTGAATGAGACTCAACTATAATGCAAATTAATTCTTAAACGAGACTTGATTCTTAGACTTAAATGAGACTCGATAATGATGAGACTCGATTCTAAGACTTAAGTGATACTCAATTTTTGAGACTTAATGGGATTTGATTCTTAGAAAGACTCAATTCTGAGACTTAATTGAGACTCGATTTTTAGAAAGCTTGGCACATTGATTCTCAAAGTCCTTGGAGTTGATTCTTCTAGAGCTGACTTTTTCATTCTTCTTTCCTTGAGTCGATTCTTCCAAAGTCAATTCTTTATCCTCTTGGAGTTGATTTTCTCTTCAATAGTTCTAAATCATTAGCTTAGTCAACCTACTCTTGGAATTTATCAACCAATCTGACCCTGTTTCACACTTCATAATTGTTCTTCTATAAGACATTACTCAAAACATGTTAGACCTTCAAGATATATGAAAATGTAATTATAGATCTGACATTTCATTAAATGAATAATATGTTTTGTTATGAACAACAACACTTGGAGTACAATAGTGCCAAGAGCTTGGTGAGAGTTGAGGGCACTTGCACCTCTAAGGTCCATCAAAGGATGATGTCATGTGTGTCCAGTGCCATTACATTGGTGTCTACAAGAAAATTAGGATATGTCAGCAGCTTCCAGCCATTGACAAAAATGCAAAAGTCATTGACATGAACATATGTCATTGGCTTTGTAGTTGTTGACAAAATGTCCGTCAACTTATGTTTTTAAGTGAAAATAGGAAGTTGTTGACAAATGATACTT
Organism: Colocasia esculenta; assembly: GCA_014218235.1. Lineage (NCBI taxonomy): Eukaryota > Viridiplantae > Streptophyta > Magnoliopsida > Alismatales > Araceae > Colocasia > Colocasia esculenta. Next base: position 141,262,908 of record CM024756.1, on the reverse strand, counting down.
ATGTTAGTTGCTTGCATGTGCTGACATTCATTACAGATGTCAGTGGTTTTGAACATTGACATATAATAGGATTTGTCAATGGCTAGCAGTGGTTGATATATCTTGTTCGGATATGTCATCGGCTATAGATAGTCACTAACATATGTTAGGATATGTTAGTGACTATGTGCAGTCACTGACAAATATTTACTATGAAAAAAAAATAATGATAAGAAAAATATCTAACTACTTCATTCTTAACACCCCAAAAAGGTTGGATCTGTCCTTTATACCAATTTGGCAACCACATATATACATCAGATCTTGAAGACAATTAGTGGAAATGACTCCACCACTAATTATAAGTGCAAATAGATGTCCTTTTCCAATGTGAGATTATTCTGACAGTTCAATTTGCCATTTTTGGCATGTGATTATTGGGATATGCAAAAGAAGAATTTTTTTTGGCATCTATTAATGACTCACCACAAGAAATAAATTTATATTTTTTAACAACATTAATTTATATGCAAACAAATCTACCTAAGCGAGGGAATCCAAAATGATATATCTAAAATAAATTTTGTATATCTCTTCACTTTTTCCAACTAAAAATGCTTTGCAACTTCGGATACACTTTCTACTGAACACCTCTCATCCTCCTTTTTGTTTTAAAAAATTATTTATTAAGTACTAACCTATTACAATTGTGGGGGTTAAACCCTTGGCAATATTTGTAGAAATGTTTCTTGAAAAGTTTTGCAAATCTATTATCGCTAGGAGTAGAACTTCTGATTTCTGGGTGCACAGCGGAGTGGCCAACCAACTGAGCCACTCCTTGAGTGCTATCATCCTTCTCCTATTCACCGAAAATATTGAAGCAAAGCTCCAATAGATGTTGACCACCTGGGATGCCGAACAAACCCAACCCATCTACATTTAGATTATTGTGGAATGCCCTCGGCTCTTCATTTTAGTTTTTGGAGCTGCATGTGCATAGAGGTCTCCCTTTAGTTGTCTCCTCCCCTGCACACCACGTCGCTCTCATCCTCCCACTCACAGTCAGCAACGAGCTTTGTCCCCTCTGCTCACTCTTGAGCAATAAAAAAAATCCTTTGCCGCAGTCTCTTCTTGTGGCTGCCGCTTCTCTTTCCAAGCTTATGTCGTCTGTATTTACCGTGGGCCCCTCCCTTCCATCACCCCCCTCCAACCTGAGCACCAGAAGCACTGGGGCTGGAGGCCATTACATGAGAAGCTCACATTCCCGAGGGCCTCATCCTGTTGGGTTCCTCACCCTTCGTGGAGGTGGCTACGGAGCATAATATTGGCGTTGTAGCATCCCAAAAAATTATTCAATTAAAATTAAAGGGAAATTAATTTCTAGAATTTAAAAATAGTAAATCAAGTCAAACACATACATATTATTATTGCATGTGTTAAAAGTGTTCAATAAATAAAATAAAATTCATGGTTAGACTTTAAATAAGCAGAATCAAGTATTAAATATTGTTTTGGGCCAAACATACTCTCTTGGGCCAAATGCCATAAATCCCCAAAATTTGTAGGTTTAATTGGGCCTGAGTTGGAAAGGCCAATTAGGGCTAAAAAACCAGTTTAATGGATTCTTAAAATTAACCCAAATTCGTACACAACCATAATAGGCGGTTTCCTAATAGCTTTTCCACTTAGATTGGGAGGGGAATCCTCAAATCTTGGAAGAGATCAAGATAAAACTGCAACCCCACTTTCCTAGCAACATTAGGACTTGAATTAACATAGATCTATAAATACTAATAATAATCCCCTTGGGGATGAGTTATCATCGTGTTGGGGTGGTGAGGCGTTGAGCTATGGCACCTGAAGAGGAGGTGATCGGCCACAAACTATGCTTATTCTTCAACTCTTGTGCTGCATCGACCTGTAGAAGACCTATATTAGAATCAACCAAAGGTAGGTGATCTCAGGCTAAAACTTAACTTGGCATATACCATCTAAAATCTCTTCGAGTCTACTTTCATTTTCTCCTATTTTTCCCAATTTTTGTCATGTATGTTAATAGTATTAAGCGTTTTCCCATCATCATGTAGTTTTAGGGCTTTTCTTGTTAACCTCTTCATTCACACATCCCTAGGTCAAATTGGATGAAACCAAAGCCCTAGGGTTCTTCTTATCCAAGTTTCCAACAAGTTTATGTTGAGCATTTCGTTAAAAAACCTCTACAACCTTGAGTTTTGAGCCAAAATACAAGATCGCACAACCCAGTTTGTGATCTGTTTGTCTGTTTGAATTGCGACCAGTCCAAAGGTTCCGATTCAGTGCCTCAAATGGCAACGACTAAACCCGTCACAATTTTGGCATGTTTTTGATGATGTCCAACTGATTCAATGCGAATTATAGGTTGACCGTAACCCCCATATGATTTGTTTTACGTGCTATTTCGATTTTCGGTCATTTGTGATCTGCTACGACTCAACTCATCGCGATTTTTAGTCATATCCACTTTACATCCCAAAAAATCATATTTTTTACTATATAAACCATGGAGATCAGCGAGGAATGAACCCCTCGCGATTTCTAATGTCTACTCGATACTTTTTCAGTTAGTCTAGATTGTATGTCTTAATGTTATGATTATTAGGAAGTATTATTTAGTTTATCAAATGGCCTAAAAGTTATCAATCCATGTAAAAGTTATAATCATATAAAATTCTATTCTAAATATTCCTAATGAATTGCTTGATTCCATCTATCATGTGATTGCTATATGCTATCTTCATGATGTAGATTGACATTAAATTGAAAGTATATCATGTTAAGAGTGTAGAAATCATGTTTTGAAATTTGGGTGTTCAAATTAATTGCTTTCCTCTATGTTTTAAACTGGTGAATTGTGAATCTTGAGGCACATTCTACACGACACGTTGCACACATAGGCAGCCCTTTCTTGAGGATTGGAAACTCTCTACTGAACATTTGGTTCTGGTAGACAAGTGACCTTTCCAACAAGACCACTGTAAATCTCCTTACTACATAGATACCCTCATGGAGATGATTTGGTTGTACAATTGAAGTTCCCATAAGATAGACTGCACTTCCTTTCTCGTCTACTTCTTGTGAGTGTGATACTTTAAACTAGAAACCAAGCCATTTAATTAAGGATTGAACTAAGGAAAATAAGTTGTTATGCTGCCGAAATTTACTCTCGATCATGTGCACTTGTCTTGCTTCTCTTGAAATCATTGAATGATCATTGATACATGACTTACTGTTTATTGGAACTCATGTAAATTGGACATGATTGACTTTGGGTATCTACAATTAAATGTAGTGAGATGTTGGATCGGGCACAATGAGTGTCCAAGGGCTCCAATCTAGCCCCCTCGACAAAGAGTCGAAAATATACTGTTAACCATGGGGTATAATAATTACAGGTGTTGTGTCTACTCTAGGAGCACTTGCCGGTTGAATGCTAGATACATAACCACATATGCATGTCATAATGTGCATTCCAATGTGGCATAGATCCATAGTGTGCACTGTGTCATCGTGCCTGATTGCTGTACATGTGAAAAGTTCTTGCTTGTTAAAGTGCTTGCTTGCGTAATATTTCATCCTATAATCATTTATAAAATTGGTCAACTGCTAGTATTGCTCGTTATATCATCTTGATCTTATGCAATCACTCTTGATCAATCAATCTTACTCACATATCATGTTTAATTGGATTTATCGTAGATGCATATCTTGATACTCGTGCTCGCCTAATCTTTAATGAGTTAATCACTTATATCATTGCCCACACATCGAGATGTAAATCCTACTGGTCTAATTACTTGCTTCCTAACATTTTAGGTGAAGTAGACATGGAAGAAGAAGGCCAGGCCATGGATGGGAATGTGTCTGAGTGAAGAGAGTGTTCCAAACCATAGTATCTTCTAGTAGTTTATTTTGAAAGTTAGATGGATGTAATAGGTAGTGAGGAGTATAATCTCATGTAATTTTTCCTTTTCTTGAAACGTTGTAATTTGATGTCAAATGAAGTTGCCTTAGACATTTATGATAATTGAATAAAAGGTTAGCTAAGTTCACTCTATGGGCCCTTATATTTTCGCGTTGATGCAAATCTAATGCTCGCTAGCTAGAAACTTGTTTGCCAACTACTCACGTCTTGGATTATCGATCTAAATAACATTTCCGCTACATAATTCTCGAGATGTGACATTTTAGTGGTATCAAAGCCTAGGAAACAAAATAGGAATATGTCATAGGACTTAGAGATACCCATGAAACGTAGTCATAAAAATTACATATAGTGCCTGGTGAGCATGGGTAAGACTGGAATAAGCTACTTTTATGAATTGAGCACCTGTATCCACTAAATTTATGATATATATATATATATTTTATATATATATATATTATATAATATAATATATATAAGAACCTTAGTAGGTTGTTATCCTTTTCTTAGGAATTCAACTGTTCCTTTGCAATGGCAGGCAACTATGATCAGTGGCAAGCCCTGCAAGAGACTATAGCAAGACTGACTCAAGTCTTACAGAATATCATACAAGCTGGAAACAAAGATAGAGCTAGGAATGGAGCTTGTGGTCTGCATTGCAGCTTCCATAGTATGAATCCATCCTGATTCTCCTGAACACTTGACCAAGACGAAGCGGAGAATTGGCTGGAAGAGATGAAATGTAAGGCCCTCGAATTCTGTTCATATTATGTTTATTTAATTCTGTGCATATGGTATTTACTTATTTTCTGTACATAGTATGTTTATTTATTTCTGTGCATGTGTGCTTGCCTGGTGTTTTTAAGTTCTGTCTGAAATCCCTGGTTAACATCAACATTACCTGACGTTATCAACAGGTTGACGGCAACTTGTGTGTCGTTGACTACATGGCCAGGGTATATAGACGTCCAGATCAATTGACGTCTACTTCCTGTTAACGGTAGCAAAGTGGTCGTTTACTTCTTCAGTTATATTTGGGATTTCAGATCTGAAATGGCTGCATTTTCTCCGGAACATATTTAGGAAACCCAATCCCAACGGTTAGGAATCCTAATGCTAGGCGTATCCCGACTCTTAACCCTATAAAACATATAGATTTCAGCCAGGTTAGGTCCTTTGGTTCAGAGGAAAAACTAAGGTTTGTTTGAGAGAAACAGGAGAACTCTTTCTGAGGCTAGATTCAACGTTTGGGAGGTTTTTCTTGCGATCTTCTTCAACTGGAAGGTGCACTTGGTGTTGAAGAATCTTCCCTGACTCCAAGAGACCATCTACTCAAGTGTGAAGACTGGATTTGGGCTGGAGATTCGCACCTTCTTGGCTTGGCCGAGGAGGGATTCATCGCCAAATTCAATCCTTGTAGATTTTATTTCAGGCAAGTAACTAAGGGGTATCATCCCTAGACATGTCCTCTAGGTTCTAGGTATTTTTACGGATTTTATTTCGTGTCCTGGAACCCCCAATTCTCTCTTTTTTATGAGTTCGGTCTGCACTTTGTACAGACAGGAGGTTGATGGCAACCTTGTTGCTGCCAAGTTCGTGAGTTGACGACAACATACTGTGTCGTTAACCCACCTTGACGGCAAGGCCCTTGTCGCCAAGTTCTTCATGTTTTCACAGAACTGTGAATTTAATCTCTATGTGATAAATTTCAGATTTTTGGATGTCTGTGCATGCTGTAAAAATATGAATGTTTAGGTACTAATTAGGGTCAACTTATGTTTTTTAGTCAAATTTCTGATCATGCTATTATTTAATATAATTTCTATTATGAGAGGATATGCATGTTTTGACAGTATTTAATTATGAACAAATACTTTTAGTTCATGTTAATGTTACAGAAAATTTTCATGAACTTAGGGTTACTATATTCATGTTTTAAACCTCATAGGACCAACTGTTTTACTGTCTATGATGTTGAGTGGAATATCTTGCTAAATTTGCATGAAATCAATTTTAATTGTTAAAAAGAGTTTTACTATTGTGAAAATTTGGAAAATTATTCATATGACATATTACATGTATAGAGTCTGTGGTTAAAATTTGATATTGTTCTGAGATCTGTAGGTACTGTTTGTATTTTAAAAGGCCAATTAAACCATGTGAAGCATGTTTGATTTAAATAATGTAAATTTCAGTGATTAGCAGCATGTTTAGGTACTGTTATGGTTTAATTGTCACTGTGAAATAGTCATGTTAAGTTCTGTAACCTGAAGTATGTATGTTTTATTAAAGTGCATGTGAATGAGCTAAATAGTACATGTAAGTGAATGAAATCATGTGATTAAGTGAGATAATGTGTAATATGTGCCGAGATTGACACTGCTACCATAGAAGGCTGTGGACCCGTACTGTAGAAAATTCCATATGGGAAAGCTCATTGTGTATGTGATATCCTGTGGGCATCAGGATAAAATCCTGGAGGTGGATAAGTACCACTGGTTAGGGTGGAGAGGGCTTCTCCCAGTTCTGCACGATTACCAAGATTCGTCAATGTATTGCCTAGGTGACGGGTATGCGTTATGTGAATGTGTGTCCTTCTTTATGGTGGTTCGGACTATGTATCACGACAATTAAATGTTTAAAAGTGTGAAAAGTGTATAAATGTGCAATGTGATCATGTGATAGTGTTGTGTAAATGTGTTATTATGTGAAAGGATGTGTTACCTTGTGAATGTGGTATGTTTATGTTAAAACAGCAAGTAAAAGGTGTCAATATGTGTTATAAAAGCATGTGAAAAATGTTAGACATCATGCTAGGATTGTTAGTTAACTTGTGCTAACTTCCATGACAAGATGGAGCAGGAGTTTCTCTCTTTTACTCAGGGCTCCTCGACAGTATTAGAGTATGAGGCCAGGTTTGTCGAGCTTTCCAAGTATGATCCTCATATTGTTGATAACGAGTGCAGGAAGGCCAAGATGTTTGTGATGGGGCTCAAACCATCACTTAGGTTGAGGCTCGTTGCTTTTGACTACCACATTCTAGACGAGGCTCTCAGCGTAGCATGCAGGCAGGAGAGTGAGATGGATCAGTACTTGGAGGAGAAGAGGGTAGCTCAGAAGAGGTCAGCACCACCTTTCCAGAGGCGAGACAGGAAGAAGGCAATTTACCAATCACCACAGCGTCCAGTGGCAGCTTCGAGTCAGCAGGCGGTTGCACCACGGTCACCCAGCTTCAGGCCCAGCGACAAGAAGGTATGTCCTCACTGTTGAAGGACACACGGTGATACCGAGTGTTGGAAGTTGGCAGGGAACTATCTCAAGTGTGGCAGCACCAAGCACCAGATCTGGGATTGACCCAGACTTCAACAGAGTGTTCAAAGAGGAGTGCCAGCCCCAGCAGCATCACTAGTGATAGGGAGACCAGGAAGGCCTCGGGCCCAAGCCCGAGTGTTTGCACTTGCTCGAGAGGACACAGAGTAGTCCGAGAATGTCACGGAAGGTATAGTTCTAATCTTGGGTGTGCATGCTCGGGTGTTGTTTGATACGGGTGCCACACACTCATTTATTTCCGAGTGGTTTTCCAAGCAGTTATTAGCAGAGTCTAGAGTTGAGACAGAAGAGTTAGAAGTCCCTTTGTCTGTGCACACACCAGTAGGTACGGTAGCGACCAGGAAGTGCATTCCATCCTTACGTGTGTGCATTGAGAACCGAGGCTTGTTCGGGTGCTTCTACTTGCTTAAGAGAAGGACTATGATGCCATACTTGGTCTGGATTGGCTTGAGGAGCACTATGCCTTGGTGGATTGCAGAGGGAAGAAGATTACTTTCCGCATTCCTGGTGAGGATGAGTTCTCACATTCATTACAAAGCAACTTAGGGGGAAGGTTTGTGATCTCTGCCATGAAGGCGATGAAGATGGTGAACAAGGGTTGTGACGCATTTCTTGCCAGTGTGGTCTTAGTTCCTAAGGCCGATTAGTCACCGACCCTTGAGGAGATTAAGGTAGTGCAGGAGTTTCCTGATGTGTTCCATGATTATTTGTCTTGATTGCCACCAGCAAGGGAGATAGAGTTCACCATAGAGTTGCTTCTAGGCACCTCTCCTATCTCTAAGGCTCCATATCGAATGGCACATGCGGAGTTAGCCGAGCTGAGGAAGCAGTTGCAGGATTTGCTTGATTCACCTTAGTGTGTCACTATGGGGCGCACCTATATTGTTCATGAAGAAGATGTTGAGCAACTACCCCTCAGAAAATCTAAGATTTTTAAATTAGTATAATATCATGTTTTTGCTATGACAAAAACCTTAAATAGACTTTCTACAAATAAATGTATCAATTACATATCACAAAAAATTATTACATATAGTAGTCAGATAAACTCCATCTCAGAAAATTTTCTAAGTCCACAAACTCCTCCTATGTCATACTGAATCCGACTTGAGACTCCGACTGTCATCTCTGACTCCTTTACAATCGAAGTCAAAAAAACTCAGAATTTTTTCTAAGTCCACACTACTATATACAATCCAACTGTAAACTTCGACTCATGTAGTCGAATGCTTCAGAAATCGAACTCCTAAGTATCTGACTTCTAAAGTCAAATTCTCTTGATTTCCATTGAAGTCGAATCATTCTATTTTCATCTCCGACCTCTAGAGTCGAATTGTAATCTTTGCTAAAGTCGAATTCTCTTGATCTCTTCTGAAGTCGAATCTATCTCTAACTTCGACTAATGAAGACTTTCTTATGAAATCGAATTGTAGTTTCTTCTAAAGTCAAATTCTCTTAATTTCTTCTGAAGTCGAATCATTCTTCTAGAGTCGAATGGCAAACTCTTTTGTATCTGACTTCACTGACAGTTCTGCACTTATGCTTTGCTGAAGTCTCCAAATTAACAACTCATATAATCTTATCTCCTTATCATGTCTGATATAATTTCGAGTGAAATCTTCAATGATTAAATATTTTAATAATCCATCAGATTGTCATTATTTCATTTTTTTTCTGACAAGATAAGACATATTATACTTAAAATATTCATCTAAATATGTTCAGATTATTTCTGTAACTTTTGTTGAAACTGAGCTTGTTTTGCTTCATGTCAATGGTCCGGATTTTCTTGAATACAAAAGATATAATGTATTTATTGTGTTTTAGGTGCATGGGTATCTGACAGAGGTTCACCTACCACTGTCAGACCCATGCCTTACTTTTTAGCACAAATGTCTATCTCTTGTTTTGTGGTCTGAAAGCATGCCTATATGAGGTTTCCATGATTTTCTTATTCTTCTCTGACTCACCTACCTCAAAGACATGGAGAATCTTTTCTTGTTTGTCCTATCTTTGCTGCAGACATTTATTGAAGCACGTTTTTAGCATATAAGCTTTCATAGGTCACTTAATGAGAAGCTGGCCTTCTAGCTATGAAGCTATAACCCTTGTCTGAAGACCTTGGAAAGAAGCAAGATAGAAGGACCCATGGATAACAAGCTTAGAAAAATCCAAAGGATCCTAGATCTCTCTTCAAACGGGCAGATTTCCAATGACCATCTTTCAAACAGCTACATTCTGAAGAATATAAAAGAAGTTGAAGATTGAAAGAAAAACAATAGAGAAGAACAAGTGATTGCAACTCCAGTGAGCTCAACACTTAGAATTTTTCTCAAGCCAGAAATCTCACACGCCTTCTTCCAAGCCACAAGTTGGAGAGCTTCCCTTTCCGCAAAATTCTCAAAGCTCTCTCAGTTTCACAGAAGTCTTGTGTCCGAGGGGCAATTGTAATTGCATTTGTTTTGAAGTCCACCCTGCTTTTTCAGAAAGGATTTGAGTTACATCTCTTATCTGTTAGCCTTTCTGAAGTAAGTGTGTTTCTTGCTCAGTTTTGAAGCAAACACACAACAGTCTGTTCATCCTTTTCTTCTGTGTAATCTCTGCAGGAGGTTGTTCCTATTTTTCCCCTCTTGTGTAGGGAAGGCCTTGTGTAAGGCAGTCTCGTGTGCCTATTTAGGGAAGACTTGCTTAGGCACAAGTGGGATTGTAATTCCTCTCAAGGGTGAGAGAAGGCCATTTATTGGCAGTTAGTGGAAATCTCAAGTGGTTGGCTTGAGGATTTGACGTAGGACTTCCATGTGGGAAGGGCCGAACTAGGATAAATCCCTTTGTCCATTTGTGTGATTGTTTCAGCCTAGTTTACACTTGAATCACACACCACACTAAGTACTAATGAATTTATTTAGTGCTGTGTTATTTCAGAGAAAATTTTAAAAGTCAAGAAGTCCTATTCACCCATCTCTAGTGCCATTTCGATCCAACAAGTGGTATCAGAGCGAGGTCTTCTTAGAAAAATCTAAAGATTTGAGAAGAAATGGCATCTGAAGCTCACAACTATGAAGGCCAGTCTGTTATAAGGCCACCATTCTTTAATGGTGAGGATTATCTATGTTGGAAGATGCGGATGGAGTGCTTCATCAGAGGAACAGACTTTGACCTATGGTAGGTAAGAGAACAAGGTGACTTTCAAATTCTTGGTGAGTCCTCCTCCTCTGGTCTTTTAATAGCAGATAAACGAAATATGTCATTAAATTATGAGGCAAAAAATTATCTTTGTTCTGCATTGTCTAAAAGAGAATTTAATAGGTTATCGGCTTGTAGAACAACAAAAGAAATGTGGGACAAACTCCAAGTCACATATGAAGGTACTGATAGGGTTAAACAAACTAGAATAGACATTCTTGTATCCCAATATGAACAGTTTAAAATGCTTCCAAATGAGAACATAACTCAGATGTATAACAGATTCTCCAATATAATTGTAGGATTAAGCTCCTTAGGAAAGGTTCTAACTAATGAATAAACAGTTAGAAAAATCCTAAGATCCCTAACTAATGTTTGGACTCCTAAAGTCACTACCATTAAGGATGCACATGATTTAACTCCATTGCCTATTGATAAATTAATTGGATCCCTTATGGCTCATGAAATTAATATGGAAAAATTTTCTGAAAACTCTTCAAAAAAGAAAATGTCAAATGCTTTGAAGGTTGCAGATTCTTCCTCATCTGAAGACTCCAAGGAAAAATCAGATGACAGTGATGATGAGGCAATGCTATCAAGAAAACTGCAAAGAATCCTTGCTAAAAGTGATGAAGGATTTCTGCTAGGATATATTTCAAAACTAAGGGTTATAAAGTCTTTAATAGAAAAACATTAACCATAGAACAATCTGCATATATTATTTGATGAAACTAACCCTTCTATTAACTCCGCCGTAGCGGTCCCAAGCCCGGGTGAGAAAGGAGGAGGGTTTGCATTAGGTTGACAGCCAGTAGTAAAATAACGTCAAATCCTTACATGAATTCTGATCTAAATATTTGTGCTAATGCTAGGGCGTCCCCCGTAAGCGACGCGTTTCATCGGAACCCGGATGGAATGATAAGTGAGCTAGGGCCAGCTAGGGCGTTCCCCATAAGCGACGCGCTGCGATGGCGCCCGATTGCTGTGTCAAATAGGCAAGGGTTCCCGTGTGGGGTTGGACGAACACGGGTAAAGAAGTTAGTCCAAAAACATAGGATTCGTCTAGCTACTTGGAATATAGGAACTTTAACAGGTAAGGGTTTGGAGTTGGTCAAGTAATGAGGGATAGAAGGGTTAGCATAGCTTGTCTACAAGAAACTAGGTGGAAAGGATCTAAAGCTAAAGATATTGATGGTTATAAAATTTGGTATACAGGAACTAGTAACTCTAGAAATGGTGTGGCCATAATAATAGATAAAGACTTAAAAGAGAAAGCTGTAGAAGTTAATAGATTGGGAGATAGACTTATCTTAATAAAACTTATCGTAGGTGAGATTACTTTGAATGTAGTTAGTGTATATGCACCACAAGTGGGTTTAGAAGAGAGCATTAAAAGTAATTTTGGGAGGCTATTGATAGATTGATCCAAAATATCCCTAGTGAAGAGAAAATTTTTATTGGTGGGGATCTTAATGGTCATGTGGGTGAAAGTAATAGAGGATATGAGAGGATTCATGGAGGATTTGGTTTTGGCGAGAGAAATGACATGGGTACTAGTATTCTTGAGTTTGCTATGGCTTATGATCTAGTAATTGCTAACACATTCTTTAAGAAGAAAGACGAACACCTAATAACTTACAAGAGTGGAACACATAGGAGCCAAATTGACTATTTTCTTATTAGAAAGGCTGATAGAGTTTTGTGTAAAGATTGCAAAGTTATTCCTGGAGAGAGTTTAGCCCCACAACATAGGTTACTAGTAATAGATGTTTGTATTCCAAAATTTACAAGAAAAACCATCATAAATAATTGTGCTAAGATTAAGTGGTGGAATTTGAAAAGTAAAAATTTAGAAACATTTAAAAATCATCTAGTAAAAGAAAATATCTGGAATTTAGATCAAGACGTTAATGTAATGTGGAATAATGTCACAAATTGTATAAAAAATGTAGCAAATCAACTCCTAGGTAAATCTAAAGGTAAAAGGAATATAGAAAGAGAGACTTGGTGGTGGAGTGAGGAAATTCAAAATACCATTAGAGCTAAAAGAGATTGTTTTAAAACTTGGCAAACAAACAAGAATAATCAAACTTTAGAAGCTTATAAAATAGCTAAAAAGAGGGCTAAAAGAATAGTTAGTGAAGCTAAGTCCAAGGCGTATGAAGAATTATATAATAAATTAGGAACTCGAGAGGGAGAAAAAGACATATTTAAACTTGTTAAATTAAGAGAAAGGAAGAGTAGAGACTGAGATCATGTTCGTTGCATTAAGGATGAAGATCAAAAGGTTTTGGTTAAGGATCTAGAGGTTAAAGAGAGATGGTATAACTATTTTCAGAAATTACTTAATGGAAATTGTTTTAAGGATGCCTCCTTAGAAGAGAATCAAGAGTCAACAAAATTTGATAAGTATCAGTATTTCAGGTGTATTAAGATGTCAGAAGTGGGCGATGCTTTAAGAAAAATGAAATTGGGTAAGGCCTTAGGACCGGATGGCATACCTATTGACGTGTGGAAAGGCTTAGGAGACATTGATATTAAATGGTTAACTAAGTTTTCAATAAAATTTTAAAGGAACGGAGAATGCCAGAAGAATGGAGAAAAGTGTTGTAGTTCCTTTCTATAAAAACAAAGTGGATATTCAAAGCTGTAATAATTACCGCGGAATTAAGCTTATGAGTCACACTATGAAACTTTGGGAAAGAGTAATCGAGAGCCGAGTGCGATGCATGACTAGTATATCAGAAAATCAATTGGTTTTATGCCTAGTAGATCTACTACAGAAGCTATTTTCTTATTGCGTCAGTTAATGGAGAAGTATAGAGAGATGAGAAGAGATTTATATATGGTTTTCTTGATTTGGAGAAGGCGTATGATCGAGTACCGAGAGACTTGATTTGGTGGGCATTAACAAAGAAGGGAGTCTCTCAAGGATATGTTGACTTGATTCAGGACATGTACGAGGGTGCTACTACTAGTGTGAGAACTATTGCTGGAGAGACCCATGAATTTCGGTCACTATAGGTTTGCATCAAGGTTCTGCCCTAAGTCCATATCTCTTTGCTCTGGTTATAGATGAGGTGACAAAATATTTCATGATGATATCCCTTGGTGTATGCTATTTGCAGATGATATTTGTTAAATGATGAGAGTATGATGGTTTTAATGTTAAGTTAGAAAGTTGGAGACATGCTTTGGAGTCTAAAATTGAGAGAGAGTTTATGCACTGTAATTATAGTAATCAAAGGGTTCCTCAAGGAGATGTGGTTCAAATTGATGGTCAAGATATTTCTAAGAGTAGTAGCTTTCGATATTGGGATCTATCATCCAAGAGAATGGGGAGATTTATGACGATGTGGCACATAGGATTAAGGCAGGTTGGGTAAAGTGGAGAAGTGCATCAGGAGTCCTTTGCGATCGTCGTATACCAGTGAAACTTAAAGGAAAGTTTTATAGAACGGCAATGAGGCCTGCATTATTATATGGCACGGAGTGTTGGGCAATGCGAAAGGAACACGTAAACAAAATATGTGTAGCAGAGATGAGGACGCTGAGATGGATGTGTGGTAAGACTAAGAAAGATAAGATTAGGAATGAGCGCTTTCGTGAGGATTGGGGATAGCTCCAATTGATAGAAAAATGAGAGAAAATAGACTTAGGTGGTTTGGACATGTGTACCGTCGCCCTAACTCGGCGCCGGTTAAAAGATGTGACCAATTTTAGTGGATGCTAGTAAAAGAGCTAGGGGAAGGCCTAAAATGAGATGGTGCGATGTTATCAAGAAGGATTTGGACTTTTTGAGTTTAAACACGACTATAGCACTTGATAGAAATCTTTGGCGGAAAAGGATTCATGTAGCCGACCCCAAATAAGGATAAGGCTCTGATGATGATGATGAACCCTTCTATTAAAAGAATAGAAGAAGAAGAAGAGTGTTTTGTGGATTTATGCAGGAATTTAGAAAGAACATCTCTTGAAGAGGAAGAAAAAAAAAGAAGAAAAGGAAAATCCTCCATTAGAAGATCTTCAACAGCAAGAAGAACCACAAGAAGGACTACCGAGAGAATTAAGGTATCCCCGAGATCATCCAAGAGAAAATATATAGGTGATCCTCAAGATAGGGTAAGAACAAGAGGTATGCAAACTCCTTGTGATTTTTCTGCTTTAGTTTCTCAAATTGAGCCTAGGACAATCGATGATGCACTGGGTGATGAATCTTGGATCCTTGCTATGCAAGAGGAACTTAATCAGTTCCAACGCAATCAGGTTTGGACTATTGTCCCTAGACCTTCTGATCATCTAGTCATTGGAACCAGATGGATTTTCAGAAATAAAATAGATGAATCAGGAGTAATCACTAGGAACAAGGCCAGACTTGTAGCTGAAGGGTTCCCAAGAGGAAGGCATAGACTTTGATGAAACATTTGCCCCAGTAGCTAGGTTAGAGGCAATCAGATTTTATTGGCATATACATGTTCCCTTAATATAACTTATTTCAGATGGATGTCAAAAGTACTTTTCTGAACGATTTCATAAAAGAAAAAGTATATGTTGAGCAACCCCCATGATTTGAAGATACTAAATATCCAAATCATGTTTTCCGTTTAAAGAAAGCACTGTAGGGTCTGAAACAAGCTCCAAGAGCTTGGTATGAAAGATTTTGTGCTTATCTTATATCACATGATTTTATAAGAGGTAAAGTAGATATCAAACTATTTATAAAGAATTTTTAGATGGAATCTTAATTGTACAAATTTATGTTGATGACATTATTTTGGTTCTACTAATGAATCACTTTGTAAATTCTTTGAAAATCTGATGCAAAGTGAGTTTGAAATGAGCATGATGGGTGAGCTTAATTATTTTATTGGGTTCAAATCAAGCAGACCAAGGAAGGTACTCACATTTGTCAAACTAAATACATTTCAGATTACTTTCTAAGTATGGTTTTGACAAGTGTAAGCCATTACGAACACCCATGAGCTCAGGAATTAAGTTAGCTAGTGATCCTCTTGGTAAGAAGGTAGATCAAAAGGTCTATAGAGGAATGATAGGATCTCTACTCTATCGTACTGCTAGTAGACCATACATATGTTTAGTGTTTGTTTATGTGCAAGATTTCAAGCTGATCCAAAAGAATCTCATGTTCATGCTGTTAAACGAATTTTAGATATCTTATAAATATAAGTAAATTAGGATTATGGTATCCCAGATACTCAGATTTCAAGTTAATTGGATATAGTGATGCTGACTATGCTGAATGCAAAATAGACAGAAAAAGCACCAGTGGTACTTGTCAAATTATTGCAGGGTGCTTGATCTCTTGGTCTTCCAGGAAGCAGAATTCAGTGGCATTCCACTACAGAAGCTGAATACATTGCAGCTGGAAGTTGTTGTACTCAACTTTGTGGATCAAACATCAATTGGAAGACTATGGTCATCAACTTCAAGAAATGTCAATGCTATGTGACAACACAAGCGCAATTAACTTGACCAAAAATCCTATCCAACACTCAAGGACAAAGCACATTGAGGTTAAACATCACTTCATCAGGGACCATGTATGTAATGGTAATATTTTACTTGAATTTGTGTCTATTGAAAATCAACTTGCTGATATTTTTACCAAACCTCTTCCAGAGGATAGATTTACATCTATTAGAAGAGAGATAGATAAGTGCAATCCTGATTAAATTGGCAAGGTAATTGATACTTGAACTTTGTATTAAGAAATTGCTATGAAATATTTCACCCTTGAATATCTGTCAAGACTTCTCTGTGAAATCTTCTAAGTCTCAACACTGCGACTTGTGAAGTCGAAGTGTATCCGACTCATGTTATAATCTTACATTCGACTGGTGAAGTCGGAGACACAATCCGACTTATTAAGTGAAATCTAAAAAAGGCGCTTATAATTAAAAAAAAAGGAATAACTGAAACCAATTTTTTAAAAAATAGATACATTTATGACGTAACGGTCAAATCAATCAATCGCGTCTGTTCACCCTGAAATCTCTGGCAAGTTACTTTTTTCTCTCCTTATTTAAGAAAACCCTTTCCTTGTGCGAAGAGACCCTTTCAAACTCTGTCTTCAACTCCCTTGTCTTCTTCCCCTCTTCGCGCCTTCCAGTTCATCTTCTGGCCGACGTCTTCAGGGCAACTTCAAGAACTCCATTTTTCTCTTAAGCAAGGTAGGTTCCGTGAACTCTCTACTGTATTTCTCTCACTCTTTGACAGTTCCCTAAGCCTCCTCCATTGCTTTCTATGTATATGGCTTCATCTAGGGCTCCGGAAGAAGCCCAGTTGACTCCTGAGCAACTCCAATGCTTAGCATCTGCTAAGATCTCAATCTGTCTAGGGAAAGTTGTAGACTTCTCCCATTTGAGTGGTAGTCTGTCGTGGGTATAAGAAACCCTAGAACTTATGGGTTGGTCCAAGCTTTGTCAAATTTCTAAACCCACCATAGAAAATGCCCTTAAAGCCTTCTATGTCACTCTTCAAGTGTCCTCCGAAAACTCAGTCTTAGGATATGTAAAGGGGACCAAAATCACTATTTTTGAAGAATTATTGGTAGAAATTTGGATTGCCAAATTCTGGGCACAAGCTTAGTGAGACAGTGTCATTCGATAAGCAGAAATTGGGCATTATTGGTAGTTTGGCAACAGTCAGCAAGAAGGGTCCTTTGGTGAATGAACTGTCAGCAGAAAAGAGGATAATCCATTCAGTTATTTCAAACATTATAACTCTAAGGGCAGGAATCCATTCTTCCATAACATCTAGGGATGGCGACTTGTTATTTTGGGCTATTCATAGGCATAGAGTAAAATTGCCAGCAGTCATTCTAGAGAAAATGATCGCTTAAAAGATTTTGCAGGAGTCCCTTCCTTATGGACTCTGCTTACCTTAATTTTCAAAAGGTTTTTAGTGGATTTGAGTAGAGAAATTTCTGTTGGAATCAAAGAGAAAATTGGCCTATCCACCTTGAGGAGAAGCCATTACACCTTAGTCAACAGAAGTCAAAATTTATGGTTGAAGGATTCTATACCTGAGTGCACTCATGAAGTCTATCCTGATGAGACACATATCCTCACATCCTCTCGAGCAGTACAACAAGAAGAAGAAACAGAAGAAGAAACTAGAATGGAAGTTCCAGTTCAAGATCAAGAGCAATCTCTACAGCAAGAAAAGCAAGTTCATATTTCCCCCTCTTTTCAAGAACCAGATGCACCTGAAGAGACAGTAAATCAAGTTGTAAGAGACCTAAGAGGAAAAGGAGTAGTACATGATGATATCCATGCATCTACTCCATTAGAGCAAGAATTTGAGGAGAGGCAGCACCATTCCTCCCCTTCTCAGTTTGAGACCCAGCCAAGGTCTCAGGGGAAGAGTAGCAACAATCTGAACTCCATCTTGGATTTACTGAGCAAGCAACAGGAGAGTCTTTCTGTTCTTCAGTTGCAAGTAGAATTTATTGATGCTAAATTTGATGGTTTGACTGATGAAGTCAAACAGATAAAGGACCTTCTACTTCAGTTTGTGTGCCAACAGGGCACTTCTCAGCATTCTGGTCCTCCATCCTCCCAACATCTCGAGCCTGAGCAGCAGGCAGAACAACAATAGTCAGAAAAAGAATAGAAGCAACAGTCTGAGCAAAGCCTGAGCAATGCCTGAGCAGCAGTTTGAGCAGCAGCCTGAGCAGTAGAAGGAGAAAGAGCAAGAGCCACAAGAAGTTACTCCCCAACTGGCTATTGTGGAATTTCAGCAGAAGGTTGAGCAGCAACAAGAATCAGTGTTAGAGGAGCCTCCAGCAGCAGCAGGAATCCTAGTAGGAGTCTAGGCTTAAGAGACCTTTAAGTCTTTAGAGGATGATTCCAAGTCCAAGGTCAAGATCTTAAAGAGGAAAGCTAGGAGAAAACTTCTCAAAAATGGTGAACCTATTTTCAAATCTCTCACTCCTCCTATGCCTACTCCTTCTATTCTAACTTCCACTGCGGATCCTCTTTCTAAGCCTGAACAAACAACAACATCTCAACCCACTGCACAACCAGCTCCTACCTCCTCCACTACTGAACTCCCTCCACCTTCTACATCATGATCCTCCTCCACCTACATCTATTCCAAGGGATCAACCTCTTGCCATTGAAAAGGGTAAGCTCAAAATCTATCCTATGAAATATCAGTTCAAACCCTCCAAGGCAACAATTCCCACTCTACACCAAAACTTGCACATTTCTTTTCTTGTCTTCCCACTGCCTCCAAACCAATAACCGGAAAATCCTTCCTTGAACTATCTGAAATTCTTCCTAGTATTTAGCCTTCATCTTCAAGCGGGCCAAAGTTTAAAGACAACCCAGCAAAACTTCTTCCTCCCTTTTGGTATGCCTTTATCTACCACTCTGAACATTATATGGACATGTTCAGAGAATTTCTATCCATCAAAACCTTCCTTGAAGTCCATGAGATGCCAGGATTAACATTTGAACACTGGCTTCCTACTCTTATTCACTCTACCCAAGTCACATTGACTGAACTCCAACTATTTCTCAAAAATGCCATAGCCTAACTCCCAAAGAATTTCTTGATCTCTATCCTGGAGAAGCAGCCAAATACCAGGAAACCCAATCCAGGAACCAATTTTTGGTATTCATCTCCACATAAATCTGAGGTTCTATGACCTATTTGGACTCCACATCCGAGATCTCAGGCCAAGTACACCAAAATGAAAGAATTTAATTTTGCCAGATTCAAGTTGGGACTGCCTGATGTGTCTAAAGGTCAATGGGAAAATCTTCTCAGAGGTCAGAGAGAAATCAATCCCTCCATAACTATAGCATTACCATCCAGGTATATCCATCCTTTGTAGGTGCCATTGTAGCCAGAAAAGATTTTACGGAACCAGTTTTCAACAGGCACATCCGGATTGCTACCAGATTCAAAATCAAGTATAAACTAAAACTGTCTTTCCAGAGATTTGTGCTTTTGCAACTTTCCAAGAACTCTCATCATATGTTAGATTTCCAACTTTGTTTTACTGAGTCTGAGAGGTTCTCATTAGATCAGTGTGCAGCTTCTTACCCTGTAGATCATGCAGCTTGTGAGAAAATGAAGCTGTCTCCCTATGAGTATCTGTCCAAAAGTTATAAGGATTTGAGGAAGAACATTGGTCCTAAGTGGAACAGAGGTACCTAGTATATTATCTGGCTAAGGAAGCAGCCGTGTCTCGAGGTTTGCACTGGAATAATACAGTGCATGAATTTCTTCATCTAGTAGCCTCTAGGAAATTTGTTCACCTTAAACATCTTCTGGGCAGGCGAAATTACTACAACAAGCTTACCTGGTACCATAAACATCATATCAAATCTCATAGGAAGCTGCCCTCCATCAGTCCTACCTACAACATTGATTGTAGTTTGTTTGATAACTTCTTCCATGAAAATGAGGAGAAGTTGTGGGATCATCTCAAGCCCTATCTCGATCAGATTCCCCGCTCCTTGTATTTGCCAAGTTCTCTGTTAAAATCCTAAACACTCTGCCATGTACTTACTTCAAATTTCTGAATGAAGTTTATGATCTTTCTTACTTGCTTATTACATATCTCTCTTGTGTTTTGTTACCTTTTATGTTAATGCCACAAAGGGGGAGAAAGAAGTAAGAACAAATTGCTAACAACTCTCCAGGAAAGTATATATATTTATCTCGAATTAAATTTGTTTTTCATTGTCTATTTAAAGTTTTTGTCATTAACAAAAAGGGGGAGAATTGTTGAACAACTACCCCTCAGAAAATCTATGATTTTTAAATTAACATAATATCATGTTTTTGCTATGACAAAAACCTTAAACAAACTTTCTACAAATTAAATGTATCAATTACATATCATAAAAAAATAATACATATAGTAGTCAGACAAACTCCATCTCAGAAAATTTTCGTAGTCCACAAACTCTTCCTATGTCATACTGAATCCGACTTGAGACTCCGACTGTCATCTCTGACTCCTTTAGAATCAAAGTCAAAACAACTCAGAAATTTTTCTAAGTCCACACTACTGAATATAATCTGACTGTCAACTTTGACTCATGTAGTCGAATGCTTCAGAAATCTAACTCCTCAGTATCCGACTTCTAAAGTCGAATTCTCTTGATTTCCACTGAAGTCGAATCATTATATTTTCATCTTCGACTTCTAGAGTCGAATTGTAATCTTTGCTATAGTCGAATTCTCTTGATCTCTTCTGAAGTCGAATCTATCTCTAACTCCGACTCATGAAGACTATCTTATGAAATCGAATTGTAATCTCTTCTAAAGTCAAATTCTCTTAATTTCTTCTGAAGTCGAATCATTCTTCTTTAGTCAAATTACAAACTCTTTTGTATCCGACTTCACTAACAGTTCTGCACTTATGCTTTGCTGAAGTCTCCAAATTAACAACTCATATAATCTTATCTCCTTATCATGTCTGATATAATTTCAAGTGAAATTTTCAATGATTAAATATTTTAATAATCCATCAGATTGTCATTATTTCATTTTTTTCTGACAAGATAAGACATATTATACTTAAAATATTCATCTAAATATGTTCAGATTATTTCTGTAACTTTTGTTCAAACTGAGCTTGTTTTGCTTCATGTCAATGGTCCAGATTTTCTTGAATACAGAAGATATAATCCATTTATTGTGTTTCAGACGCATGGGTATCTGACATAGGTTCACCTACCACTGTCATACCCATACCTTACTTTTAGCACAACTGTCTGTCTCTTGCTGTGTGGTCTGAAAGCATGCCTATGTTGGGTTGAGTGTGTTTTGGAATTTTCTAAAGTTGTATTTTAATGATGACCAATGAACATCACTCATAATTGATTTGATGATGACATTTTATACATTTTGTACATATTAAAATGATGACTATTGAACATGTTATGTAGCAACTTAAATTTTTGAGAAAATAAAAAAATTAAATAATAAATTTAAAACTCAGCTAAAGGGATATTCAATGAAAAGAGCATTCAATAAAACCCATTAAATAGAAAAGAGTAATGGGCTATGCTTAATGGATCCTCTAGAACTTATTGGGCCAAAATATGAATTTACAAAGGGAGAATAATAAGAAAAATCCCTAAATTCGGAGTTTAATTATCTCCTAATTGGAAAGGGGTTATTAAAGCAATAAAAGTGACAATTAGAGTTGGAATTAGATTCCTAAACCTACCCTATAGTCTAGCACGAATTTAGATACTAACCTAACCCAATTAGAGGTTGGAAAGCAAGAGAAGAAAGGTGGAGTTAGGACATCTTGTAATTAAGAGGAATTTGAGTAGTAGTAGGAATATGAACTTGTATCTATATAAATACACCTCTTAACCCTCATGGCCGGCCCTAGCTCGTGCAAAGGTGTTCTTGGACGTGGAGAAGAGGCCAAGGAGAGGAGGAAATCGAGGAGAGGAAGATCCATCAAACTTCTTCCTTCGTTCTGGAGTTCTAAGCCCTAGAAGATAAATCGAGTCAAAGGTATGTATTCTCACAAGCAAAACTAAATTAAATCCATCTATAGGTAGTTCCAATCACCAGGAACAAAAGCCCTCTTGTTTCATAATTTTTCATCGAGCTAATCTTTTGTTCTTGATTTTAGAAGATCTGCAAACATGATAACCACGAGACATCATGTTTAATTCAAATCTCTATAAATACTTGATCCCATGCTACGAAATGTTTACTGTAGATACTTCATGTTGTTAGGGATCTTTTGCCCCTAAAAGCCCTAAATTTCATTGAGCATGCTGATCCAATTTAATCAATCTTTCTTTCTGTGTCATGTTCTGAATAACTCGTTCTTCCTCATGTTCAAACCCTATATGAACCATGCTCTCTCTCTAATTCCGATTTACTGGAAGTACCCTTACATGTCTAGTTTAATTTGCAACTTGTTTCGTGATTTTTCATGGACTATGTATTAATTATGATTTTTCAAATTACATTGTGTCCAAACAAGTCAAGTTGGCACACAATCCGATGTAGAACATTTTTCCCGCTCGAACTCAGGTGAAGTACCTGAGAATGCGACGGCTCGACACGCCGTGTTCTCAGGGCCATCACGACCAACATCTTGTCGCGTTCTGAACGCGACAGGAAACCCCGTCGCGTTCTGGCCGCCTGAGCAGATAGCCCTATCGCGACTCGTACAAGACCCTGTCGCGTTCCATCATGACCCTGTCGCGACCCTTACATGGGTACGTCGCGTTCACAGGATTTTTGATGAAAACCCATAAATGGAGCTATATTGAATGCTTTAAAATACATATTCACGACTTCTTTTCTATCTATGACTTCTCTTACACATGAACACACATGAACCATCCATATATGGCTGAAATCTGGCATAAAATATCTCATAATGTATCTGGTAATTTATTGCAATAAAGTAATTAATTGCCCTATTTTAAAAGACTTGTATTCGTTTCTTGCATTGATTATATACGATATCGACGCTCCACTATTCTAGAATTCCTCTAGAACGTCGAGCACCTGTTTTTATATACACACTTTACTTGGCTTGTGGTGAACTCTCCGTCGGATATTCCTTTCGCCGGACTAGTGAATCCTTGCACAAGGCCTCCGTAAGTCTCCTCTGATCATGGATTCCCACATGGTCGATGAGCCGGTTGTACCCTAACACCCATTACACCTTTAGGGATCGATATGATCCAAACGGCTATTAGAAGTTCACTCTCGTCTTGAATCACGCCGAACCTCTGGACCTGTGCTTAACATGGCCAGTGGTAGGGTCGTGAGTTCTACCTGACTGCCAACACCAAGTGTGCATGTTGTGCAACTGTTACTATCGCCTGTTTACTCGTCGCATTATTGCAATGTCCACTAGCTCTCATCTATACTCTACTCGCTCGTCTATTCACGTTCACTCTACTATCTCGTCTATTCATCTAGTGCTCTCATCTACTTCTTGGTACTCTATATTGGTCATTGACTAATTGTCTAAAGATAAACAATATAACTAATGCCTGGCAATATATAAAGGGCCGATCTAGTCCTGGGATCTGCGCCTGAAAGTGCTAGTGCCCATGGGAGTTAAATGATCAGAGTTTTTGGCATTACACTGAAGTGCTATCTATCTCGACTATCTATATGACAATTAAAACACAAAACGTGCTATACTCTCTCGATGTCTAGAATGACAAACAAGTCCTATACTCGTTGTGCTATTATTATACTTGTGCTAGTTGTGCTATGGCCATCCTGCTATTCGTGCTATACTCGATACTTGTGCTATTTTTGGAAACTATACTCGATCTCGTTCTATTGTGCTATCCTGTTACCTGTTGTGCTATCTCTTGTTATATTTTGACTCTCTTGTACCTGCTATCTTTAGATACTCTGCCACTAAATGCGTTAATTATTTCAAGCCTGCTTGAGCCTGAGATTTAAGTCCTACTGGGCGTTATCGCTCACCCTACGTTATTTGATGTTGTGTTCTCAGGTGAGACCGAGGATGACACATACACTCACGAAGAAGGGAATGACCAAGAATAAAGTCAGGAGTACCCTTGAGTCATTATGTTATCTTAGAGTTGTAGTTAGTTATTTCCTTTTATTGCAATGTAATTACCCTATAGAATGGCTCTGATATTAGTGGATGTAACTAGACATTTGAAAAGTTATTAATGAGAAAGATTTGCTTTAGTATTATTCAATGTGCAATGGTTTGATGTCTATTATACGCTCTATACATTTTCCTTGCAACTGCTTTCGCGCTCCGATATTTCACGTCGGGGCGTGACATGTTATACATTTTATACATATCACAATAATGCTTAAACAACAAGTTTTTGATGTTTAATATCTCACATTTTAATGATAATATCTTTTATTAATAGTTTACAATTTATATTTTTAGGTTTACACAAATTTGTCACAGTGGTGTCTACACAGTCTGCATGTGTGTCGACACAGTCTGCCAGTGGTGTCGACACAGTCCACCGGTGTGTCGACACTAGTTCACTGTCCCAGAAGCCTATTTTGATGTAGTAGCCAGTGGTGTCGACACAGTCTGCCTGTGTGTCGACACAGTCTGCCAGTGGTGTCGACACAGTCTGCCAGTGGTGTCGAGACAGTCCACCTGTGTGTCGACACTAGTTCACTGTCCCAGAAGTCTGTTCTGCAGTAGTTGCCTGTGGTTTCAACACAGTCTGCCTATGTGTCGACACACTTCGACTAAAGCTCAAAAACGTGAATTTCTCTGGACATGTGGCTGCTTGGGAATCAAGGGATTTGACCTAGATTTTTGTGCCCATGCACCCAAGGCACCTTATAGACCTAGGGGCTATAAATACCCATGCGCCTTGTACCCCAAAGGCAAGAGAGCCCATACACTTCCAGAAGAAGCTTTTTGGCGGCAAAGAGGGGCTTTCCAGATCTTGCTTCATCTCCAGAAGTTGCAGGCCATCCTTTCAAGAGGAAGGATGTGGGAATCAAGGAAAATCTCTGGAGAGAAGCTTGCTGTGCTAGGTAAGGGAGCAGATCCAACTGAAGAGGAGCAGTAGTAGAAGAAGGATTATGGCATTTCAGATGCCATCAAAGCAGAGCATCGCCAATTGGGGAGAATCTCTATCGATTTTCATCAAGGCTCCTCAATTCAAGTGTCTGCAAGGCCTCCTCATCGAAGAACACTCATTCTACATTCATTTCTCTCACTTCTGAGTTTGTTATTCCTTATTTCGTCTATGAGATTTGTGCATGAAGTTCTGCACAAATTTTTGTGTACGAACCTGTCTTGAATTAGATCATTGCTAGAGGATGATCTCTTTTTTCTTTGATCTAGGTTTTGTATTGTGAGCCGTCGAGCTCTAGTTTGTGAGTCGTCGCACTCACTATGTGGTTTGAGCCGTTGTGCTCACTTTGGAGTCATCGTGTTCCGGTTGTTGTTTGTGCCGTCGTGGTCAGTTTTTGAGTCCTTGAACTCAAGGTTGTGTGTTGAGCCGTCGTGCTCAAGGTTGTTTGGAGTCGTCGTGCTCCAGTGTGTGTTGTACTCAAGGTTTTGAGTAATGTGGCCTCATTGTGTGAGGGGTAGACGTAGGAGTCACTGAAGGTGATTTCCGAACCACCTAAAAATATTTTGTGCAATGGTTTGGTTTGCTTGTCTGTGCTAGATGCTTGCATAGGATTTTGCTTTCACACTAAGTGTTTAATTGCTTCACACATCATCTACACAAACCCACACTTCAGATCAGTAAATTGTTTGTCTGAATTGATTTCTGATTCGAAGTAATTTTGAATTATTTAAGCTTCCGAATTAATTGGTGATTAGATCTATTCAACCCCCTCCTAGATCTGATCCGTCCACCTATTCGATCCTACAATTGGTATTAGAGCGGGTTAACCACTCTAACTTAAATCTAATTCTTGTTGCATTGTTTCATTGTGAATATATCTAATAGTCTTTCGAGTTTTGGTATAATGGCAAATTACTTTAATCTACATGAATTTCCTGTTATAATTTCAGAGAAATCCCAATCTCACTTCATCAAGTTTTTCAGAGGAAGTACAAAGAAAAGGAGCAAAAGGAATTCACAAATGCTCAATGGCAAAGAAAAACTTCAATGAATCTAGAAAAATCACCAATTCAAAAAATTGTGGCTCTCACAGAACATTCCATGAGCTTAGAGCATTCTACATCCTCTTCAGAACACAAGAGTTCAAATGGGTCTACAAGATCAGGTAAATCAATTTCAAATCCATTGTGTATTAATTCTGATTCTGATGCAGATGAAAGCATGTCTTATATGAATTGATTGAATTCTGTGAGAAGATACAAAATATTAATGCAAAGCTGAACACTAAGAATAAAGATTTGAAAAAGACTTTAAAACATTGCCATAAAGAAAGTGAAAATTTGAAAAATATACTTGAATTGCTCCAGAACAATGATAAAGATCTTTCAGAAGAAAATGAGAATTTGAAAAATGAAGTTCAGAAACTGAATTCTGAAAAAGAAAGTTTGAAAGATAAAATCAAAATTTGTGAAAACAAGTTGTCCAAGTTTAAAGAAATTCATGATCAGCTGGAATATGAAAATCTTGATTTGAAAGATGAAAATAAAAAAATGATTGATCTTAATGAAAACTTTAAATTGATAATGATCAATTAAACAAACAGATTTCTAACATGACTCATGATCATCAAATAAATGAAAGATGCAAACAACTTGTTGAAGAAAATAGTCATCTAAAAAGGAAGATTGAATGCTTGTTGCATGACAAACCATTGGACAATGACTGTAGCAATTTAAGTAAGAAAATTACTGATTTGGAAAAAATAAATTGCTCAATTTGAAAATGAAAAGAACAAGATGAAAAATGGTTTGGCTGTCATGCTAAATAAACTTCAAATTCATAAAAAGAAGTTGTTGCATTAAAAGCAGAAAAAAAAGTTTCAAGATGAATTGAAGAGTACTGCAAACACAAGTCTTGCTTCTGTAAAAAATAAAGAAAATAAAAAGAAAACCAAAGTAATATTTGTTAAAGCTGCTGCGAACAAGAACTTTGATATCTCTTATGAAAAATCAGTGAAAGTTCATGTTCAGAAAAAATATTGAAAAACAAATGACAAAAATGACAAAAATGCTGCTAAGAAGAAGAATCTTGTTTCTGTGAAAAACAAGAAAATTAAAACAGAAAAGAAGAACAATTTACACAGGATTCTTCCATCTCTTCCACATTTCAGAAGTATTCTAAAAAAAGTTCAATATTCACATCATGCCAAGAGCCACCAAAAGGTACCTCCTTCCCCTCATGGTAAGCCTCCTCACATGAAAGGAGATTCCAGCAAATGCATACATGCCAAGGTAAGTACTAGGTAAGAAATGATCTCATTTGCTTCAATTGTAATAAACTGGTCATTTAGCCAAATTTTGCTGGAATAGAGATCAACATTTCCATAAATATGCAAATCAGTCTAGTGCTTCACATGTCATAAATTTGGGCATACTTCTAGGGAATGTTGGCATAGAATTGATAATATTGTGCATGCTTCCATGTTTCAGGTTAATGTACATAAGAATAAAGGTCATGTTCATGCTGAAAACACTCAGAAATTCCATGTACATGAAAATAGAATTGTTGCACAAAAGATCTCTTCTGAATTTATGTTAAAAATCTCAATGATAAAAATCTGAAAAATAGAAAACAAATTGTTCAGTATGTCAGTGGTGCATTCTATACTAATAACTCTAAGATTAGAAATCAAGATTTTAGTGTTTCTAGTCTTCAGAAAAATACACCCAATACAAAACTTTTGGATTCATAAATCACTGTTGCAGATTCATGGAAGATCCTTAGGACCCAAACAAGTTTGGGTTTTAAAATGTACTGCTTGAATGCTGGATGCATGGATCCTTGTAGTCAATTTCAAGATGAAGGCTTTATGACTAAGAATACAAGGAAAGTAAGTGAAGAGAATGAAAGAAAAATGAAAATCTCACCAGGTAAATACTTCTGAGAGATTCCTGCTAAATAAAAACTGAAATCAATTAAGACTCTTATGCAAATATCAAATGGTAAACTATGGAAGGACAAGTCAGGCTTGTCTGGAAACTATCATTATGTGTGAGGAATAACCTCCGCCAAGTACCAATGATCTTCCTTGTGTAAGAGTCATTAATAAAAAAAATGGTTGTGATTGAAACATGACTGCTTGTTTATTTCATTTCCTCTATGATGATTTTTGCTTGAATTCCTTGCAATAGTTTTCACATCATGCACATGTAACTAAGAATCATGATTTTGTTGAAAATGCTCAGAAACTCCATGTGAATATAAATTGAACATTTCATGAAAAACATAGATGCATTAAACAAAGAATAATTGTGTTATGGAACTAATGTTGCTCATAGTTCCATTAATGACAAAAGTGCATCTATACTAAAAAGAAAATTCTCTTGGATTCAAAAAGATTCATTGCTACAATCTAACTCTCGCTCCACTGTAGGACCCAAGAAGGTAAGGGTTCTAAGGCCAACTGATCAGCAAGTTGATGAGCCTTGTAGCCATACCTTTCCATCTGAAATCAAGACAATGGCTATGCAAGGCAAGAAAAAATGGAAACTACAGGTAAAATTCAAATGAAGACTGTTCAGGTAAAACCTCATATCATTTCCAGATTCAACTGCTTAAGTTAAAGAAAATCTTAGAGTCTTATCTGAACGATGATGAAGACTGTTTTTGATGTTGCTCTCAACAATAACTTTGTGTCATAATAATTGGAATCATGTTTGTATTATCATGCTGGCTTAACTGTGCCCATGATTCTATGTGCATATCAACTGCTTTGACTTTTTTGGTATATCAAATGATGACATGTCAAAAAACAAGTTATGCCTGTTTGGAAGCTATCATTATGCATGAGTAAAATACTCCGCCAAGTGCCAGAAGTCATGTTATGCTTAAGGATTAATGGTGTGCATAATCATGTGTGAATTGCTTGCTAGCTTTTTCATTCCATTCACATATAGGGGGAGTAGTAAATTTGAAAAAGTGCAAAAATGTTCTTGCAAGCTGCCAAATAAAAGTCTTTCTGTTCTTGCAAATAAATTCCTCACTCTCCACATTGCATTGACATTCGTGTATCAAATGGTGATATGAAGAAAGACAAGTCAGGCTTGTCTGGACAGTTTCACTATGCGTGAGTATATGTCTCTGCCAAGTATCAAGAGTCTGTATGCAATTGTTGAGGGGGAGTCCTTGTCTTTCAATAAAATATTATTGTTCTTCCATTCTATTTCTTCAATAATTCTCATGTTCACCTTGTGGGAGAGATACATAAAAGGGGGAGTCATTGTCACATTCCTTGACCTTACTTGTCTATCTTGAACCCCAAACTCATCAGAATTTTTGAGTCATTGTGCTATTTTCATTATCATTTCAAGGTTAAGCAATCTTAATACTGAGTGTCTTTAAAATGACTTTCAAAAACACTTATAGGCACATGAGTGGCTTTATTATTTAACATGTGCATGTTAAGGTTCATATTTACCACATGTTAAGAATAATTTTTCTAAATTCGTAGTCATGACTTTCTGGTCAAAGCAAACATATCCTGCAAAACATCAAAAGAAAATGATCAACAATCTGGAAAGATACAAACAAAGCAATGCAAATTCTTGAACCACTGAGTAACCGGGCCATTTCACCCAAAAAGTGATTTGTTTCATGCCAAAAAGTGGAAATCAAAGTTTTCAACTCTGTATATGATAATGAAAGTTCAACCACTAAGTAATTAGGAGGTCTTGCATCTAATCAATGTGATCTCTTGCACTGAAAAGTGAGATTTAACTAAGTTATTCTTGTATTCTTTCCCAGTTAAAAATGTAAGAAAATCAAATTGACAAGATGGAAAAGCTTAAGACCTTAATAAAGTTCATGTATACTGAGTTTAGATCTATTATTCTACATTGTGTTAAAATTAAAACTCCTAACACCTGTTAAATACTAGTGATCATTCATATAGGTCACTTTTCTTCACATTTGCATCAGTATTGTAACTACATTCAGATCATTATATTTTGCTATACTTGTGTTGAGTGTCTTGTGATTAAACTTTATGCACAGTACAAAAAAAACAATATTTCTCTCATATGTAAATATCACTTTGCCTCCCTTATTTTGATTCTTCCTGAACATTCATTTTCACAACTGAAATTTTTTATCTCCTACCATTCTTTGCATCTCTCTCTTATATATCTTTTAATGATGTCAAAAACGGGGAGAAAGTTCCTTAAAAGGGAGAAATTTTCTTAAAGGGAGAAAATTTTTTATGGGAGAAAGTTGTTCAAAGGGTGAATATGGTCAAGGGGAGTCATTGCAGTCAAGGGAGTCAGGCTATTGGGAGATTGTACATAAATTTTGTCATCATCAAAAAAGGGGAGAATGTTGGGTTGAGTGTGTTTTAGAATTTTCTAAAGTATATTTTAATGATGACCAATGAACATCACTCATAATTTGATTTTGATGATGACATTTGTACATTTTTACATATTAAAATGATGACTAATTGAACATGTTACATTTTATACATATCACAATAATGCTTAAACAACAAGTTTTTGATGTTTAATATCTCACATTTTAATGATAATATCTTGTATTAATGGTTTACAATTTATATTTTCAGATTTACACAAATTTGTCACAGTGGTGTCGACACAGTCTGTCTGTGTGTCGACACAGTCTACCAGTGGTGTTGACACAGTCCACCTGTGTGTCGACACTAGTTCACTGTCCCAGAAGCTGTTTTGAAGCAATAGCCAGTGATGTCGACACAGTCTGCCTGTGTGACGACACAGTCTGCCAGTGGTGTCAACACAGTCAGCCAGTGGTGTCGACACAGTCCACCGTGTGTCGACACTAGTTCACTGTCCCAAAAGCCTGTTCTGCAGCAGTTGCCTGGTGTGTCACACACACTTCGACTAAAGCTAAAAATTGTGAATTTCTCTGGACACGTGGCTGCTTGGGAATCAAGGGATTTTACCTAGATTTTCGTGCCCATGCACCCTAAGCACCTTATGGACCTATGGGGCTATAAATACCCATGCTTCTTGTACCCCAAAGGCAAGAGCCCCATACACTTCCAGAAGAAGCTTTTTAGCGGCAAAAAGAGGCTTTCCAGATCTTGCTCCATCTTCAGAAGTTGCAGGCCATCCTTTCAAGAGGAAGGACGTGGGAATCAAGGGAAATCTCTAGAGAGAAGCTTGCTGTGCTAAAAGGGAGCAGATCCAACTGAAGAGGAGCAATAGAAGAAGGATTTATGGCATTTCAGATGCCATCAAAGCAGAGCATCGCCAATTGAGGAGAATCTCCATCGATTTCCATCAAGGCTCCTCAATTCAGTGTCTGTAAGGCCTCTTCATCGAATAACACTCATTCTACATTCATTTCTCTCACTTCTGAGTTTGTTCTTCCTTATTTCGTCTATGAGATTTGTGCATGAAGTTCTGCACAAATTTTTGTGTACGAATCTGTCTTGAATCAGATCATTGCTAGAGGATCTGATCTGTTTTGTGTTTGATCTAGGTTTGTATTGTGAGCCGTCGAGCTCTAGTTTGTGAGTCGTCGCACTCACTGTGTGGTTTGAGCCGTCGTGCTCAATTTGGAGTCGTCGTGTTCGGTTGTTGTTTGTGCCGTCGTGCTTAGTTTGTGAGTCCTTAAACTCAAGGTGTGTTTGAGCCGTCGTGCTCAAGTTTGTTTGGAGTCGTCGTGCTCCAGTGTCTGTTGTACTCAAGGTTTTGAGTAATGTGGCCTCATTGTGTGAGGGGTGGACGTAGGAGTCACTGAAGGTGATTTCCGAACCACCTAAAAAACCTTTGTGCAATGGTTTGATCTGCTTGTCTGCGCTAGATCCTTGCATAGGATTTCGCTTTCACACTAAGTGTTTAATTGCTTCACACACCCACACATCAGATCATTAAATTGTTTGTCTGAATTGATCTCTGATTCGAAGTAATTTTGAATTGTTTAAGCTTTCGCATTAATGGTGATTAGATCTATTCAACCCCCCCTTCTAGATCGATCCATCCACCTAATCGATCCTACAGCCTTTACGAGGTTTCTATGCTTTCTTATTTTTCTCTGACTCACCTACCTCAAAGGCATGGAGACTCTCTTCCTTTTTATCTTGTCTTTTACGCAGACATTTATTGAAGCACGTTTTCAGCATATAAGCTTTCACAGTTCACTTAATGAGAAGCTGACCTTCTAGCTGTGAAGCTGTACCCCTCGTCTGAAGACCTTGGAAAGAAGAAAGATAGAAGGACCCATGGATAACAAGCTTAGCAAAATCCAAAGGATCCTAGATCTCTCTTCAAATGCGTAGATTTCCCAACGACCATCTTTCAAACGGCTACATTCTGAAGAATATAAAAGAAGATGAAGTTTGAAAGAAAAACAATAGAGAAGAACAAGTGATTGCAACTCCAGTGAGCTCAACACTTAGAATTTTTCTCAAGCCAAAAATCTCACAAGCTTCTTCCAAGCCACAAGTTGGAGAGATTCCCTTTTAGCAAAATTCTCAAAGCTCTCTCAGTTTCATAGAAGTCTTTGTCCGGGTGGCAATTGTAATGCATTTGTTTTGAAGTCCACCCTGCTTTTTTCAGAAAGGATTTGAGTTACATCTCTGATCTGTTAGTCTTTCTGAAGTAAGTGTGTTTTTTGCTCAATTTTGAAGCAAACACACAACAGTATGTTCATCCTTTTCTTCTGTGTAATCTCTGCAGGAGGATGTTCCTATTTTTCCCCTCTTGTGTAGGGAAGGCCTTGTGTAAGGTAGTCTTGTGCCACTGTTGAGGGAAGGCTTGCTTGGGAGCAAGTGGATTGTAATTCCTCTCAAGGGTGAGAGAAAGCCAATTTTTTAGCAGTTAGTGGAAATCTCAAGTGGTTGGCTTGAGGACGGATGTAGGACTTCCATGTGGGAAGGGCCGAACCAGGATAAATCCCTTTGTCCATTTGTGTGATTGTTTCCCACCAGTTTACACTTGATCACACACCACACTAAGTAACTAACGAATTTGTGTTGTGTTATTTCAGAGAAAATTTAAAAGCCAAGAAGTCCTATTCACCCCCCCCAGGACATCTCTAGTCCCATTTCGATCCAACAGAAGAAATGGGTCTCTCAGCTGTGCATCGACTACAGGAAGGTCAACCAGGGAGATAGTGAAGAATAGGTGTCCCTTGCCGCGGATAGATGATTTTTTTGATCAGCTGCAGAATGCATTGGTGTTTTCCAAGATTGATCTTGGTTCCGCTACCACCAGTTGAGGATCAAGGGAGAAGAAGTGTCTAAGACTGCTTTCAGGATGTGTTATGGACACTATGAATTCTTGTGCTACCATTTTGGTCTGACTAACGCCCCTGCAGCGTTCATGGATCTCATGAACAGGGGTTTAGACTATATTTGGATAGCTTTGTTGTGGTTTCATAGACGATGTGTTAGTCTATTCTCCTAATGAGGCTACACACCATGAGCATTTGAGGATTGTTTTGGAGGTTCTGGGAGGCACAAGCTGTATGCTAAGTTCACTAAGTGCAACTTCTGGATGTGCGAGGTTCTTTTCCTTGGGCATGTTATCTCAGGTGCTCTATTGTCCAGCAAAGGTTCAGGCAGTGTTAGAGTGGGAGACTCCAAAGACACCATCGAAGATCTGGAGTTTTCTTGGCTTAGCAAACTATTACAAGTGATTTATTGAAGGCTTTGCCTCTATCACAACACCATTGACTAAGCTAACTAGGAAGGGTGTGAAGTATGTGTGGTCTGATGATTGCGAGAGTAGTTTCCCGTTGCTGAAGATGAGGTTTACATCTGCACCCATCTTGATCATGCCTAGTGGTGCAGAGGGTTTTGCTATCTACTCTGATGCTTCTCAGATAGACCTTGGCTATGTGTTGATGCAGTATGGTAAGGTAGTTGCCTATGCTTCTCCCCAGTTAAAGGTTCATGAGTGTAACTATCCAACCCATGATTTGGAGTTAGCGGCCATGGTTCATGCACTGAAGATCTGGCGACACTATCTTTATGGTGTCAAGTTCGATGTGTTCACTGACCACAAGAGTCTGAGGTATCGTTTATTTTAGAAGGAGTTGGACCTGCGGCAGAGAAGGTGGATTGAATTTCTCAAGGACTACGACTTCGAGCTTCCGTACCATCAAGGGAAGGCGAATGTCGTGGTGGATGCACTCATCAGGAAGAGGTCATTGCTTCGGCAGGATTGGAAGATGCTAGAGGATGCAGCATGTGCTATGACCAAGTTAGAGCCACAGTTGTGTCAGGCTTTCGTGGCTTAGTTGTCTATCTGATCCACGGTTCTGGACGAGGTGATCGAGTAGTAGAGAGCTGATCCTAGGCTTCAGGAGATGGTGGGCAAGGCAGGCATTGTTCGAGATGAAGACGGTGTCATTAGATTTCAGCACCGAGTTTGTGTTCCTGATGTGGTGGATGTTCATGAGCGAGTACTTGTAGAAGCTTATAGGTCGAGGTTCTCCATTCATCCAGGCAACATCAAGATGTACCAGGACTTGAAGAGATCTTTCTGGTGGTCTGGCATGAAGAAGGATGTGGCACAGTTCGTGTCCAGATGTTTAGTGTGCTAGTAGGTAAAGGCCGAGCGTCAGCGACCATCGGGCCTTATGCAGAAGATGGAGATACCTGTATGGAAGTGGGAGGCAATCACCATGGATTCTGTGATGGGTTTTCCCAGATCAGCTAAGGGTAATGACTCGATTTGGGTGATTGTAGATCGTTTCTCCAAGACTGCTCATTTCTTGCCCATGAAGAAGAAACAGTCAGTGGAGAGTTTGGCTAGACTGTATGTTGGCAGCATTGTAAGGTTGCATGGTGTTCCAAAGTCCATTATCTCGGACAGAGACTTGCGGTTTACATCGAGGCAGTGGCAGGGTCTTCAGGAGGCTTTGGGTTCTTAGCTGAAGCTTAGTTCAGCGTTTCACCCTCAGACAGATGGCCAGTCCGAGAGGATAATCCAGACGCTCGAGGATATGTTGAGAGCATGCGTGCATGATTAGAAGGGCGATTGGGAGTGTCATCTACCTCTTGTGGAGTTCACCTACAACAGCAGTTTTCATGCGACCATCGGTATGGCTTCATTCGAGGCTCTGTACAGGCAACCCTGTAGATCTCCTTTGTGCTGGGAGGAGACATGCGATAGGCAATTGGTTGGTTCGGAGTTGGTGCAGGAGACTTCTAATAAGATTCATCTTATCAGGCAGATGTTGGTTGCAGCGCAGGATAGGCAGAATAGCTACGCCGACAACAGAAGGAAGGATTTGGAGTTCGAGGTTGGCGAGCATGTATTTCTCAAGGTTTCGCCTACCTGAGGCGTGGTCAGGTTTGGCAGGCACAGTAAGTTGAGTCTTAGATTCACTGGCCCGTTTGAGATTCTCAGACAGACGGGAAGCGTGGCATATAAGCTAGCTTTACCCCCAGTGCTAGCTAGTGTGCACCTAGTCTTCCACGTGTATATGCTCAAGAGATATGTGCGAGATCCGTCTCATGTTATTAGTCACGAGCCAGTGGAGATTCAGCCAGACTTGTCGTATGTGGAGCAACCAGTAGCTATCCTAGACAGGAAGGTTCAGCACCTTGGGAACAAGAGTATTGCATCTGTGAAGGTGTTATGGAGGAATTTCTCGAGGGAGGAGGCTACATAGGAGCTTGAAGACGCCATGAAGAAGAAGTATCCCCATTTGTTTGGTTAGTATTTTCGTTCTAACTTTGAGGATGAAGTTTTCTTTTAGGGGGAGAGGGTGTAGGCCCTCGAATTCTGTTCATATTATGTTTATTTAATTCTGTGCATATGGTATTTACTTATTTTTTGTACATAGTATGTTTATTTATTTCTGTGCATGTGTGCTTGTCTGATGTTTTTAAGTTCTGTCTGAAATCTCTGGTTAACGTCAACATCACCTGACGTTACAACAGGTTGACAGCAACTTGTGTGCCGTTGACTACATGGCCAAGGATATAGACGTTCAGATCGTTGACGTCTACTCCTGTTAACAGCAGCAAAGTGGTCGTTTACTCTTCGGTTATGTTAGGATTCCAGAGATGAAACGGCTGCATTTTCTCTGGAACCTATTTAGGAAACCCCAATACCAATGGTTAGGAATCCTAATGCTAGGCATATCCCGACTCTAAACCCTATAAAAATAGAGATTTCGGCCATGTTAGGTCCTTTGGTTCAGAGGAAAAACTAAAGTTTGTTTGAGAGAAAAGGAGAACTTTCTGAGCCTGCATCCAACGTTTGGGAGGTTTTTCTTGAGATCTTCTTCGACTGGAAGGTGCACCTGGTGTTGAAGAATCTTCCCCGACTCCAAGAGACCATCTACTCAAGCATGAAGATCGAATTTGGGCTGGAGATTTGCACCTTCTTGGCTTGCTGAGGAGGGCTTCATTGCCAAATTCAATCCTTGTAGATTTTATGTTTGGCAAGTAAATAAGGGGTATCATCCCTAGACATGTCCCCTAGGTTCTAGGTATTTTTACGGATTTATTTCGTGTCCTGGAACCCCCATTTTCTCTTTTTATGAGTTCGGTCTGTAATTTCTGCAGACAGGAGGCTGACGTCAAGGTCCTGAGTTGATGGCAACATATGTGCCGTAACCACCTTGAGGGCAAGGCCCTGTCGCCAGTACTTCATTTCATTAGAATTGTGAATTTCATCTCTGTGTGATAAATTTCAGATTTCTGGACACTGTACATGCTATAAAAATATGAATCTTTAGGTACTATCTTAGGGTCAACTTATGTTTTTCAGTCGAATTTCTGATCATGCTATTATTTAATATAATTTTTGTTATGAGAGAATATGCATGTTTTGACAATATTTAATTCTAAACAAATGGTTTTAGTGCATGTTAATGTTACAGAAAATTGTCATGAACTTAGGTTACTGTTTTCATGTTTTAATCTATTAGGACCAACTTTTTATGTCTATCATGTGAGTGGAATATTTGCTAATTTGGATGAAATCGATTTTAATTGTTAAAAAAGTTCTGCTATTGCAAAAATTCTGGAAATTGGTTATATGACATATTACATGTATAGAGTTGTGGTTTAAAATTTGATGCTATTTTGATATCTGGAGGTATTCTTTGTATTTTAAAAGGGCAATTAAGCATGTAAAGCTTGTTTGATTTAAATAATGTAAATTCAGTGATTAGCAGCTGTTTAGGTACTGTTGTGATTAATTGTCACTGTGAAATAGTCATGTTATGTTCTATAACCTAACTATGTATGTTTTTATTAAAGTGCATGTGAATGAGCTAAATAGTACATGTAATTGAATGAAATCATGTGATTAAGTGAGATAATGTGTAATATGTGCCGAGTTGACATTGCTACATAGAAGGCTGGGGAGCCATACTGTAGAAAAGTCCCTATGGGTAGGCTCATTATGTATGTGATATCCTTTGGGCATCAGGATGAAATCTTGGAGGATGGACAAGTACCACTAGTTAGGGTGGAGAGGGCTTCTCCCAGTTCTGCGCAGTTACCAAGATTTGTCACTATATTGCCTAGATGATGGGTATGTGTTATGTGAATGTGTGTCCTTCTTTATGGTGGTTCAAACTATGTGTCAAGGCAATTAAATGTGTAAAAATGTGAAAAGTGTATAAATGTGCAATGTGATCATGTGATAGTGTTGTGTAAATGTGTTATCATGTGAAAGGATGTGTTACCATGTGAATGTGGTATGTTTATGTTAAAACAGCAAGTAAAAGGTGTGAATATGGGTTATAAAAAGCATGGGAGAAATGATAGACATAATGCTAGGATTGTTAGTTAACTTGGCTAAATTCCATGATCTATTTGGTTTAGAAATATGAATGATATGAATTGATATGACACCATGAACCAAGTTAATTAGCATGTGTAGAAAGCATGTATAGGTTGTTCATGAGTATTTGCTTAATTGACATGAAACATGTGACATATATTTCTCTCATTGTAAAAAAAAAATAGCATGTATGTGATATGTGTAAGGATGTGCCTTTAGGTGCTTGCTGGTTCTTTTGGAAGACTCATACTTTCTTAACATACAGGTGAGATAGGTGTCCCCATGCTAGAATAGGACATAGTGAGGAGCGACTCCGAGCGAGAGGAGTAGCTACACGTAGGAGATTGCTGCTTAGTTTACACTTTCATTTACTAGTATGTGGACATTGGCATTATGATATGGAATTGTATAATTGTGGACATTGGTATTTACATTTGTTACTATATAAATTGTGGAATATGTGAATGATGATGGAATAAGAATGTCTTTTATTTCCGCTGTAATTCTCTTGTTATATGTACATCTTTTTTTTTAAATAAAGCGATATCTAGACTGATACGACAAAGGAGTGAGCCTCCGATGTCGCAACCAGCTAGACTGATTATATATATATAAGAACATGAAAAGAAAGTACATAGGCACCGGGGCACAAGCTGCAGACGCCCTATGCAGAGGGGTCAAGTGTGCATGAAGCAGCGGCCCATGAAAACGACAAATACTACGCGGGCCAAGGATCAGTCCCGGTCCCGAAAGGAGCTTGTAGAGTTTACTTTGCGGAAATTATTTCTGGTTGTAACACCTAGGAATGCCTTCCTTGGTTTTCCTTTGTGATTACCTATAAAACCACCTGGGGATGCAGGAGCATAATCAGCAGGTGGGCATGCGTAATTGTCGTCGTTGATAGGTTCACAATCGAGGGTCCTCAATGACTTACTCCTGGCTGTCATGTTCGAAACAGGAGCACAAGACTGACGAGGGGTTGACTTGACCCCCGTAGGTGGCAAGGCTGCTGCCTCAGAAGAGAGGGAAATATGAGTGAGTTTCTGACTCAGGTCTGCCATCACAGGGGCAGCTGCACTGGTGGGGCCAACAGTAGATTTTGGAGCAGCAGCTTGAATCCCCATGTCCACTTGCGGTTCAGGGGAAACTTCAGTCAAAGGCAAGCATGGCTGGGGCAGAAATGAAGGTGCACCTTTGACTGGAGAAGAAGAAGACAGTTCTATCATACCGGGTGCAGCTCTCTTGGTTTTCTTACGCAGTGCGTCAGCGGGAGGTATCCGGGGATCTTCAGCTGAGGGGCCCTTCAGAAATTTGGTGAACTGATCCGGGTTATCAAGTAGAAGGTCTACATCATGTTCAGACTGGGGTGACTGTGACCTTCGCGTTTTTGTATCCGTGTTAGAAATATAATAAGTCCACTGGGAGGGTGGCTCTCACTGCTGCATCACCCAGGGAAAACATGGCAGAAGTAGCAAGGGCGGTGGTTTCTTGTTCAGCTATGCATTGAGGCAACATTTCGTCGAGCATTTACATTGCACAGCTACTTGACTGATGGTCCTGCTGGTTCCCCTCATGAGGGACTGCAGAACAGGAGCAGCTGCAGCTGGGCCTTTGGGTGGTGCCACGGCAGGGCATCTGCGGGCCTTCAAGAGTTGAACATGTAGCACCCTAGAAATCTTAATTCAAAGTAAATGGAAATAAATAATTTCCATAACCATCAGTATTTAAAACATACGTATCATTATATGTGCTAAAACACATCAAAAAATTACGTAAAAATTATAAATCAACCCTAAACATTATTACTAATGTTTCACAAGGAAATTTGTGAAAGAAAAAATCTATTAGCCAAGTTTAAAGTGTTTCACTACTTATTATCGTAATTCAAGAATAAGTCACAAACCATTATCACACGTATTCGGATGAGTCGAAAAGTAAATAAAAATCATATATGGACTTCAAATAATATCCTCTAATGACCCATAAAGAAATTTGGGTCAATAAAAATCATTTGGACTAGGTTTAAGAGTTATTGTGACTAATTATCCAAATTAGAAAACAAGTTAGAAAACCGTTAACACAGAAATACGACACAACCATAAATTAATAAAAGTGTTAAAGAGACTTCTAATATTATATATTAAGACTGATATCATAATTGTCAATGGGACCACATATGGCCCAAAAATCAAATAAAGCTAGAAAATGCTGAAAATTCGTAACGCTAAATAGGCTGAAATTAGAAAGAGGCAATTTGAGTTGAATTGGGATGCAATCATGCATTCTTGGCAACCCAAATTTGTTCTACTATGGTGGGAGGTTTCCTAAAGCCTCACACACTCAAAGGGAGGAAGAAATCCTAAAAAAATAGGAAACTAACATGTCAAAACCGCAACCTGGCTTTCCTAGTCATAATAGGACTCCTAAACACCATGGTTGCTTAAATACTCTTCACCAAACCATAGGGACGAGTTTTAAAACTTGCTAGGGTCGTGTGGAGGAGCTCTGGGGATGAGGAGCTGTGGAACGACCACAAGAAGCTCTTCTTCTTCCCCTTCTCGTCTGCTGCGACCTGCACAAACCGCCCTCTTGAAGTCGACCAAAGGTGAGTCAAACCTAAACCAAACCTTACAGGCCTATACCCCTGGAAAGGGGTCAAGTCTACGTTCTAACCAAGTGGAATGCTCAAATTCCATGCAGTATACATGGAGTAGTAAGCGTTTTCCTCCAAGTGGTCTGACATGGGTTTTCTGGAAACTAGGACTTCTTCAACCCATAAGTAGGTTTCTCGGGCCAAACCTTAACATATTCTATACCATGTGTAGAGCATCAAGTTACTTTCATTTCCCACTGGTTTCATCGAATTTCATAAGTAGATTTTGAATTATAGTGTTTTTCCAAAGTCACGCACCGTTAGGCTTTTCCCGTTCTTAATAGTTGCATGTGTTTAAGACAGAATTAGTTAACTCATATAATGAAAGTATTCTACTAGTTGTCCTCGTCAGGTTTTGTGTTGAACATTTTGTCTAAATCTCATTAGTTAGAGAGTTATAAGCATGGTAAGAGGGTGCTGCAGGAAACTACGTCTTCAGGTTTCACTTGACTTCTACGTTGTGTTTGACTTGATTAAAGCCTATCGAAACCATCATGGTTTTCTAATTCCGATTTACTGGAAGCCCATTGCATGTCTAGATTAGTTTAAACCTGGTTTCGTTATTTTT
Organism: Colocasia esculenta; assembly: GCA_014218235.1. NCBI lineage: Eukaryota > Viridiplantae > Streptophyta > Magnoliopsida > Alismatales > Araceae > Colocasia > Colocasia esculenta. Next base: position 141,221,879 of record CM024756.1, on the reverse strand, counting down.
CATACCCTGTACAAATTGTTCCCTATTTTAGAAGCACCTTGTGTCACTATAAGGCAGTTCTGGACCGCAATCCAAGAACATGTCCTTTCTCTGTCGAGTCAGGCACAGACCCTGTGAAGGCGACGACCCGATAGGCCGCGTTCTGAGGCCTTGTCGCGACAGCACCGACCGTCGCGTTCTGAAAGCGACGAAGCGCTCCGTCGCGACCTTGCTGCCTGATCTGACCGCCCCGTCGCGTTCCTCACATCACCCTGTCGCGTTCTGGTCCCGACCCGTCGCGACCCTTACTGGGGTCTGTCGCGATCTGACCCCGGGCCTGACAGCCCTGTCGCTTTCCTTATATGTACCTGTCGCGATCTCAGGGTTTGCATTAAACCCCCACTTACTTTCTTGCAAACCTAACTGCTATACCCGAGGTCTAGTTAATATGATATTTATGTGTGAGTTCACATGTTTTGGGGTCTGATCTTGCATGGTGATTATTTTAATGGCTTAAAAGTGATTACCCATTTAAAAGCTTTAATTATATGAATGATATTCTAATTGCTCCTTAAATGTTATGATCCATTCACGCAAACTCATGATTTAATCTCTCCATTATTCTACCATGTTTAAAATGATAATTATTGTTCTTAAAATCATGCAAACCCATGTGTAGTTAAATGCATTGTTCAGTTCGTGCCATCATGTTAAGTGCTTTTCGCGAGATTGAAACCGATGGTTTGAGAATTGAGACACGCGTACATCACTACACACTTGCACATCTAGGCAGCCCTTTTCTTGGAAATTGGAAACTCTCTACCGGCATTCCGAATCGGTAGACTAGCGGCCTTTTCACCAAGGCCTCCGTAAATCTCCTCTGACCATGGATTCCCACATGGCCGATGAGGTGGTTGTACCATTGAAGTTCCCTGGAGATAGTGTGCACTTCCTTTTCTCTCTTGTTCTCGTGAGTGTGATTTACAATCTAGACCAAAGCCATTATGTAAAGATTGAACAAAGTATAAATCGTACCGTTATGCTTCTAGATTTATCTCTTGACCATTGTTATCAATTGAAAATCATGTTCATTACTTATTACTTGTTCCCATCATCATCATGACATGACGTTACACATGCTTACTTATTGAAACTCTCATTGGCTTATTAATGACTGTGGGTATCTACATTTAAAATTTACATGAGATGCTGACAGGGCACAGGGTGTCCAAGGCCTCCAATCTAGCCCCAATGACGGCAAGTCATAGACATACTGTTAACATGGTGTATAATGATTACTGGCGTTGCATCTGCGCTGGAGAGTCTTGCTTGCTTGTTGAATGATGATACAACACCACATACACGTGTCCTGGTGTACATTCTTGATGATCTTTTCTTAGTGTACATTAGTGTCTACGTGCCGGATTAGTGTTACTTGATCGTGCTCGTACATTCTTGCTTGCTTGCTTGCGTGATGGCCATCCTGCATTTTTTGCAATTTACATGATATCTTGCGTGCTTGTTACATGCCTCGCTCTTGACAACATATTGCTCGTTATATTCTTGCTCTATCACGATCACTCTCTATCTAGCTTGTTTCATGCATCATGTTTTAATTTGTTTCATTCGTACATGCATATCATGACATTCATCGTGCTTACCTAGTTCTAAATTGTATCACTTATATCATTGCCCGCACATTGAGATATAAATCCTACTGGCTAGTTTGCTCATCCCCTACTTTTACCAATCTAGGTGACTATGAAGTCAAGAGGAAGAGCAAGTCGAGGATGGGAATGCGTCCGAGTGAAGAGCGTTCCAATTATGAGTCTATCTATAGTTAGTTTATTTTGAGTGTTAGAACAATGTAGTAGGAAGTGAGGTAGTTGTACTTTTGCTTTTATTGAGTCTTAGTCCTGTAATAGTTTCCATTTGAACACAATGAGTTGAGATTTGAATAAAAGATTAGTTGAGTTAAATATTTGGGGCCCTATGATATGTATGTTATTACCATTTAGTGCGTGCTAGCTAGAGGCTTATTTGCCGACTGTTCACGTCTCGAATTCTTCGAACTAATTTCCGCTGCGAATTCTCGGACGTGACAGTTTAGTGGTATCAAAGCCTAGGAATACCAAATAGGATATGTCTCAGGATTAGAGATACCTATGGAACCTAGGTCATGGAATTAAATATAGTACCTTGTGAGAATGGGTAGAGACTGAGATTATGTTAGCAAGAATTAAACACTCCTACCCATTGACTCATATAATGTATCTAGAGACATTAATTGGTTTCCATCCTTTTCTCAGGACCCTCATAACTCTTACACTCAACTGCAATGGCTCGTATCAGTGGCAAGTTATGCAAGAAACCGTGGCTGGTGGATTGACCCAGGCATTACAAAATGTAGTTCAGGCTGGAAATCAGGCTGGAGCTGTAAGGAATGGAGCAGTGATCTGCACGGAATTTAGGAGTTTAAACCCTCCTCGTTTCTCTGGATCCCCTGATCCGGCGAGGCAGAGAATTGGCAAGAGGAGATAGAAAGGATTTTCCAGGTGATGCAATGCACTAATAGAGAGAAAGTGGTACTGGCCACTTTCCAATTTACTAAAGATGCTCGAGCATGGTGGAAGGCCACCTCGGCCCACCTGCCAAATGTAGCTGAATTGGAGTAGGCTGGATTCCTGGAGATATTCCGGGAAAGTATTTCACTGAGAGAGTCAAGGAGAAGAAGGCAGTAGAGTTTGCCACACTAAACAGAAGGGATGTCCATGGCTGAGTATGAGGCTCAGTTCGCACGACTTGCTGTGTATGCCCCACATTTGGTGGGAACGAAAGATTAAGGCTACCATTTTATGGACGGGCTCAGGCCCATGTTCATTGAAAGGCTCGGACCACACAATATTCAAACTTACACTGAGATGGTCCAAAGAGCTCAGCTGGTAGAAGACACCATGGCCAAAGTGGAGGGCATGAGGGGCAAGGACAACTCCAAGCCAGTCTTCGTCAAGAAGGGAGCACCTAATATTGCTCCAACCTTTCGTAACAACAACGTCAACAACAACAACAAGAGGCCGAATGCTGGAAGAGATGCTGCGGGAGACAAAAGAGTCAAAATGGAAGGTAGGCAGTTGGCTGTGAACTGTAAATTCTGTGATAAACCAGGACACCGAGCTGAGGAATGTTGGAAGAAGCTCAGGGTGTGCTTGAGATGTGGTGGTCGTGACCACCGTATTCTTGACTGTCTAATGATGAAGGACCAACCAGGTAGAGCTCAGAATGCACCATAGCGTCAGGGACGCCTTAATGCTGTCATAGAAGCTGACCTACCCGAGGAAGGGGGTATGGTGGAAGGTACCATTTCCATACACTCTCAACCTGCTTTGTGCTTATTGATACTGGAGCTGCTTATTCATTTATTTCCACCACATTTGCTGCAACTCTACCTGTCAAACATGTCCCCTTGAAATCCAAGATCATTGTAGCCTCTCCACTAGGCTCAGAATCTGAACTCACTCACTACTTCCGAAATGTGAAACTATAATTGGAGGGCACAATCTCCCTGCCGACCTTATCTGTTTAGACATGAAGGGTTATGATGCCATTTTGGGTGTCGATTGGCTAATTAATATGATGCTGATGTAAACTGTCGCCATAGGAGGGTCACTTTTAAAAGACCAAACCTTCCAACTCTATCACTACTTGGCACCCGTTATCACAAACACCCTATCTTGATATCCTCCTTAAAGGCTTCTAAGCTGATCAACCAGGTTGTGATCCTTTCCTAGTTTCCGTTTGGCAACTGAAAAGATGAAACCGACCCTAGAAGACATTCCAATAGCCAGGGACTATCCTGATGTATTTCCAGAGGAATTACCTGGTATACCACCTGAGCAGGAGGTAAACTTCACCATTGAGTTACTCCCTGGGGCAGCCCCTGTTTCAAAAGCCCCGTACCGCATGTCCCCCGTTGAATTGCAGGAGTTGAAGAGACAGATCCAAGAATTGCTAGATCAAGGTTTTATCAGGCCTAGCACATCCCCGTGCGGAGCGCCAGTGCTATTTGTCAGAAAGAAGGACGGGACAATGAGGCTATGCATTGATTACCGTCAGTTAAACCAGTTGACAATAAAGAATAAGTATCCACTGCCCCGCATCGACGAGCTGTTTGACCAGATCTCCGGTGCACAATATTTCTCCAAGATAGATCTAAGATCAGGCTACCATCAACTAAGAATAAAGGAGAGGATATTCACAAGTCTGCATTCGGAGTAGATATGGTCACTATGAGTTCGTGGTCATGCCGTTTGGTTAACAAATGCCCAGCGGCTTTCATGCAACTTATGAACAATATTTATAGGCCATACTTGGACCAGTTTATAGTGGTGTTCATTGATGACATCCTCATTTACTCCAAATCCAAAGAAGAACATGAGGAACACTTGAAGGTTGCTTTACAAGTGCTAGAGATAATCAACTCTATGCTAAACTTAGTAAGTGTGAATTCTGGATGGAGGAAGTGTCTTTCCTTGGTCACATCATATCCAAGGAGGGAATCTCCGTGGATCCATCTAAGGTGGAGGCGGTAAAGAAGACTGGGAAAGGCCGACAACGGTGTCGGAGATTAGGAGCTTTCTGGGGTTAGCCGGTTATTATCGCCGCTTCATTAAAGATTTCTCAAAGATAGCTGTACCATTGACCAGGCTTACAAGAAGGAGAATCCATTCGCATGGACTGATGAATGTGAAGAAAGTTTCAGGGCATTGAAAGAGCACCTTACCTAGCTCACACGTACTGACCCTGCCAGTTGCTGGGGGTAGTTTTGAAGTATACACTGATGCATCCGGGATCGGCCTTGGCTGTGTGCTGATGCAAAATGGGAAAGTTATATGCTACGCGTCCAGACAATTGAAGAAGCACGAGGACAATTATCCTGTACATGATCTGGAGCTAGCTGCTGTAGTCTTCGCCTTGAAGATATGGCGTCATTATCTATATGGTGAGAATTCATTGTGTTTTCTGACCATAAAAGCTTGAAGTATCTGTTTTCTCAGCAGGACTTGAATATGAGACAGCGGAGGTGGTTGGAGTATCTCAAAGACTTCGACTTCACGATCCAATATCATCCAGGAAAAGCAAATGCTGTGGCAGATGCTCTAAGTAGAAAGCCAATGATCACATTGTCAAGTTAATGTTAGACAAATGGAAGTTATTAGAAGACTTCGCCAAGTTAAATATTGATGCTGACATCAAAGAAAAGGGATGCTTTGTTGCTAGTGTTAGAGCACAACCCACACTATTGGAGGACATCACAACACTCCAAGACAATGACCTTGTACTTGTGGAGATTAAGGCTAATCTGGACCAGAGGCCGGATTTCTCATTAACTGAAGATGGAAGGCTATTGTTCCGGGAATGAGTCTGTGTACCCGACCTTGCGGAGACAAAGAAAATGATTATGGATGAGGCTCACAAGACTAGATATACTATTCATTTGGAACTACCAAATGTATCAAGATTTGAAAAGAAGCTTCTGGTGGCCTAATATGAAGAGAGAGGTGGCGGAATATGTCGCCCATTGTTTAACATGTCAAAGGGTCAAGGCGGAACACTTGCGACCCGCAGGTAAACTGAAACCCCTAGAAATTCTGGCATGGAAATGGGAAGGTATAGGGATGGACTTTATATTCGGACTACCCAAATCTAGAGGTGGATTTGATGGTATTTGGGTTATAGTCGACCGCTTAACTAAGTCGGCTCACTTCTTTCCAGTGAAGAATAAGTGGTCAGTAGATGTTCTAGCCGCATTGTATGTGAAGGAAATAGTCATTACATGGAGTACCAGTGTCTATCGTGTTTGATAGAGACCCTAGGTTCACATCCCACTTTTGGAACGGAATGCATTACTCCTTGGGATCTAAACTAAACTTTAGCACGACTTTCCATCCACAGACATATGGTCAGACGGAGAGAACCAACCAGGTCATTGAAGATATGCTTAGAGCATGTGTCCTAGATTTTGGAGGTAGCTGGCACGAACACTTATCTCTGGTAGAGTTCGCTACAATAATAGCTATCAAGCTAGCATTCAAATGGCACCATTTGAAGCACTCTATGGCAGAGTTGCCGATCTCCAATATGCTGGTATGAAGTTGGCGAAAACAAATGTTAGGACCAGAGATGATAAGGGAAACCACAGAGAAGGTAAAGCTTATTAAAGGAAGAATGGCAGTGGCGCAGCAAAGACAAAAGGCATATGCAGATAACAGAAGGAGAGACCTAGAGTTTCAGGTGGGTGAACATGTATTCTTAAAGGTGTCTCCAGGCCGTGGGATCAGGTGTTTTGGCATTAAAGGCAAGTTGTCACCAAGGTTTGTCGGCCTTTCGAAATCCTCGAAAGAGTCGGCGAGGTGGCATATCGTCTCGCTTTACCACCACCAATGGACGGAATACACAATGTGTTCCACATATCCATGTTGAAAAAGTATGTACGAGATCCATGGCATGTCATAGAATACGAGCTTCTGGAGTTCAACAAAGACGGAACATATCAAGAGAAGCCAATTAAGATCGTGGACCGGGAACTGTGACAACTAAGGAACAAGGTTATTCCACTAGTAAGGGTTAGATGGAATCAACGCATGGATGAGGACGACACGTGGGAAACCGAGGAAGCAATGCGCAAAGATATCCCGAGTTATTCACAGTAAGTACGCCTCACTTGCCCAATAATTTTCTATACATGAATTGGGGACCAAATTCTCTTAAGTTGGGGAGGGTGTAGCACCCCGAAAATCTTAATTCAAGTAAATGGAAATAAATAATTTCCATAACATCAGAGTATTTAAAACATACGTATCATTATCGTATGTGCTAAAACACATCGGAAAATTACGTAAAAAATTATAATCAACCCCAAACATTATTACTAAATGTTTTACAAAGAAATTTTGTAACGAAAAATCATATTAGCCAAGTCTAAAGTGTTTCGCGACTTATTATCGTAATTCATGAATAAGTCGACAACCATTATCACATGTACTCGGATGAGTCAAAAATTAATAAAAAATCATATATGGACTTCAAATAATATCCTCTAATGACCCATCAAGAATTTGGGTCAATAAAATCATTGGACTAGGTTTAGAGTTATTGTGACTGATTATCTAAAATTAGGAAACAAGTCGGAAAACTGTTAACACGGAAATACAACGCAACCATAATTAAATAAAAATGTTAAGAGACTTCTAATATTATATTAATGACCCGATATCATAATGGGGCCAATGGACCACAATGGCCCAAAAATCAAATAAAGCTAGAAAATGCATGGAAATTCGTACCTCTAAATAGGCTGAAATTAGAAAGAGGCAATTTGAGTTGAATTGGGATGCAATCATGCATTCTTGGCAACCCAAATTCGTGCCTAACTATGTTGCAGGTTTCCTAAAGCCTCACAAACTCAAAGGGAGAAAGAAATCCTCAAAAAATAGGAAACTAACATGTCAAAACCGCAACTTGGCTTTCCTAGTCATAATAGGACTCCTAAACACCATGGTTGCTTAAATACTCTTCACCAAACCTTAGATGAGTTTTAGAACTTTCTAGGTCGTGTGGAGGACCTCTTGGTGGCTGAGGAGCTGTGGAACGACCACAAGAAGCTCTTCTTCTTCCCCTTCTCTTCTGTTGCGACCTGCACAAACCGCCCTCTTGAAGTCGACCAAAGGTGAGTCAAACCTAAACCAAACCTTGCAAGGCCTATACCCCTGGAAAGAGGGTCAAGTCTACGTTCTAACCCAAGTCGAATGCCCAAATTCCATGCAGTATACATGGAGTAGTAAGCGTTTTCCTCCAAGTGGTCTGAACACGGGTTTTCTGGAAAAATGGCACTTCTTCAACCCATAAGGTAGGTTTTCTCGGGCCAAACCCCAACATATCCTATACCAATGTGTAGAGCATCAAGTTAACTTTCATTTCCCACTGGTTTCATCGAATTACATTTAGTAGATTTTGAATTATAAGTTTTTGCCAAAGTCCGCACTGTTAGGGTGCTTCCCGTTCTTATATGTTGCATGTGTTTCAAGACCGAATTAGAGTAAACTCATAACATGAAAGTTATTCTACTAGTTGTCCTCGTCAGGTTTTGTGTTGAACGTTTTGTCTAAATCTCATTAGTTAGAGTTATAAGCATGGTAAGAGGTTGCTGGAGAAACTACGTCTTCATGTTTCACTTGTCTTCTACGTTTGTTTGACTTGATGAAAGCCTATCGAAACCATCATGGTTTTCTAATTCCGATTTACTGGAAGCACACTTGCATGTCTAGATTAGTTTAAAACTGGTTTCGTTATTTTTCATACCCTGTACAAATTGTTCTCTATTTTAGAAGCACCTTGTGTCAATATAAGGCAGTTCTGGACCGCAATCCAAGAACATGTCCTTTCTCTGTGACGTCAGGCACAACCCTGTGAAGGCGATGGCCCAATAGGCCGCGTTCTAAGGTCTTGTCGCGACAGCACCGACCGTCGCGTTCTGAAAGCGACGAAGCGCTCCGTCGCGACCTTGCTGCCTAATCTGACGCGCCCGTCGCGTTCCTCACATCACCTGTCGCGTTCTGGTCCCGACCTGTCGCGACCCTTATTGGGGTCTGTCGCGATCTGACCCCGGCCTGACAGCCCTGTTGCTTTCCTTATATGTACCTGTCGCGATCTCAGGGTTTTGCATTAACCCCCACTTACTTTCTTGCAAACCTAACCGCTATACCCGAGGTCTGGTTATATGATATTTAATGTGTGATTTCACATGTTTTGGGTCTGATCATTGCATGGTGATTATTTTAATGGCTTAAAAGTGATTAACCCATTTAAAAGCTTTAATTATATGAATGCTATTCTAATTGCTCCTTAAATGTTATGATCCATTCACCAAACTCATGATTTAATCTCTCCATTATTCTACCATGTTTAAAATGATAATTATTGTTCTTAAAATCTTGCAAACCCATGTGTAGTTAAATGCATTGTTCAATTCGTGCCATCATGTTAAGTGCTTTCCGCGAGATTGAAACTGATGGTTTGAGAATTGAGACACGCGTACATCACTACACACTTGCACATCTAGGCAACCCTTTTCTTGGGAAATTGGAAACTCTCTACTGGTCATCCGAATCGGTAGACTAGCGACCTTTTCACCAAGGCCTCCGTAAATCTCCTCTGACCATGGATTCCTACATGGCCGACGAGTTTGTTGTACCATTGAAGTTCCCTGGAGATAGTGTGCACTTCCTTTTTCTCTTCTTGTTCTCGGTGAGTGTGATTTACAATCTAGACCAAAGCCATTAATGTAAAGATTGAACTAAAGTATAAATCGTACCGTTATGCTTCTAGATTTATCTCTTGACCATTGTTATCATTGAAATCATGTTCATTACTTATTACTTGTTCCCATCATCATCATGAACATGACGTTACACATGCTTACTTATTGAAACTCTCATTGGTCATTATTAATGACTGTGGGTATCTACATTTAAAAATTTACATGAGATGCTGACAGGGCACGGCGTGTGTCCAAGGCCTCCAATCTAGCCCCAATGACGGCGAGTCATAGACATACTGTTAACAATGGGGTAAATGATTACTGGCGTTGCATCTGCGCTGGGAGTCTTGCTTGCTTGTTGAAGATAGATACAACAACACATACACGTGTCCTGGTGTACATTTTTGATGGATCTTTTCTTTGTGTACATTAGTGTCTACGTGTCGGATTAGTGTTACTTGATCGTGCTCGTACATTCTTGCTTTCTTGCTTGCATGATATGGCCATCCTGCATTTATTGCAATTTACATGATATCTTGCGTGCTTGTTACATGCCTCGCTCTTGACAACATATTGCTCGTTATATTCTTGCTCTATCACGATCACTCTCTATCTAGCTTGTTTCATGCATCATGTTTTAATCTGTTTCATTCGTACATGCATATCATGACATTCAACGTGCTTACCTAGTTCTAAATTGTTATCACTTATATCATGCCCGCACATTGAGATATAAATCCTACTGGCCTAGTTTGCTCATCCCCTACTTTTAACCATCTAGGTGACTATGAAGTTCAAGAGGAAGAGCAAGTCGAGGATGGGAATGCGTCCGAGTGAAGAGCGTTCCAATTATGAGTCTATCTATAGTTAGTTTATTTTGAGTGTTAGAACAATGTAGTAGGAAGTGAGGTATTTTGTACTTTGCCTTTATTGAGTCTTAGTCCCGTAATAGTTTCTATTTGGAACACAATGAGTTGAGATTTGAATAAAGGCTTAGTTGAGTTAAATATTTGGGGCCCTATGATAATGTATGTTATTACACATTTAGTGCGTGCTAGATAGAGGCTTTTTTACCGACTGTTCACGTCTCGAATATCGACTCAAAGTCTTCGAACTAATATCCGCTGCGAAATTCTCGGGACGGATACACAATGGGTTGCCAGAAGCCATTGGATCCAAGCCAACCCAGATGCATTCAGGTAACTTCTTGGAAACATCGAGTTTGGCATTGACTCGCGCCATGTTGTGCGCGCCATGCACAATGTGTTCTGTCCACATGAAGAACAGGGCCTATGCTCCCAGCTATGGAGCGGACCATTGGTTCATTAAAGAAGATTGTTGGGAGTTGAGGGAGCTCCAACCAGATGGGAACAACCGGCGAGTCTGTGTCTGGGAAGAAATCAAGTGTCCATCAGAAGAATCTAAATGGCCACCCTTGAACATACATGGCCTCCTTCAGGAGCACCTGGAGGAAGTCTTCACTGCTCTGAAACCTGATGAGAAGGTGGCGCTTGTCCTACATCTTGACCTATTGTGTTGTGTTGGGTAAATGTCCCACTGTGACGGCGGCCTTTGTATCAATGTGGATTGTTATAATCGTACCAGTATAGAGGGTCGTTACATGGAAGGGATCTTCCAAGTAATGTAGTGTACTGATCGGGAGAAAGTATTACTGGCTAGTTTCCAACTGAATAAGGATGCTAGAGCTTGGTGGAAGGCCACATCGGCCCATCTGCCTTACGTAGCTAATTTGGAATGGGAGAAGTTCCTAGAGATATTCCGGGGGAAGTATTTTTTTGAGAGGGTACATCAGAAGAAAGTTGCAGATTTTACTACACTTAAGCAGAAGGGAATGTCTGTGGTTGATTGTGAAGTTCAGTTTGCACGTCTAGCTCAGTATGCCTCACATCAGGTGGGTATAGATAAGTTGAAGGCTAACCGATTCATGGATGGACCTCACCGGTGTTCATTGATAAGATGGGATCTCTGAGCATCCATACTTATATGGAAATGGTCTAGCAAGCTCAGCTGGTTGAGGATACCAAGGCAAATCTAGAAAGCTGCATAGGGAATGTGTTGACTCTTTTATCTCCATGCTTTAATATATTTTGGTGATGACAAAACTTATTAGAATATTTATACATTTCATAGTATTTAAATGAGTTTGCCATAATATCATTTTGGTCGAGGATACCTCAAGGATCACCACTGTAAGTATTCCTGAAAATTTGAAGTCCATTAGAGAAGTCGAAGTTATATATCATTAAGGGTTTTACTCCGACTTCCAAGAAGTCGAAATCTTATACCGATTGATGACCAAAACTGAACTCACTCTGACTCCTCAAACGTTGAAGTGTGATATCGATTGTTGACCAAACTAGTCTAACTACGACTCTTCAAAAGTCAAGTATGGTATCGATTGTTGACCAAAACTAGATCCACTCTGACTCTTCAAAAGTCGAAGTGTGATATCGATTGCTGATAATTTCCATCATTGATTGTCTTATCATTTTTCAATTGTTGTATTAATTATTGGTCTTATGCGGACTTTTTTACAGTGGAAGTTTCACATTGATTATCATACCGATTGACCTTATAAATTATCGGCTGCATTTGCTAATTGATTGCTGCTTCACATATCGATTACTTAAGATATCAATTGTCTTACCGTTAGACATCAATTGCCTTCGACATCGATTGTCTTAAACATCGATTGCCTTTCACTGAAACATTGATTGCCATCTCATATCGATTGTCACATCGTTTGTCTTGCATAAATATCGATTGTGTTAGATATCGGTTGCCTTACCTTTAAACATCGATTGCATGTATGAATATCAATTGACTTTATCATAAAATATATATTATATTTATCAAATATTTTTCCTTGATGAAATCTTATTGATCATATTGCATATCTTATGATCAAATAATTTTCTGATAATACCTTTGATAAAATGTTTAAAGAATTCACAAACATGTTTTTAAATATCCTTAGTGTTTGAATATGTGAATTTCATCCTTCCCACCGTTTGGAGCACATCCTCTTAGATATGTATTATATTTGTCTATGGTGTGACTAGTCACGGGGCATAGCCCCATTACAGAAAATGCTTTACGGTTTACCATCTTTGTAACTAGTCTTCTTAAGATTTATATGGTGACAGTATGAGCATATCCTCTTTGGCATATCTTCTTGCAATATGACTTTTTGACTAACTACTATTTTCATGCAAAGTCTTCCAATGCTTTGCAAGATGACAAAAGGAACTTATCTTTCTGGAAGTACATCTTATGGTTCTAGCTAGCGTAAGTTGACTAACATGAAAGTTGTCTTATGACTTTTCTCTCTTTCTCTTAGAATTAAATATCTGAAGCTTTCCCGTAGTCATATGTCTCTACAACATAAGACTTTTGCGACTGCATGGAAATGAGCACCAATGAATGAGAGACTACATAGACTTCAACGGACACATCTGAAGATAGATGAAGTGCTTATAAATAAGAAGACGATGGCTATGAAGAAAACACACAAGTGAACCAAAAAATAAATACAGAAGCCTTCACAACCACTAGATGATCTATGCGCCCTCACTCCAAGTCCAGCTGCTCTGAGTTCCCCAAAGCTTCTTTTCTTTTCTTTTGAGAGCTTGTTGTTTCTTAGAGAGTAGCATTATAGCCTTATTCTTCTCTCTCTCAATTCGTGCCTCAGATCAAGCACTGCATTGTTGTGTAAGCTTGGTATAGGGGCCATCCCTTCAACTCTTCTTTAAGAGTGCTCCTCTTTTTGTGAGAAGAGAAGACTTGCTGTGGGTAGGTGGTTTGTTCCCCTTGTTGAAGGGAAGATTTGTTGCTACAGGTGGTTGTATTGCATCTTCGTAGGTTGGAGAGAAGCCTAGTGGGTACTGGATGTGTAAGTGTCCTTGAGGGGGAGTGTACCCTTGGTTAGTGAAATCCCAAGTAGTTTCGTGAGGACTAGACGTAGGACTCATGGTGATAGGAGGTCCGAACCAGAACTCCCCGAGGAAGAGAAGAATGGAGTTCTTTCTTTAACAGGAAAATTTATAGATATATTTTTAAGCAACCCATTAACCCCCCCCCCCCTTTGGGCTTGCAACCTAGTCAATAAGTGGTATTAGAGCTAGGTTTCTTCAAGCAAGTAGATCTCACGATCTGAAGAGCAAAGATTTATGGCTGCCCAAGGTTATGAAGAAGGTCAATCTATCAACAGGCCTCCACTATTCGATGGAGAAGATTACAACTACTGGAAGAAAAGAATGGAGTTCTTTCTTCAAGGTCTTGACTATCAACTATGGACAATAATAGAAGATGAAGATCTGATAGTCCTAAACTCCAAAGAGAACTAGACAAATGCTGACAGGAAAATGATGTCTCAGAACAGTAAGGCCAAGAGTATATTACACTGCTCACTAAGCAAGAAGGAATTTCACAAAATATCTACATGCAAGTCGGTCAAAGAAATGTGGGATAAGTTGAAACTCACCCATGAAGGGACAGATAAGGTAAGAGAAACTAGAATAGATAAATTGGTAGCGCAATATGAAAAATTCTATATGCATTCTGGAGAATCTATCTCCCAAATGTACAGTCGCTTCAATGACATTACAAACGGCTTGACTGGGCTTGGGAAAAGGTATGAGACAGGAGATATGGTGAAGAAAATATTAAGGGCCTTACAACCTTATGGACTCCCAAAGTTACAGCCATAGAGAAGCAAATGATCTCATGGCTATGTCGCTCAAAAAACTCATTGGGTCTCTAATGGCTCATGAGATAGACATGGAGAGACTGGGGGAAACCACCTTGAAGAAGAAAGTTAGCATGACATTAAAAATTGAAGAGCCAAACAAAGACTACGTCTCAACCAATGACAATAGAAGTATAGATAGTGAAGCAAAAGCCTTCCTACAAGATGTCTGCAAAGAATATTAGCAAAGAAGAAGCAATCTTCAGGAAGAAGATTCTACAGAAAAGACAACAAGAAGGCAGAACCTATCTGCTATGAATGTAAGTAGCCATGGCATCTAAGGATAGATTGTCCTAAGTTAAACAAGAAGGAACACAAGAAGGAAGAGCCATCTGGAAAATACAAGAGAAACAAGAAGAAAGCTATGGCTGATGCCTGGAACAATGAAGACAGCTCATCAGAAGAATCAAGCTCAGATGATCAAGAAGAAGAAAAAGCTCATCTTGCCTTTATGGCAAATCTTGATGATAAGGTAACCTCTGACTCTTCTTTTACTTCATGTTATGATTCTGATTCTGATAATTTGGAAGAAGCCTTCAATGAATTATATGGAAAATATAGAGATGTATGCAAACATTTAAAATCTATCAAGAAAAATTTTTCATCTCTCGAAATAACCAACTCTGACTTAAAATCCGAAATAGAACAACTAGAAAAATAAATTCAAGAATTAAAAAGAAAAATGAGTTGTTATGTGAAGATGTAAAAAGCAAAAATGAAAAAATACTACGTTTAGAAAGCCAGGAAATAATAATTAAGTCAAAGGAGGAAATAGAAATATTAACAAAAGACAATGGATATTTAACAACTACAATAAAAAAATTAACTAATGGAAGATCTTCATTAATACTAAAAGGTGCAAGAAGAGCGGGTAAGAAGAATTATGGAATTGGTTATGGACCACCAGAAAATAAAGAAATAGTTATATATCCTAAAAAATACCCATTACCAACATTTATAACTGAACAGGAACCTGATTACAAAACAAAAATAGAAAAAAATAGTAAAGTAAACAAAATATTAAATAATATTGCTTGTTGCACTCGTTGTAACAAACTGGTCATACTAAAAACACCAGTACAACTAAACACCTAAAGTGGATTCCAAAAGTAAGATTGTTGAAGCTAACCCGTTAGGACCCAAAAGAACTTGGGTACCTAAATCTCTTGATCTGATTGCAGAAGAGCCTCAGAGCATCAAAATGGTATCTAGACGGTGGGTATTCAAGGCATATGACTGGTAACAAGAAACTGTTTTCATCAATCAAGACTGACGAAGGAATAGTAACATATGGAGATAATGGAAAAGGTTAGTAATTGGTTGTGGATTAGTTGGAAGCAAAGATAAGACAATAATAGATGAAGTACTTTGTGTTGAACGTCTCAAACATAACTTGATTAGTATAAGTCACTTATGCGACAAGGGTCATCAAATTAAGTTTCAAGAATCCAAGTGTTTGATCATCAAAAAGGAATAATAGTTTTCGAAGCCTACAGAGAAAGAAATCTTTATGTTTTATGTTTGGAAGATCTAAAAGGTCAAGATGTATGCTCGGCAGCAAGCAAAGAGAAAAATGCAGAACTTTGACACAGATGATTAGGTCATGTCAGTCTGGATGGAATCAGAAAGCTCATCAAGCATGACTTAGTGGAAGGCTTCCCAAAGATTAACTCAAGATATGATAAAATATATGAACCATGTGCGAAGGGAAAACATGCCAAAACATCCTTCAAATCAAAATCAATTGTCACCAAATCCAAGCCTTTAGAACTACTCCACATGGATTTATTGGACCTATGAGGACTATTAGTCTAGGTGGCAAAAATTTGGATTGTTATTGTTGATGATTTCTCAAGATATAATGGGTCTCATTTCTAGAACACAAGGATGACACTTTTGAAGCATTTGTCAAGTTCAGCAAGTTAGTTTAGAAAGATAAGAAGTTCAGTCTTATAAGCCTTCGATCAGATCATGGAGTAGAATTTTAGAATGATAGGTTTGCAAAATTTTGTAATGATCTAGGAATCGAGCACAATTTCTCAGCACCAAGAACCCCACAACAAAATGGAGCAGTTGAGAGGAAAAATAGAACATTATTGGATATGACAAGAACCATGCTATCTGAATACAAGTTGCCAAGATATTTTTGGGCAGAAGTAGTTAACATAGCATGCTACATAATAAATAGAGCAATGGTAAGGCCTACATTAAAGAAGATAACATATGAGTTGTACAAGAAGAAGAAGCCCAAGATCAGTCATCTCAGGATATTAAGATGTAGCGAACCTGGATATTATGCCCGATAAGACTCCATATCCTGTTGAATGTGGAGCCCGAACTCTGAAGCAGATCTCATAAGGGTCAGGTCGCGGGGGTCAAGGGGGCAGCGCCCTTGCGGGGGTCTCCGGGGGCAGCGCCCTGGAAGCTAAATTTGGCTAAGTGTTGCAGGCGGACTCAGCATTCGACTGCCACAGCCGAAGTCAGAAATGAAGCAGTCGATTGAATGATTCGACTCATGTAGTCGAATGTCAGATGTGAATGATTCGACTCATGCAGTCGAATGTCAGCATGAAGGATTCGACTCATGCAGTCGAATGTCAAATGTGGTGGATTCGACTCATGCAGTCGAATGTCGTTCTGAGGCGATTCAGAGACAGGACCCTTTTGCCCTTGTGTGACTCGATTGTGGCGCCTTCCTCTCTAGTATATAAAAGGGGGTTTTGTCTCTTTGTATGTAAGAGTGTTTATTGCAGAAGAAGTATTGAAAGCTGCTGTGGCCGTGGACGTAGGAAGGCTTCTTGCCTCCGAACCACGTAAAAATCTGGTGTTCCTGTGTTCTTCTTCCTACCTCCTTCTATCTCTCTCTGGTATCTACGAGTAGGTAGTGTGAGAGAGTTGTCGTGGTCTGTAGCTTTGTCTCCCCCAACATATCCATGTCCGCCTCCCGTGATCGGACCGGAGTCTTGCAAGGATATCACACACGTGTCCAGTAAGAATATAAAAGACAACCATGAGGAGTATAGTATACAAGAAAGTACAAGTAATTATACTCATTCCACAAATTAGATTGTCCCAATACATTATTACATGTCCAAGAGAAAAGTACAACTACTTGGGGCACCCCAAGGGAGCAAAATTCACACTAAACACGACTACAACTCATCTGCTGGTGGTATAAGTCTGCCACAACGTCTTTTCAAGTCAAACACAAGGCAAGCCCTAAAAAGAGCTGTAGGGGAGTGAGCCACAATAAGTCACAGGCTTAGCAGGAACCTCCCAAAAACAACCACAACTAACAATTGAAGGAAGTAACAAGTCCTCAACCCCTAAGGGTTTCACTGACAATGCTACCTGAAGCACTACAAAAGTAAAACGTATGACAATAAATATAACAGAACTGCATTAAGTAAGAACACACTAGTTGTCATGGTTTACAAGAACTAAAAGAAGTAACAGGACTAGTGTAGACACACCAGTCTGCCACGACAGTTGAAAGAACCACGCCGCAAACCATATAGACCAACCACTGACAGACAGTAACGAGACTGATAGCAAAGAGCCAGTCCCTCACAAAACGAACGAGTGAAGCAAGGCCACACAGGCTAACAACCAACGAAAGGTAATGGGGCTACCCACAATAGAAAATACATCGAAGGACTACCCACATAGGGGTACAACACCACAAATGGAAGGTCACACAATGCGACTTCCATAGAAACTGAACTACCTCAATAGTTGAAAAGGCTAGCACATTGCGTGCCACAACAGCCAACAACCCACACAGGGTATAGGTACCTAAAGCCACGTGGTACCATGACAAACCACCACCACACACAAAATCATAACACAACTGTACCTCCTACAAGGCACACTACAGTGAGTCAAACCACAATCGGTGAGTCACAACTGCTAGCAAAGCACAAGTCGGAGAGAACGATGCCACCACATGGGAACGGACTACTGTTCATGACGCCAATATCCAACTCGAACAACACAAACAAAAGAACTATCTCCCAGTCTCGCAGTCACAGATGAAAGGTCTAACTGCCGCTTCACAACACACAGTAAAGGCAAAGAATAGTGGAGACCAACCAACACCACACAGCTGCAGACCCATGCCTAGCACCTTTAAAGACTCTAGCCTAAACTCTCTAAAGTGAGGCACTGGAAAACGGACTAGCTGGGGCCCAGTACGTCTACTGGTGTCCGTACCCCCAACCACGAGGGCACTACAAGTAACCGCACACTGACAAACACGAGTCGCAACCCTCTGTTGTCTTTCCCTCATCCAGACGTACAACTCAAACACAGGAGTGAGGGTGTCCAGAAAAATGACACAAACCTCGACGGTACACACAATATCGAGACAAACCTCGAGCACTAACGTACCTTGCTCACACAAAACCTGGGGTACCCGACTAGAGAGGCATTCCGGAATAGGCGCCGGACCACCAAACTCGGCAAGCACACATACCACGCCGATCACTGAACACAACCATAAAACTTATACCACGATACATAAACCATAATCAGCTCGTCACTGGTCACCACGTGAGCTCCAAGCAACTACACACTGCTAAAGACATAAACTACATTACAATCTTCTCTTTCATTGGTCATTTCATGACCTCCATAGCAACACATCACTATGCAGATAAACCACACATATATTTCTTAAAACATGCTTAACATGATTCACATAACCATTAACCTAAACATGCTTTACTAATCATTAATCAACTCAGAACAACTTAAAATACCGTAAATGACCTGAGCTAGGTCCATACAAGAACCTCATTGCCCAAGGCTCAACCACTTATTTCGGACAGAAGAACGCGATGTGGGCCATTGTCGCGATAAGAACGCGAAAGCCCGACAAATCGCAATCGCACACCAGAACGCGACAGCGTCTACCGTCGCGTTAAGAACACGACGGTCCGACAAACCACAAACCCACACTAGAACGCGACGGAGTCTACTGTTGCGTTAAGAATGCGACGGCTTGACAGACCGCATTCACAAACCAGAACGCGACGGGGCCAAGGGTCGCAACCTGAACGCGATAGCCTGACCCGTCGCCTTCTCAGAAAGAAACCCTGCACTCTGATTTTCACACAGAAACCAGCTCAAAACCTCATTTCCATGCATACCAAACTTCTACAAATCAATTACACTATACAGAAAACACTACATCTATACACATTAAAATGCTTCGAATCAATCAAATAATGCAATAAAACAAGGAAAGTCCCTACCGATAAAAAGAACTTACAGAACGAGGCTCAATCGGTGCTCTCCACACTCCGAGCATCTTCTATGCAGCAAAACCACGTCGAAACACAAGCTCCAAAGCTGACGTCGCCGGACAATTGTCACAACAACCCTCTCCCCGGTCGAACAGAGCTTCCCCCTCTATTTTGGATGGGGGCCAAACTTATCCCAAACCTGAAACAAGAATGCGACGTAGCATCCTGTCGCCTTTAGAACGCGACACACCTAACCGTCGCCTTCTAAAAACTCTCCATGACACGCGTCATAAAGGCGGTGCGGAGAACCTGACGCATGTGACCGTCGCGTTCAAAACGCGACGCCCCACCCTGTCGCGTTCACAACCAGTGAACCTGTGGATTGTTTGGGCTAAAACCTTCGGCCCACAATACCCACAGAACGCACGGAGGCCACGACCAGGGCTCAACGACCCCACATTGGTCATGAGCACCACACCAGAACTAATATACACAAATCCAAACGGCCACAACGTTACATTACTATCACTTAAAAAGGAATGTCATCCTCGACATTCAAAATGACCCACGGTAAGTCGGACTATCACCTAAAAAGGAATAAAACCATATACAAAACAAGTAGAGTACATTTCCTCTGCATTTGCCTTTCAAACCATTCTACGCTGACTAACTCAGTTTGTTCATTTCTGTGCCGGTTCTACTTTCTCTTTTCTCTTTAATTCTTTTCATAACTGCTCTGCTCTATTAACTCAATCTGCCTTTCTTTTTCTTTTAACTATAGACAATTCTACCTTGCTGTTGGCGATTTATCTCCTTGAACTCAACCTACTTCCACATTTTCCTGGCTGTGTTTGCAACATTGCTTTCTGTACCGCTTCATTACTTAAAACTCTTTACCATACACTGCCACTCTTAACTGCTCTGCCTATTAAATTGTCTTCAAATTACCGATTTCTTGGTGCTTTTCTTTATCGGGCCTATTATTGACAACTGTTATTCTGCCTGGCCTTTATTTATATTCTCAACTGTTAATTCCTTGAAGAAAACCAAAATATCATATCTGAATTTTCTGCCTCTGTATATCAATTTGGTTGTACTGCTTTAAATTCCATATCTTGTTAAGAACCATTGCCTCTTCAATTAGCTATGCAAAAACCTCGAATTCTTTTTCAAAACACTTCAGCTTCTGATGACCTGGAGTCTTGAATATGTTATGCTTCCTCTGCGCACTGCTGATTACTTAAATACTTGCCAAATGTTCATAAATTCTGCCTTCACTATTACCTTTAATTCTCTTATTTCCACTACTACTCTAACTCTAACTGAGCTGACTTCACTGTTATCAAATCATCTTACCAATAAATACCACAGAAAGAAAATACTGAATTCCTATGCTGCTTTCTGTAATGCTTCAACTTTATCTGTGCACACTGAATCTGACATATTGCTACTGATATGCTTTACCCTTTAGATACTTACCTTACTTCAAATAATATTCTCTAATTGACTCAAACAAACCAAAATCATAACTCTTCACAATTTCCATTCTCATTGCTGTGACATTGTAACTCTCTTATCGGGAAACAAAACTGCTCAACTAAACCTGCACCATATTTACCTTCAATTTAGCAAAACTCTTTCTCAATCAGGTGCCATCTGACCAAATACTTTACTGCTTAACTGATTACACTTTCCATTCTATATTTACAATATACTGACTTTAACATTCTAATTCCATACATTTCTACTCTTCCCGTCTCTATTCCCATAACTTTAATCTGCATACTATTCTTTAACTGATCTACTGTAGCTTTTACATCAAACTCTGGAAATACCTTATAATAAAACTCTTCTGTTTACCTGAATCACTTTCTGCACACTGCTATATAAACTCTTTCTAAACATATCTAAATCATCTGACTATATCACTCTATAACCTGCGACATTTTGTCTTCCTCTAATTAATAACACTGAGCTTAAACTATCTGACAATCATATCGAATATAATACATCTTTGCTTAAGACTTCCCCTAATCATCCCTTATCTGACTAATCTCACTGCACCACCTACACTGTGACCTTTCTTAACACCCAATATCTTTCACTATAACATTGCTAAAACCAGAATATGAATACCCTTTTCTTAGACACGATAACCTGCTCTACCTGATTCCTCTGTTCTACACAGGTACTTTACAATCTCAGTATCTGCCTTTTCAAATTACCTTACTATAATGCTTATTCTAAGAACTGGAAATACCCTTGTACAACTTACTCATTAATATTCCTTTCATTCTAACTTTACTTTATTTATTTCACAATCTGCCTTTTTGTTCTACTCAACTTGACATTCCCATATCAGTTTCTTAACTACTCGTCTCTCCTTTTCATTATACTGCCCTCAACTACTAAATATTACTGATCTGATCTTTAACACTACGATTTGGTGAAGAATCCTTATGTTGAATTTTCACAAACTGCCACTTACCAATTGAATGTCTTTACTTCAAATTTGTCAAAAACATTTAGCTGAACCTGATCTTCTTTCAGTCTCTCTGCACCCAAATGCTCACCACTGCATACACTTATGCTGATATTTATATCAAACTCTTGTTACCACCATTACTTATAGTAACATTACTCTCAAACTTTCTTTGCAATAACCATTTTAATTATAAAACACATTACCTCTGCTATCGCAAACACTGCTCCTCTGCTTACTATACCTTTTCTAATTGATCTATCCACTTAACAATTCAAAATTCCATATCACTAACCACATTAACATCCAAGAAACTTCTTAAACTTATGAAACACAATCTCAGACATATCATTACCTCTGTTGAATTCTCAATCACAATCCTTTCATCTAACATCTTTAACGCCCACTATTCCACACTGTAGTACTGTTCCCACTGTAACCTATTACACAACTATCTCTGCAATAACTCCTCTTATACATATACCACAATCAGTACCTTATACCTGTCTCTGCTATTCTCTACCTTTGTTAAAACACATTCATAACATTAAATCATATCTTTCTCAGAAACAAAACTCTATCTTAGATTATCACAACTAACTTACCAATTCCCTCAATTTTCCACAATTGAAACCTCTATACAATCATACCTTTCTACAATAGCCAACTTACTAGCGTAACTCAAACCACTATACCATTACCAACCACACCATATCTCTTCCATCACTAACATCTACCAATCTGACAAACATAGGCACCCAATCCACATGACAAAAACTCACGTAAAAACCACAGTAAAATCACACAAAACCATAGACTAACTACCAGCAGTGGACATTAAACCATGTCTTGGGACATTGTAACCTCAATGTCTTTTCCTATTCTAACTGGACCATGCTCTGATACCAACTGTAGCGACCTTGGATAATTGTGCCCAATAAGGCTCCATATCCAAGTCCGCCTCCCGCGATTGGACCGGAGTCTTGCAAGGGATATCACACACAAATGTCCAGTAAGATATAAAAGACAACTACGAGAGTATATATACAAGAAAGTACAAGAATAATATACTCATTTCCAAAAAATTACATTGTCCCAATACATTATTACATGTCCAAGAGAAAAGTACAGCTACCTGGGGCATACCCCGAGGGAGCAAAGCTCACACTGAACACGACTACAAATCATCTGCTGGGGTACAAGTCTGCCACAACGACGCTGCAAGCCAAACACATGGCAAGCCTGAAAAGAATTGTAGGGGAGTGAGCCTCAAAAAGTCACAGGCTCAGTAGGAACCTCCCAAAAACAACCACAAACCAACAATTGAAGGAAAGAACCAAGTCCTCAACCCCTAAGGGTCTCACTGGAAATGCTAACTGAAGCACTATAAAAGTAAACGTACTAACAATAAATATAATGGAACTACATAAATAAGACAGACTAGTGTCACGTTTACAGGACTAAAAGAAGCAACAGGACTAGTATAGACACACCAGTCCACCATGACAGCTAAAAGAACCATGCCATAAACCATATGATCAACCACTGACCGACGGTAACGAGACTGACACAAAGAGCTAGTCCCCCACAAAAATGAACAAGTGAAGCAAGGCCACACAGGCCAACAACCAACGAAAGTTAATGGGGCTAACCACAGAGGTTAGTCCACCACAATACCCACAATAGCAAGCACATCGGAGGACTACCCACACAGGGTACAACACCACAATGGAAGGTCACACAACGTGACTTCACAGAAACCGACCACCTCAACACTTGAAAGGCTAGCAACTGCATGCCACAACAGCCAACAACCCACACAGGGTACAAGTACCTAAAGCCCGAGGTACCATGACAAACCACCACCAACACACAAAAAACCGTAACACAATTGTGCCTCCTACAAGGCACACCACACCGAGTCAAACCCAACCGGTGAGTCACCATCATAAGCCACAACCGCTGGCAAAGCATGAGTCGGAGAGATTGACGCCACCACACGGAATGGCTACTGGTTCATGATGGTAGTATCCAACTCGGACATCACAACACAAGAACTACCTCTCAGTCTCGCAGTCATGGACGAACGGTCCAACTGCCGCTCCACAACCATACAGTAAAGCCAAAGAAAAATGGAGACCAACCAACACCACACTTGCAGACCACACAGCTGCAGGCGCATACTTGGCTCCTTTAGAGACTCTGGCCTGAACTCTCTAAACTGAGGCACTGGAAAACCTAGACTAGCTGGGGCACAGTACGTCTACTGGTGTCTGTACCCCCAACCACGAGCACACTACAAGAGACGCGCACCCACAAACACGAGTCGCTGCCCTCTGGCATCTTTCCCTCAGCCGGATGTACAACTCAAACACAGGAGTGAGGGTGTCTGGAAGGACAACACAGACCTCGACGGTACACACAGTACCGTGACAAAACCCCGAGCACTAACGTACTGGCTCACACAAAACCTGGGGTACTTGACTAGAGAGGCATTCCGGAATAGGCGCCAGACCATCAAACTCGACAAGCACACAAACCACGCTGATCACTCAACACAACCATAAAACTTATACCACGATCACAAACCATAATCAGCTCGTCACTGGTCACCACGTGACCTCTAAGCAACTACACACTACTGAAGACATAAACTACAATACAATCTTGCCTGTCATTGGTCATTTCATGACCTCCATAGCAACACATCACTATGCACATAAATCACACATATATTTCATAAAACATGCTTAACATGATTCACATAACCATTAACCTAAACATGCTTTGCTAATCATTAATCAACTCATAACAACATAAAATACCCTAAATGACCTGAGCTAGGTCCACACAAGACCCTCATTGCCCAAGGCTCAACCACTTATTTCGGACAGAAGAACGCGACGGGGGCCGCTGTCGCGATAAGAACGCGAAAGCCCGACAAATCGCAATCGCACACCAGAATGCGACAACGTCTACCATCGCGTTAAGAACATGACGGTCCGACAATCCACCACAACCAGTGACGGAGCCAAGGGTCGTGACCTGAACGCGATAGCCGGACCCGTCGCCTTCTCAGACAGAAACCCTGCACTCTGATTTCACACAGAAACCAGCTCAAAACCTCATTTCCATGCATACCAAACTTCTACAAATCAATTACACTATACAAAAAGACAACTACACATCTATACACATTAAACATGCTTCAAATCAATCAAATAATGCAATAAAACAAGGAAAGTACCTACCGATAAGAAGAACTTACAGAACGAGGCTCAATCGGTGCTCTCCACACTCCGAGCGCTTCTATGCGCCAAAACAACATCGAAACACAAAGCTCTAAAGCCGATGTCGCCAGAAATTAACCGCAATCCTCTAATCGGTCGAACAAGCTTCCTGCTCTATTTGGACGGAGGGCCAAACTTATTCCAAACCGGAAACAAGAACACAACATAGCATCCTGTCACCTTCAGAATGCGACGCACCTAACCGTCGCCTTCTGAATACTCTCCATGCCTTGCGTCACAAAGGCGGTGCCGAGAATGCGACGCATGTGACCGTCGCATTCAAAATGCGATGCCCCACCCTGTCACGTGCACAACCAGTGAACCTGTGGACTGTTTAGGCTAAAACCTCCAGCCCACAACACCCACACAACGCACGTAGACCACGACCAGGGCTCAACGACCCCACATTGGTCATGAGCACCACACCAGAACTAATAAACACAGATCCGAATGACCACAACGTTACATAAGATGCCACGCCCCGATATTTAGCAGCGGAAAATAAACGTCGAGAGCGTGAACGATACAAGTTTGAGTATCACAGTCGAGTAATCTAGAGCAACAACAAGTATAAAAAAGACTTGAGACAAAAATATTGCCAGCTAAATACTCTTTATTTCATTTCATTAGCTAGTTTAAAACCTTACATAATCAGAGCCAAACATAGGGCCCCATATTATATCTCAAAGTACATAAGACATCAAGAAAAGTAATGTATCTATTATAGACTCTATAAATTCTAGTCTTCTTGGCTGACATGACAGGTACACTCGAGGCTCGTTACTCTTCCCCGGTCCCATCATTTTCCAATTCTTCATAATCATTGCCTGAAAAGATCAAGGAAAGCAGATGTGAGTGAACTAGCACCCAGTAGGATTTATATCTCATGGTGCAGGCATGCTTTACGGAATTAATCATGTTAAAAGGTAAGATGTCACGCCCTGACATTTAGCAGTGGAAATACATATCAGAATGTGTGAGCGATACGAGTATGAGTATCACAGTCGAGTAATCCAGAGCAATAACTAAGTATAACCAAAGACTTGAGACAATAATATTGCCAGTCAAATACTCTTTATTTCAATTCCATCAGCTAATTTAAAACCTTACATAAACATGGCCAAACATAGGGCCCGATATTGTATCTCAAAGTACATAAGACATCAAGGACAGTAACCTATCTATTACAGACTCTATGAGTTCTAGTCTTCTTGGCTGACATGATAGGTACACTTGAGGGATTCGTCACTCTTTCCCAGTCCCATCATTTTCCAGTCATTCATAATCATTACTTGAAAAGATTAAGGAAAGCAGGTGTGAGCGCACTAGCGCCTAGTAGGATTTATATCTCATAGTGCGGGCATGCTTTACGTAATTAATCATGTTAACAGGTAAGATGCTATCATGCAATACTCATGACAATAACGATAGTGACAAATCCAAGCTATACAATGTAGAAGGACGGTTCAGTGACAAATTCCAAGACAGTTCTCATGTCAGACGGAACAATTAACAATAAGAAGGATGGACAGTATGATCATTATTATGGAAGAGATTCAATATACATATAGCAAGTACAATAGATATCTCAAGTTGAATTCTCTAGAATTCCAGTGAACAATAAATATGTGTTCAATAACGATGACATGTACAATAGATTTGGCCATTTACTTATAACAGTTCAATCAATCAATTAATCATTCAATAACAGTGTGGAAATTACCCAGATCAATTTTGCATTCAAAGGTGATTGCCAGACACCTCAATGGATGATAAACTCTTGTGATTTATAGTATTTCGGGTGCTCCTCCCAGGACCAGACTGGGTCCTATTTGCACAGACATGGTTATGAAACTGAAGTTCCAATAATTTCGAGTAATTCCATTCATTCATTTATGGCCAATACAAATTTCCAATCAATAGACAGTATGAGCTAAAGATCATGCCAATGATTATAGAGAACAAGGTAGGTGGACATGATCTTGAGTAAATTTTGGCAGCATAACGACTTAATTACTTAAGTTCAATCTTTACAATTAATGGCTTGGTGTCAATGGGAAAAATCACTCTCACGAGAAGTAGATAAGAATAGAAGTGCATTCTATCTTTTGGGTACTTCGATGGTACAACCAACTCAGTGTCCATGAGAATTACAGAGGTCTTAAGAGAATGGTCACTAGACTGCCGGTACGAAATGAATGGCTGTGAGTTTCCAATCCCCCAAGCTTGGGCTGCCTATATGTGCAATGTGACGTGTAGAACGTGTCTCAATCCACAATCCATCGATTTGAAACAAGGCAGAAAGCTCATAATAATTAAGCGTGACATGTATGCAATTTAATCTATCACATGGTTGCTGTAATTTTAGCATATAACACTTTTCAGTTATGAACAAGACAGAGTATGATCATAGCACATATCAATCACATGATAGATATAATCAAACAATCATTAAGAACACTTAGAATATATGTTCATATTCTTATAGATTTCATGTAGGTTGATCACTTTAGGCCATTGCATAATATATGACATGATATGACAGTGGGAATGCATATGATTAATTGTACATCTGAATAACACAGTCCGAGTTGGTCTTTAAATCGCGATGGACACAGTCATCACACTTCAAAGGACCGTATACAGTCGAAACATGACTCTGTGCAAAGTGGTTAAATCGCGACAGACCTACCCATCGCGTTCAAATCACGATGGGTCAGATCATCGCCTTTCAGGCAAGAATCGATTGTCAGGTCAATTGTCCAATCAGGAATGCGACGGTCCCATCTGTCGGGTTCATAATGCGATAGATCGATATGTCGCGATGACGTTTGAATTGCGACGTTTTGATACGTCGCGTTCAAGAGTTGACTTCAAAATCTAAATATAAAATAGACAAAAAACTTGGGCGGGAAAAAGTCCAAATCACGACGGCTGTTCAAGAAGGGTGCTGAAACCCATGCAACGCATAGTTTTATGTGTCAAGGTGGACTGGTCAAACATCAAAACACGATAGAGTGGTCTTTCGCCTTTATCAGAATCGCAACGTATATGTACGTCACGTTTAGGCAAAGAGAAACGCAACATCTGGAGTCGTCGTGTTCTTGGATCTTGCCCGAAACCCAAAAAAATGTTGCAATCCTTCATGATAGACTTATAACTTGAAATCTAGCGATTTTTTGACAAAACTATGAACATGAAAAGTGTCGAGGACAACAAGTAGAAGAGAACCACGATTTGGTTTGACCCAATTCAGCCTTGGTTTGCATGAAAAATAGTAAGAACACATAAAGCCCTAAACTTGCGCGACTCTTGGAAAACGCTTAATACGACTCACTTGGTTCATAAAAATTAGGGAAAATACATACAAATGAAACTAGATTCGATGCTCTTTCCATTGGTATGTGCAATGTTTACTTTAAGCTCGAGAACACCTACCTTTGAATGGATCTAAGACAGGTCGCAACAGAGCGAGGTTGGGGAAGAAGTTTGGGTTCTTGGCCGATCTCCTCCCCTCCTGGTGCCCTAGCTCACCTCCTTACGACCCCAACACAATGGTGAACGTTCCCAACTAGTCTTATGAAGATTATTTATATGATTAGGGTTAATTTCAAGTCCTAAAGAGACTAGGAAAGAGGTTGTTGGTTTTGGCTTGGCCCCTTCTATGTTTTGGGGATTCTACTCCCATTTGTAGTAAGATTGCCATTAGGAAACCTCCTAATATGGCTGGGTATGAATTTGGTTGCCTTACATGGCTAATTACCTTTGTTTTAGCCCTAAATTGCCCTTTCCTATTTTCTGCATAATTATGGTTACGAATTTTTGGGTTTTATGTGATTGGGTTTTGTTCTTTGGACCAAATAGAGTTGTCTTGGCCCAATATAATTTAAATAGTTGATTTCACTCTTTGGGAATTTAACCATGAATGTTATTTTATTTCTCTTCAACATTTTATTCATTTGCTATTTTCCTTTAATTTTAAATTATTAAATTTCCGGGCGTTACATTCTCCCCCACTTAAGAAAATTTGGTCCCCAAATTTATACATGATGGTATCATATCATACCTGAGAATAATTCTTCGTGATTTTTCATCATCCTTTCTTCCGATTCCCAGGTAGCATTTGTAATCCCTTCCCGATTCCATTGGACCTTCACCATAGGTATGGTACGATTCATGAGTCGTTGTAACTTTCGATCCAATATCTGGATCGGTTTCTCTTCATAAGTTAAGTCTTCTCGAATCTCCAACTCCTCATGGTGAATCACATGGTCAGCATCGAACACGTACTTCCTCAGCGTGGATATGTGGAAGACGTTGTATACATTTGCTAGTTGTGGAGGTAGTGCAAGTCTGTAGGCTACCTGACCAACCCTTTCGAGAATTTCAAAGGGGGCCGATAAATCTAGGACTCAACTTTATCTTGATCCCAAATATTTGAATTCCCCTTGAAGGTGAGACCTTCAAGAAAAATGGTCACCAACTTGGAATTCCAACTCTCTCCACCGTTTGTTTGCACAGCTTTTCTGCCTCACTGTGCTATCTTCAGACGTGCTCTAACAATTTGAACCTTCCTAACAGTCGCTTTGACTAAGTCGGGTCCAACCCATTGGTTTTCTCCAACCTCCTCAACAAAAGAGGTGATCTACAACTCCTGCCATATAAGGCCTCAACGTTGCCATTTTGATGCTTACTTGATAGCTATGTTATATGCAAACTCAATTAGAAAAACTGGTCATTCCAGCGTCCCCTAAAATCAAGCACAAGGGCACGGTGCATGTCTTCCACTATCTGATTGGTTCTTTTAGTTTGTCCATCATCTGAGGATGGAAGGCAGTGCTAAAGTTTAGTTTGGTGCCCAATGCTGCTTGTAGCCCTTTCCAGAAGTGTGAGGTGAATTTGGGTCCCGGTCAGATATTATGGTGGATGGAACCCCATGAAATCTAACCACTTATTTGACAAAAGTGCAGCCAACACATCTACTGTCCAGGTGCTCTTAATTGGCAAGAAATAAGCTGACTTAGTCAATCGGTCCACTATCACCCATATTGCGTCTAGCCCTCCTCTAGACCTTGGTAGTCCCATGATAAAGTCCATACTGATACTATCCCACATTCATTCTGGGATGTCTATTGGTTGTAATCCTCCTGCAAGCCTGAAATGTTCGACCTTGACTTGTTGGCAGGTTAAACAATGTGCCACGACGTCGACCACATCCCTCTTCATATTCGGCCACCAATAAGATCTTTTCAGGTCTTGATACATCTTCGTTGATCCGGGATGAATGGTGTCCTTCGACTCAAGAGCTTCTTTCCACACTTTCATTTTGAGGTCGTCTAGGTCTGGTGCACACGTTCTGCCTTGGAATAACATCCTTCCGTTATGTGCCAGAGAGAAATCTGGTCTATGTTCTATTCTCTTTAATATCAACTAGGAAAGGATCTGCTCCTTACTTCTCTTTGATGTTAGTTAGTAGATCGGACTGTACTTTGATATTAGAAATCATCACTTGTTTCTCCTTCTTTCCCATGTCTAAATTCAGACCTGTGATGTGAGACCCCGAATTTTTTGACATTTTATATTGTGCATGCGATATTTACCTGTCATAAATATAGTGCGTGTATTAAAACTTTGCATATTATAATTATTAAATTGTTCATGTGCATTGCGTGTATATATATATATATATTTTCGTGAACATAAGTAATTAGCTATTTTGTATATGATGTACTTATTTAAATACTATACATGTTGTATTACGTAATGCTGCGCATATAGTATGAAGTACTACCAAGCATCTTGTAAGCATATGTGAGTTTACTTCTGTACATGTAATATATTTAAATGTGCATGTATTATCTAATGGTTGAGGTGCATATTGTATTTATATATTCCATGCATATTTACTTATTATGATGCATAAATGTATATATATATGTCCATCTGTGCGGATGATAATTATCTATTTCTAGGCATGTTAAATTGTTTATAGATATATAGTACTTAATAATATGGTGCATATATAATATATCAAAATATTATAAGCATGCTATATTTATGTAAATCCATGCATGCTGTATTTAATTATGCTTTGTACATGTATAGATGTATATGTTTAACGTTGTGCATATGATATCTACTTATTTCAATACCCATTAAATTATTTATGACATGTATGGTACCTAAATAATAGTGTGTGTATCGCATTTATACGTTCATGCATAAAGCATGTAATTATGTAGAGTGTAAATATATGTGTGTTATTTTGTGCATGTATCTTTAATTAAGATTAATACAAGTTATATTTAAATAAAAATATGTATGCATGTAGTTTAAATGGTGAATGCATATATATTTATTTCTGCACAAATTACATTGTTGGGGCATAATTGTATGTTTAATTGGATGCGTATTTGAGAGTTTGGTTGAGGTGCACGTTGGCGGCCAACACTGTGTCGCTGACTGCAACCTTGTGATTGGCGTCCAGATCGATGGACGCCAATCACATTTTGGCGGCAGCAGATCAGGACGCCAACCCATGTTGACTACACCACATGTTGACGCCAAGTTCCTGCTGTGTAACGGTTTCAGATTTGGTAACGCTCGCATTTTGGCCGGTTCCAGTTTAGGAAACCCACCTAAAGATGACGAGGACAACTAGTAGAAGAACTTTTCTGTTGTGGGTTTGATCAAATTCAGTCTCTAATCCCAAGAAAGCATATGAAAACAAAAAGTCAGGTGTAGCCCGAAATCACAGTATCATGCAGCGACTCTCTTCCCACATCTATAACTCTCTAACAAAAGACTTTTATACAAAAAGTCCAACATAAAAGATGATCACAACTTCAAGTAGAAGAACTTTCAAGAAGTAAGTTTAGTCTAATTTGGTCTTGAATCATGTGCATAATATGAAGGAAGGAAAAAGCCCTAACTGGACACGACTTAGGGAAAAACGACCAATACTCCATGCATACTCCATGAAAATTGGGCAAATCAAGTGCAAATGAACATAGACTCAATGCTCTACATGATGGTATAGGTTTTCTTAATCTTGGCCGAGAACACCTACCTTTATGAAGATGTAAGACCAGTCGACGTTCTGGACGCAGCAGAGGATGAAGGGGGATGAAGCTCCGGGTTCCCAGCCTTTTCCTTCTCCTCTGAAGCCCTAGCCTACCTCCAAACGACCCCAACTCATTTTTAAACCTTCCCCAAGAGTTTAAGGATGAGTTCTTATAGATTTAGGTTGTATTTACAAGTCCTAACGAGACTAGGAAAGGGGCTACGAGTTTTGTTCCCTGCTTTCCAAGAAATCTGGGACTCTTCCTGCAAAGGAGGTAGCAACGGTTTAGGAAACCACCAATTGGGGTTGGGTTCGGTTTGACTACCTTGCATGACTAATTACCTTAATTTTTAACCCTAACTTGTCTCTCTAATTATGGCATAATACATACTCGAATTACTGGGTAATTTCCAGTCCTAGTTTTCCTCCTTGGGTCAAACGTGCTCCATTGGCCCAAATCTTGTTAATGGATCATTAATACTTGGTGTTGGAAGTCTCCCCAATCTGTTTATTTAATTTATCCCCATTTATTTCTAAAATTTTTAAATCACTAAATTTTCGGGGTGTTACATCCTCCCCCACTTAAGAAATTTGGTCCCCAAATTTACGCATAATGGAGTAGTTCGTACCTGAGAATAGTTTGGGTGGTTTTTCTTCATTATTTCTCTTTCCCAGGTAGCATTGGTAACTCCCTCTCGACTCCATTGGACCTTCACATAGGTATGGTACGATTCCTGAGTCGTTGAATCTTCCGATCAACAGCTTGATCGGCTTCTCTTCATAAGTCAGGTCCTCCTGAATCTCCAAGTCCTCATGGTTGATTACATGGTCGGCATTGAATAAGTACTTCCGCAGCATGGATATGTGGAACACATTATGCACGTTCGCCAGCTGTTGAGGTAGTGCAAGTCTATACGCCACCTGACCAATCCTTTCCAAAATTTCAAATGGCCCGATGAATCTGGGACTTAGTTTTCTTTGATCCCAAATCTTTGTATTCCCCTTGAAGGTGATACCTTCAAGAAAACATGT
This sequence comes from Colocasia esculenta, assembly GCA_014218235.1. Classification (NCBI taxonomy): domain Eukaryota; kingdom Viridiplantae; phylum Streptophyta; class Magnoliopsida; order Alismatales; family Araceae; genus Colocasia; species Colocasia esculenta. The sequence continues at coordinate 141,188,703 of CM024756.1, read as the reverse complement.
TCGCCAACCTAAAAATCTAGTTCTCTCCTTCTCTAGTCTGCATAACTCTTCTGCCTGGATTGTGCTATCTTCAGACGTTCCCTGACAATCTGAACCTTCCTGACAGTCGCCTCAATTAAGTCGGGTCCAACCCATTGGTTCTCCCCAACCTCTTCCCAACAAAGGGGTGATCTGCAACTCCTGCCATATAAGGCTTCAAATGGAGCCATCTTGATACTTGCCTGATAGCTGTTGTTATATGCAAACTCCATCAGGTACAACTGATCATCCCATCGTCCTCTAAAATCTAGCACTAGAGTACGAAGCATATCCTCCACAATTTGATTGGTCCTTTCAGTTTGCCCGTCAGTCTGAGGATGGAAGGCAGTACTAAAATTTAGTTTAGTACCCCTGCTGCCTGCAATCCCTTCCAGAAGTGTGAAGTAAATCTAGGGTCCCGATCCGATATTATATTAGATGGAACCACATGCAATCTGACTACTTCCTTAACATATAGTCCAACCAAAACATCCACTGACCAGGTACTCTTATCGGCAAGAAATGAGCCGACATAGTCAAACGATCAACTACTACCCAAATCGCATCCATACCACCTCTAGTCTTGCGCAATCCATGATAAAGTCCTACCGATGCTATCCCACTTCCACTCTGGGATTTCTAGTGGTAGCAGTCACCAGCTGTACAAAAATGCTCGGCCTTGACTTTCATGCATGTTAAACAATACGACACATGATCAGCCACATCCCTCTTCATGTTGGCCACCAGTACGACCTTTTTAAGTCTTGGTACATCTTTGTTGATCTAGGGTGGATCGTGTACTTGGATGATGCGCTTCACTTAAATCCTCTTCTTGAGCTCTCCATGTGAAGGATCGAGGAAAAGGTGTGGATAAGATCTAGAAGGGGGGATGAGTAGATCTATGCCACTTTCTGCGGAAGCTTAAGCAATTTAAAATACTTTTAAAATCAGAGGCAATTTTAACAGTGAAAAACACAGATCTGATGAAATGTTAAGTGAGTTGATAAAATAGATATGAAAACCAGTTGATTAAGTGAATCTTGATCGATCCTATGCAAGCATCTAACGGATGATAGAATCAAACCACAAATAGACAAGTGCACAGAGATTTTTAGGTGGTTCGGAAATCACCCATGTGATTCCTACATCCACCCCTCACACCCAGTGAGGATTCACTAAACAACCTGGGTTACACACCCACTGGAGCCAGACAACTCCAACACTTGAGTTTACAACTCACACAACTCTAGAGCAAGACTACTCTAGATCCCTGAGCAAGACTGCTCAACAAACACTTGAGCTCGACGACTCAAACTGAGCACAATGACTCACAAACAACTATGCTAGACACCAACACACGACAGGATCTTCTAGCAGCAGATCATGTCAGACATGAGAACATTCATGAGAGTTATGCAGAAGCACTTGCACAATCTCAAGATGTCTCAGAAGAACAAAAGTACATTGAGAATAGTGTTAAAAGGCTTTGTTCTTCAGTGTACTCCCTTGTCGAAGCTCAGATTGGGAGAGGCTTGAATCCTTGAAGTCCCAGCCGATGCTCTGCACAATTGAACTTAGGGATCTTCCTTGAAATCTTCTCCAACGGATGCTTCTACTTGATCTGCTTCTTCAGGATCACACCTCAATTCTCACAATTGAATTGATGAGAATTGGTCTTCAGAAGACACCAGGAGAGCAGAGGAGGGAGATGAACTCTTCTCGCCGCCAAAGGGAACTTTTCTGGAGGCTTGGAGAGTTCGTTAGGGTCTTCTCATGATGGATGGCCAATTGGGGGCCTTTTATACCCAAAAGATTCCAAAGATACCCTTTAGGTACAAGGGCACCACGATCCTAGGTTGATACACCATCGCCCTAGGCTGACACGTGGCAAACATCCAATTTAAGTTGCAATCTTTCCGTAGTGTGTCGACCTGCCCTGGTGGTGGTGTCGACACACTGTCCCAAATTTGAGAACAGGATGTTCTGGGAACTGATCCAGTGTCGACCTGCTTTGGTCCTGCGTCGACCTGCTGTCCCAATTCCACAAACAGGATGTTCTGGGAACTGAGTCCAGTGTCGACCTGCTCTGGTCCTGCGTCGACCTGCTGTCCCAATTCCGCAAACAGGCTGTTCTGGGAACTGAGTCCAGTGTCGACCTGCTCTGAGAGTGCGTCGACCTGAGTGGTCTAAATCCTGGAATCTGCAACTCGTGTCGACACACTCTTTTACTTGTGTAGACACAGTCTCAACATATCTTCACCTTTTTGCCTTTGAATCTAGGTTGTTGTGTCGACACCATTGTGGGTGTGTCAACACTTCTTTTGCAAAAAGTGTTTGTACCTGAAAATTAAACACATATATCATTAGTAAAATATTTTTTATAGTATAAATGATAGTGTGCTTTGAAGAATGCTTTTTGAATATAAATTTTAGGTGAAATGTATTTATCATGTTCCAAATAATTTGCATTCAAATCACATTTGTCATCATCAAAATAGGAGGGAAAATGATATGAAATTACAATCGAGCAACACCATGATCAGGGACACATGTTCTCCTCGGAATAGTAATCTTCCCCAGCTGATAGAGTAAAGTCAGGTCTTTGTTCTAGCTTCTCCTGATCTCAACTAAGAATGGATCCTCTCCTGGTTTCCATGATTCTATCATTAATCGGATTGTATCTGGAGATTGGAAATCATTACCGGTTTTTCCTTCTTCCCATGTCTAAGTCAAGCTTGCAAATTGCTCCAGTAACTTCCATTCGCCCAGCATCATATAGCTAGCATAGCTCTGGTTGTCTACTTAGAGCGTCAGCCACTACATTGGCTTTCCAGGGTGATATGAATGGAAAAGTCAAAGTCCTTAAGGTATTCCAAACACCTTCTTTGTCTCATGTTAAGCTCCTTCTGTGAGAACAATAGTTTCAACTCTTTGTGGTCAGAAAAGACTGTAAATGTTCACCATCGTATAATGCCTCCAGATCTTCAAGTGAATACTACGGCTGTGGCGGATCGCCTCGGTCAAGCCCGTTAAACCAATAACGTACTTGATCCGAGTCCGCCTCCCGCGAACGGGCCGAAGCCTCGCAAGGGATACCAAACCACAGTTCGTGTAAACATAAAGGAAAACACACACATTTTATATATATTTCACAAGTTTACATAGCCAAATTTCCATAAAAAAAAAAAAGAAGTACAAGAGCCTGGGGCATACCCGAGGTACAACTGAAGAAAGTAAACAACTACAAAACTACACTGCTGAAGCTACTCTGCTGGAGGTGCTGACCCTGCACCGCTACGACGCGGCCCGGAGCTGGACGTCGGATGAGAGACGTCCTCCTCGCTCTCACCTGTGGGGGTAGGGGTGAGCCTCTCTAGTCACTGGCTCAGTAGGGAACTCCCCCAAAACGAGCGAAACAAACACCACGAGTACGAATAGTAAACAACACCAACAATTTATATACAGCTAAGCAGGTAAGTAAAGCTGTAAAGTACTCACCGTCTGCCGACTACGAGAAACACAGTTATAATTAAACGGCAAACCAGTACAGGTGTACAAGCTAAAGTAGAGACAGCCAACACGAGCCACGTGAACTGGTTCGCGACACCAGAAACTGACTCGGACAACTAACACAGGTCTACCTCTCAGTCTCGCAGCCACGGACGAAAGGTCCAGCTGCCGCTCCACGTAAAAAGTCAAGCAACTGTGGAGACCAACTAAACACCACCACCTGCAGACCACACGGTCACAGGCCCATGCCTGGCACCTCCAGAGACCCTGGCCTGGGCTCGCTAGAGTGAGGCACTGGAAAGGACTAGCTGGGGTCCAGTACGTCTACTGGTGTCCGTACCCCCAACTACGAGCGCGCTACAAGTGACTAAAAACAAACACAAGTGTCACTGTCCCACTGTCGTCTTTCCCTCAGCCGGACGTACAACTCTAACACAAGAGTGAGGGTGTCCAGGTCAGACGACACAGACCTCGACGGTACAGCACAAGTACCGGGACAAAGCCCCGAGCTAACAGCCTGGCTCACAAAGAACCTGGGGCACCCAACTGGAGAGGTAACCACGGTAGGCGTCGTACTACTCGCCACGTACACAGAACCACGTGCACGTCACACACAAACCACGTGAAACCTCACGTAAACCACAAGTAACCACTGGTCCACTACACGTGAACCCAACTGACTCGCGTACACAACGCGCAGTCACCGAAGTAACACTAACATCATACCTTGTATGCTAAACACGTAAACCAAGTGCACTCAGTGCACCTCATGCGTCACACACATGCATTATCGATAATTATTGTACTTAGTCATTTCTGCTCAAATAGAAGTAGGCGGCCACATCGATTGCCGCTTACTGGGAGTCAACGGCAAGGTTCCTGGCCGTTAACCTCCTGGCTGAGAATCTTGGCGGCAAGCGATGTTGACGCCAAGTTCTCCGGCCATAAACCCTGCAGAAACCCTAATCCGGTCCTGCGGGTTTTCTAACTGTTCTAACTACTGAAAAACATGCAAATGCAATTCTTTAGCATGCTAGAACCCAATACAACCCGTTTAACATGATTCGTACAGTAAACTACTCAAACCACCCATTATCCGTTGGTGCAACTCTATCCAAATATGGATTAACATGCTGGTTCAAGTGATTATGTGTGTTTTAATGTTTCTCTACGGAGCTACCAGGGTTCGTCCCCTACCTCAGAACGCGTTAGAATCTCCTGCAATCCCCCGGTTCACGCCGAGCCCTCCGCGAGCTCCCACGGGAATTGCACCACGCCGCGACGTTTCCTCGCGCAATTCGGCGACGCCACGCGTTCTACGATCGTCCAACTACTCCTCGGTACCTGTTGGAAGCTTCAAAACACCAGGGGCGCGAAGCTGGGGCAAGAGGGAGAGAGTGAGCTGAGAAGCTGCCCTCGGGTGAGCCTATAACCTGCAGAACTGTCAGGTTGGCGTCAACCCCATGCCGCCAACAGCAACCGCCACCCTAACGTCCACAATACTGCCGCTAGGTTCACATAAACGTCCATCATGCTGGACGCCAACTAGTCAACGGCACCCCTGGCCGCCAACTCAACAGACAGCAGCAGGTCCTATTCCATTTCAGGACCAACCCTGCTCTTCACCTGCTCAACCACACATTCACCAACGCATTCCACACAACTGACTCACATTGGCCTCACAACGGCCGCCACAACCACAACACACACGATCCGCATGGATCCGAAAAGCACGCGACGTTACATTACTATCATCTAAAAAGAAAATTTCGACCTCGAAATTCATAACACATCAAAGTTAAACACTTTAAACAACAACTCCTACATACACACATTTACAAGTACTATCATCTAAAAGAAAATACACAACTTATTCAAACAGATAGGGATACCCTTTAGCCATTTCTGCGGCTAACTCCCAGGTATCCTCACCACCCAACCTATTTTCCCATCTCACTTTAACTACTCAATTTCTTTATTTCTCAGCTTCTTTATCTTTCGATCTGTGATCTGCACCGGATACTCTGGCATAGTCATGTCCGGCCTCAGGTCACCACCTTGATATCTAATTATTTGAGCTGGATCTTCAATACACTTTCTCAACATAGAGACATGGAAATATCATGCACATCTGCAAAATCAGCTGGCAAATCCAGCCTATAAGCTACTTCCCCAATTCTTTCAATCACCTGGAAGGTCCCACATACCTTGGACTCAACTTTCCAGACTTGCCAAACCTCATAATACCTTTACTTGGGGAAACTCTCAAAAAAACAAAATCTCCCACCTCAAACTGAAGTGGTCTCCTCCGCACATCTGCATAACTTTTCTGCCTACTTTGAGCTGCCTGCAATTTTTCTTTATAAGCTTCACTACTTCAGTGGTTTGCTGAATCATTCAGGACCCACTAATTGCCTTTCTCCCACTTCATGCCAATTCAATGGGGTTCTACATGGCCTTCCATATAAAGCTTCATACGGTGCCATCCCAAGACTGGTATGATAACTATTATTGTAGGCAAACTCACCATTCCCAAATGATGCTCCCCACTACCTCCCCAAACTAAACAACAAGCCCGCAACATATCTTCAATTGTCTGAATAGTCCTCTCTGTCTGACCATCTGTCTGGGGATGATAAGCGGAGCTATACCTCAATTCAGAACCAATTACTTTCTGCAGACTTCTCCAAAAACCAGAAGTAAATCTTGGATCTCTATCAGATACAATAGTCTTCGGAATACCATGCAGTGGAACAATTCTTTCAACATAAATATTTGCCAACCTGTCCACTGTCCAAGACATACTTACTGCCACTAATCTGCACACCTTAGTCAATCTGTCAACAAACACCCATATTCCATTATGCCCTGAACTCGACCTTGGTAAACCTGCCACAAAGTCCATTGCAATATCATCCCATCCATTTCCACTGTGGAATAGGCAACGGTTGCAATAGACCTCCAGGCTTCTGATGCTCTGCTTTAATCTGTTGACAGATAGCACATCTTGCCACAAATTCTGCTATTTCTTTCTTCATATGAGGCCACCAAAAATGCTTTCTTAAATCATGGTACATTTTAGTACTACCCGGATGAATAGTGTACCTAGATTTATGAGCCTCTTCCAGAACTCGCTGCTTCACCTCTCTCTCTGCAGGAACAAACAACCTGCCCCGAAGCCTGACCACACAATTCATCATCAATAGAAACTCCTTCCATTTCACAATTTCAGGTAAACCTGCATCTGCTCTCTGAGCTTCAATGATCTGCCAATATAAAGATGGCTCTACTGCACTAGCAGCTAGAATTGCCCGTCGCTGACTGCTGGGACATACAAGGAATTCTCCGCTACTTCTTCATACAACTTCCATTCTTTAATCATCATCAAATTCATATATGCCTTTCTGCTCAAGGCATCAGCTACAACATTGGCCTTACCCGGATGGTAAGCCAAACTGAAATCATAATCCTTCAAATATTCAACCCATCTGCGCTGGCGAAGATTCAAATCTTTCTGCGAGAAGATATACTTCAAGCTTTTATGATCTGTAAAATTTCAAATCTCTCGCCATACAGATAATGCCTCCACATTTTTAAAGCAACACAACTGCTGCCAATTCTAAATCATGAGTGGGGTAATTCTCCTCTGCTGGCTTCAATTGCCTGGATGCATAGGCTATCACTTTACCATGCTGCATAAGCACTGCACCAAGACCTCTCCTTGAAGCATCAGTATACAACACAAACCACCACTCCCTGCCGGCAATGTCAATATAGGTGCTGATGTGAGTCTTTTTCTTCAATTCCATGAAACTTCTCTGACATTCACCGGACCACACAAAAGCACACCCTTTCTGGTCAATCTAGTCATAGGTGCTGCAATCTTAGAAAAATCTTGAATAAAGCGCCTATAATAACCTGCCAACCCAGAAAACTTCTAATCTCGTTATTGTCTTAGGCACTCCCCTAGACACAGCTTCCACTTTACTCGGGTCCACTGCTACTCCTTTAGCTGAGATAACATGACCCAAAACTGAATTTCCTTTAACCAGAATTCACACTTACTGAATTTAGCAAACAGCTGGTTATCTCTTAACAACTGCAGGTAAACCTCAAATGAGCTGCATGCTCCTCTTCAGATGCTGAATAATTAGAATATCATCAATAAAGACCACAATAAATGATCTAAATATGGATGAAAAATTCTATTCATCAGATCCATAAAACCTGCAGGAGCATTAGTCAACCCAAAAGGCATTACCACAAACTCATAGTGACCATATCTGGTTCTGAACGCTGTCTTATCTATATCCTCCTCTTTAATTCTCAACTGATGGTACCCGGACCTCAAATCAATCTTAGAAAACACCTTTGCTGATTGCAACTGATCAATAAATCATCTATCCTCGGCAACGGGTACTTATTCTTATGGTCACATCATTCAATTTTCTATAATCAATGCACATCCGAAAACTTCCATCTTTCTTTTTCACAAATAAACCGGCGCTCCCCACGGGAATGACTCGGTCTAATAAAACCTTTTGCAACAACTCTTCTAACTGCTTTTTCAATTCTTTAAGTTCTGCTGGTGCCATCCGATATGGGGCTTTAGAAATCGGCATGGTACCTGGCAGCAACTCAATAGAAAAGTCCACCTCTCTGTGTGGAGCTAAACCAGGCAAATCTTCCGGAAAACATCAGCAAATTCCTAACCACGGGAACTGCTTCCATTGGCTGACTGGCCTCTACCAACTTACTGAGGCTAAATAAGCCACACACCCATCATTTATCAACTTTCTAGCTTTAATTGCAGAAATTAGAAACTTGGAGGTATAAAAGGCATACCTTGATATTCAAACACTGCACCATTAGGATGACAAAATCTGATCCTTTTCTTTCTGCAATCTAACATTGCTCCATACATTCAAGCCAATCCATACCCAGAATGATATCATAATCTGACAACTGCAGGGCATACAACCGACCCGGCATCTGGTTCCCTTCAATCATAACAGGAGCTTCATCTATATAGCTCGAAGTGAGTAAGAACTCACCTGAAGGAACCTCCACCACTAACTCACAAGACTTCTCTTCTAAAGGATGAGCTATGCAATCCAGAAATTCTTCGAAAATAAAAGAATGAGAGGCACCCGAATCAAATAAGACTCTTGCTGAATATTCATAAAGAGGTAAAGTACCTTCTATCATATTTGACGCCTCTGCCTGGGCTCGGGTGATAGCCATAACCCGGCCTCTCCCTCGCTGCTGCGGTGCTCCTCTGCCACGACCTGCCTGTGTTGCTGGAACTGCTGAGGCTGCTGCTGCTGCACACCTCTGCCATACCCATACTCTCTTGCATACGGACAATTGCGGATCAAATGTCCCGGCTGATTGCAATTATAACATCTATACCCTGGAGGAACAATAGGCTGCCTGGCAGTACTCTGCTGCGACTCCTCCACCTCAGGCCTACCTCGGCCTGCTGCAACTGCTGACGACCTCCCCATCCTCTTCCTTTGCCTTTAAATGCTTGCTTTAACTTCTGGCCCCATTTCCCGAAACCAGATGAAGAAGGTCCTGCTGGTGCCTTCCCTTGCTGCACCTACTGTCTGCTGCGGTAGCCGGAAACTACCTGAACCTGATTCACCTGCCTGACGAGTCCGGATAGACCTCTCCAAAGTAGCTGCCCTCTGCGCTGCTTCTTCCACTGTCTTGCACATAAGAGGTACTATCGCATCCTGCAATTCCACTCTCAAACCTCTGATAAAATACTCAACCATCATATATTATCTGAAACCACATATGGCGCATAACGGCTAAGTGCCATAAATCTCATCTGGTACTCTAAGACTGAAGAGTTACCTTGCTGAAGAGTTCGGAATTGCTCTCTTTTTACTTGCTGCACTTGGATCGGAAAGAATGTATCGTTAAATACATCAAGAAACTCCGGCCAAGTGATAGCTTCTTCCGTCCTGCCTGCAAAAGTGGTTTGCATCTTCAATCGCCACCATTCCAAGGCAAAACCTCTCAACTGGTAAGCAGCTAATACCACTCTATCCGCTGCCGGACACCTCATAGTCGCAAAACTCTCTCAATTTCATGAACCCATGCTCAGCTGTATCTGGATTCGGCCCTCCTGAATAAGTAGGCGGCTGCAATCTCAGAAACTTTTCAACCTGCAACACTGGTTCTTCCGCTAACAACACTGGTGGTGGCACATGAGCTACAAAAGGCACCTCCACTCTCGGCGGAACTGGAGCAACAGGTACAGCCTCTCCATCCCCAGGTGCACTGCAACCGGTGGTACTGGCGCCTGCTGATCCATTCTTGCTCGAATATCCGTGAGGCTCTCCCAAATCCTTTCTATCATACGCTGGGTGCTTTCCTCCGGATCATCTCCTCCACCACCCCAATCTCTCCTATCAGCCATTTCAGAAATTTCTACAACACAAACACCAACAAACAAAAATCAAACCACAAATGATCAAAACCAGGGTCCCTACCAGCATGTATAAAGACCGAAATAAGGCTATGTATCTTTCTAATTCCCTTATATTAACACGGACCTTGCTCTGATACCAACTGTGGCGGATCGCCTCGGTCAAGCCCGTTAAACCGATAACGTACTTGATCCGAGTCCGCCTCCCGCGAACGGGCCGAAGCCTCGCAAGGGATACCAAACCACAGTCCGTGTAAACATAAAGGAACACACCACATTTTATATATTTTTCACAAGTTTACATAGCCAAATTTTCCACAAAAACTAAAGAAGTACAAGAGCCTGGGGCATACCCCGAGGTACAACTGAAGAAAGTAAACAACTACAAAAACACACTGCTGGAGCTGACTACCGCTGGAGGTGCTGACCCTGCACCGCTACGACGCGGCCGAACTGGACGTCGGACGAGAGACGTCCTCCTCGCTCTCACCTGTGGGGTAGGGGTGAGCCTCTCTAGTCACTGGCTCAGTAGGGAACTCCCCCAAAACCGAGCGAAACAAACACCACGAGTACGAATAGTAAACAGCACCAACAATTATATAACAGCTAAGCAGGTAAGTAAAGCTGTAAAAGTACTCACCGTCTGCCGACTACGAGAAACAACAGTAATAATTAAACGGCAAACCAGTACAGGTGTACAAGCTAAAGTAGAGACAGCCAACACGAGCCACGTGAACTGGTTCGCGACACCAGAAACTGACTCGGACAACTAACACAGGTCTACCTCTCAGTCTCGCAGCCACGGACGAAAGGTCCAGCTGCCGCTCCACGTAAAAAGGTCAAGCAACTGTGGAGACCAACTAAACACCACTACCTGCAGACCACACGGTCACAGGCCCATGCCTAGCACCTCCAGAGACCCTGGCCTGGGCTCGCTAGAGTGAGGCACTGGAAAAGGACTAGCTGGGGTCCAGTACGTCTACTGGTGTCCGTACCCCCAACTACGAGCGCGCTACAAGTGACTAAAGACAAACACAAGTGTCACTGTCCCACTGTCGTCTTTCCCTCAGCCGGACGTACAACTCTAACACAAGAGTGAGGGTGTCCAGGTCAGACGACACAGACCTCGACGGTACAGCACAAGTACGGGACAAAGCCCCGAGCTAACAGCCTGGCTCACAAAGAACCTGGGGCACCCAACTGGAGAGGTACCACACCACGTAGGCGTCGTACTACTCGCCACGTACACAAACCACGTGCACGTCACACACAAACCACGTGAAACCTCACGTAAACCACAAGTAACCACTGGTCCACTACACGTGAACCCAACTGATCGCGTACACAACGCGCAGTCACCGAAGTAAACAACTAAGCATACCTTGTATGCTAAACACGTAAACCAAGTGCACTCAGTGCACCTCATGCGTCAACACACATGCATTATCGATAATTATTGTACTTAGTCATTTCTGCTCAATAGAAGTAGGCGGCCACATCGATTGCCGCTTACTGGGAGTCAACGGCAAGGTTCCTGGCCGTTAACCTCCTGGCTGAGAATCTTGGCGGCAAGCGATGTTGACGCCAAGTTCTCCGGCCATAAACCCTGCAGAAACCCTAATCCGGTCCTATGGGTTTTCTAACTGTTCTAACTACTGAAAAACATGCAAATGCAATTCTTTTAGCATGCTAGAACCAATACAACCCGTTATAACATGATTCGTACAGTAAACTACTCAAACCACCCATTATTCCCGTTTGGTGCAACTCTATCCAAATGGATTAACATGCTGGTTCAAGTGATTATGATGTTTTAATGTTTCTACGGAGCTACCAGGGTTCGTCCCTACCTCAGAACGCGTTAGAATCTCCTGTAATCCCCCGGTTCACGCCGAGCCCTCCGCGAGCCACCACGGGAATTGCACCACGCCGCCGCGACGTTTCCTCGCGCAATCGGCGACGCCACGCATTCTACGATCGTCCAACTACTCCTCGGTACCTGTTAGAAGCTTCAGAAACACCAGGGCGCGAAGCTGGGGCAAGAGGGAGAGAGAGTGAGCTGAGAAAGCTACCCTCGGGTGAGCCTATAACCTGCAGAACTGTCAGGTTGGCGTCAACCCCCATGCTGCTAACAGCCACCGCCAAACTAAACGTCCACAAATGCTGCCGTTAGGTTCATCAGTAAACGTCCATCATGCTGGACGTCAACTAGTCAGCGGCAACCCCATGGCCGCCAACTCAGACAGAACAGCAGCAGGTCCTATTCCAATTCAGGACCCACCCTGCTCTTCACCTGGTCAAGCCACGCATTCACATTACGCATTCTACACAACTGACCCACATTGGCCTCACAACGACCGCTACAACCACAACACACACGATCCGCATGGATCCGAAAAGCACGCGACGTTACAACGACTGCTAACTCCAGGTCATGAACCGGATAGTTCACTTCGTGGATCTTCAACTGTCTTGAGGCATATGCTATTACCTTCCCTTGTTGCATTAAGACGCATCCCAGACCTGTTCCAGAAGCATCTGAATAAATTTCAAATCCTCCCTCTTCAGTGGGTAAGGCGAGGACAGGAGCAGTAGTCAGATACTTCTTCAAGTTGTTAAAGCTTTCCTCACATTCAACAGTCCACAAAAACGGATTTTCCTTCCTGGTCAGCTTGGTCAATGGCACTACAATCTTTGAGAAATCCTTTATAAACCTTTGATAGTATCCTGCTAATCCTAGAAAGCTCCTGATCTCAATGACGCTTGTCGGTCTTTCCCATTTCAGCACAGCCTCAACCTTTGATGGATCAACAGCGATACCATCCTTGGTTACCACATGCCCTAAAAAGGATACCTCCTCAAGCCAAAATTCACATTTACTTAGCTTGGCATATAATTTATTCTCCCTTAAAATCTGTAATGAAATCCTCAAATGCTCTTCATGCTCTTCCTTTGTCTTCGAATAGATCAATATATCATCGATGAATACCACCACAAATTTATCAAGATATGGGCAATAAATGCTATTCATCAACTACATGAAAACTGCAGGGGCATTTGTTAGTCTAAAAGGCATAACAATGAATTCATAATGCCCATACCTGCTTCAGAAAGCTGTCTTGTGAATGTCTTCTCCTTTGATTCTCAATTGATGATAACCGGATCTGAGATCTATTTGAGAAGTATCTAGCTCCAGATAATTGATCAAACAACTCATCAATCCTTGGCAGAGGGTATTTGTTTTTGATAGTTAACTGGTTTAGTTGTCTGTAATCTATACATAGCCTCATCGACCCATCTTTCTTCTTGACGAAGAGGACAGGTGCACCCCATGGCGATGTACTTGGTCGGATGAAACCCTTCTCTAACAGTTCCATCAGTTGCTCTTTTAATTCTTTCTATTCTGCGGGGGATATTCTATATGGTGCCCTAGATACTGGTGCTTCTCCAGGGACCAACTCGATGGAAAAATCAACTTCTCGCTCAGGAGGAATTCCTGGCAAGTCTTCTGGAAAAACATCAGCGTATTTGCTGACAACATGGATGTCCTCCACTTTGACTTCCTTCTTTGTGATGACCACAGCAGCAAGAAAGGCCATACAACCTTTCCTCATCATCCTTTTGGCTTGTAGTGTAGAGATAAGTGACAATCTCCTGCGGTTTCTATCCCCGGTGAACACTAGTTTTGGGTGATGGCTAAAGGTTACCCGACTTCTCCTGCAGTTGATACTAGCCCCATGTTCAGACAACCAGTCTGCTCCCAGTATCACGTCATACCCCTCCATGTCCATACATATTAAATTTGCTAGTAGGTTTTGGGTTTCAATCAACACTTCACTAGAGGGTATATGTTTGTAAGATTGGTGCCAGGACCAATCGGGGTTGACACAACTATCCGGGTTTCATTGAAACGGGTTTCACAGGTAGGGTATCAACAAATGATTGAGATATAAAGGAATGTGTAGCTCCCGTATCAAATAGAACATATGCGGGTTGGGAAAGAATAATGAGTGTACCTTCCACGATACCTCCTTCCTCAGCAACTTCTGGTTCCTGAATAGCTTGCAAGCGGCCTTGCCTCTTCTGTCCATTCGGACGCTTGTCCTGAGGGGCTTGTTCTTTTAGTATTGGACAGTCCGAGATCCTATGGTCACGACTACCACAGCGCAGGCATCTCCCTTGCACTCTCCAGCATTGTTTAGACCGATGATTAGCTTTGTCACAGTATTTGCACCTTTCTCCTGACGTCACCACTATCTGTTACCTATCTCCTTTGGCTTTTTATCAGCTGGTTCATTCACCCCGCCACTGGGCCTTTTCTTCCCAATGGTCGGCTGATACCTTCCTGTAGAAGACACTTGCTCCCTTTTCGCGGGTCTTCCCATAATTCTTTCAGCAGTCTCCATGGCATCTTCCAGTAACTGAGCCTTCTTTACCATGTCAGCATAGGTTTGAATGTCCATTGGTGCCAGTTGAGTGATGAACTGGGGCCTCAAGCCTTTCAGAAAGTGTTTTGCCTTCATCCTTTCTGTCCCAATTAAGTGAACAGTATATCGTGACAGACGAGAGAATTGTGCCTCATACTCGGCCACATTGAGTGCTCTCTGCTTCAAAGCCGCAAATTCGGCTGCTTTCCGTCCCTGGACCCTCTCAGAAAAGTACTTCGTGTTGAACTGCTCAATGAACTGAGCCCATGTTAGTTGCTGGCCATTCAATGTTGCTTCTACCGACTCCCACCATGCCCTGGCATCCTTTTCCAATTGGAAAGTCGCCAGTAGTACTTGTTCTGGTCTGTGCATTGCATGACCCTGAATATCCTTTCAATTTCCTTAACCAGTGTTCAGCAACATCTGGGTCAGTACTCCCTTCAAACCTAGGCGGATCCATATTCCCAAAATTCCGATGGAGATCACCAGCTCCGCGGTTACTCCACCGTGGGTGGCTTGTAGGATAGCCTGAGTCAAGTTCTATTGTTCGTTGCATGTCTCTAGCCTGGTCACGTTCAGCGGCCATTAAGGTAATAAGTACCTTCAAGATAATAATATAAGTCAGTCATCTAAATATATATCACATGTGACTTCTATTCCCATGGCTCTACCCAAGCTCACATTAGGTACGACAGATTTTGACTCGTGTAATCTAGTTTCATTCTATGTTCCTATTCCCTTGGACCCTGAGGTTTAGGCTCTGATACCAACTGTCACGCCCCGATATTTAGCAGCGGAATAAATACCGGGAGGCGTGAACGATACCAACAGACGTATCACAGTTGAATAGCGCAGACTCGCAATTGAATATAATAACACATTCGAGACTATAATATGGTCACCAAAAGTATACATTATTCCATTCCATTCAACTAGTTACAACCTTGCATAAGAAGAACTCACTGAAAAGGGTTCATTATTCAAATAACAATGTTTCTCTAATACATCAACTACTCAATTGTCTATTTGTAAACTTTTATCTACTCTTATGGCGGGTGCTCATCACTCTTGCCCTGTCCCATCTAACTCCACTGGTTCCTCATCACTACCTGAAAAGGGCAGGATGATAGGGTGAGCGAACTAGCTCAATAGGATTTACATCTCAAGAATGTGCAGGCACTAATATACATGATTAACATTTTAAATAGGCAGATATGCACTTGAATATGTGACAATGCATGCTTTTCTAACAAGTTGAATAGAGGAATAGAACGGATATCATATCAGATCAAATGTCGAATTGCATATACAATAGATAGATATTTCAAGAGTAGAATCATATCAAAGACATTGGCCATATTCAGACAGATATCATGCGTTCACATGATCAGACGTATCATATCAAATCATATCAGATCAAATAAATCAGACTTATCATATCAAACAAGGCACATTCACACTAATCCTGCTTTTTGTTTGTGCTATGCCAAGCACCAGAAGTCCATACTCCCTCGGTAATAAGTACGTGGGGTGCTCCTCCCCAGGACCGTACCAGGCCCCTTTTTTTTGCACAGGCATTAGATCAAATTTGGACCGGAGTCCCACGTTGTGCCGAACAAACAGATTCATATTATGGCCACAGAGTTTCAATAACAAGCTCATAGTAAAAGGAACATGATCATTCATAGAGTCAAGGTATGACAAATAGCTCAAGAGAACAAGGCATGATAATGACGTATCTTATGTTTCATAGTTCATTAGTGTCTTGACATGAGGATGTTTCTAAAGACAGATCGTATGTAGAAATAGAACATGTGCTTTCTTGACATGTGTGCATATGGACAGATAATTAATTTAACACCGGCGATCATGGAACTAATGAAACTCATATGCAATTCAAGATGTTAACTTCACTAACAAGTCCATACTAACATGTATTCATCCCATATTATCACATATTCTTATCTTATCGATTGACAATAGGGAAGATCACAAGATAATCCAATGAACAATAGATAAATCACAATTACACATTAGAATCATATTCGTATCATTACCATTTTCTTCAATGGGTTGATTTCTTTTAGGTCTATGCATACTATATAACATTATGCACATGCTAGTAGACATCATGAAATGATCAGACCCAAAATATGCAATTTTTTTGCAAAGATAGTGTCGACACATGCTTACTGGTGTCGACACAATGCTTCAAACACAAGACAAAATAATGCAAAACTAGTCAAGTAGTTTCGACACTAGATCAAGTAGTGTCGACACAATGCTTCAAATACAAGGCAAAATGATCAAGTAGTGTCGACA
Source organism: Colocasia esculenta (assembly GCA_014218235.1). NCBI lineage: Eukaryota > Viridiplantae > Streptophyta > Magnoliopsida > Alismatales > Araceae > Colocasia > Colocasia esculenta. The sequence continues at coordinate 141,171,987 of CM024756.1, read as the reverse complement.
CTAGATCAAGTAGTGTCGACACTGGAGACAGCTTCCAGAAAACCTTCTGGCCAATATGGGACAGTGTGTCGACACTAGATCAGATAGTGTCGACACTAGATCAGCTCCAGAAACTTTCTGGGTCAAACTGGGACAATGTGTCGACACTAGATCACGTAGTGTCGACACTAGAGACCTTCCCAGAACACCTTCTGGACTGTTTGGAACAGTGTGTCGACACTAGTTCAAGTAGTGTCGACACTAGTGGCCCTCACAGACAAAAACATATGACTCCAGTGTAACCAGAAAACACGAACATGCAGTGATTCACTTCCCCACTTATAACTCTCTAACGAATGACATTTAGACAAAACGTTCAACATGAAAGATGACGAGGACAACTAGTAGAAGAACTTTGATGTTAGGTATTTGATCAAATTCGGTCTTTATCTCAAGAAAACATATGAAGAACAAAAAGTCAAGTGTAGCCCGAAATCACAGTATCATGCAGCGACTCTCTTCCCACACCTATACCTCTCTAAAGAAAGTCGTTTGGACAAAATGTCCAACATAAAAGATGATCTTGACTTCAAGTAGAATAACTTTCATGAAGGATGTTTAGTCTAATTCGGTCTTGAATCATGTGCAATATGAAGGATGGGAAAAAGCCCTAACTGGACACGACTTAGGGGAAAACGACCAATACTCCATGCATACTCCATGAAAATTGGGCAAGTCAAGTGCAAATGAACATACACTTGATTCTCTACATGATGGTATAGGTTTTCTTTAATCTTGTCCTGAGAACACCTACCTTTATGAAGATCTAAGACCAGTCGACGTTCTGGACGCAGCAGAGGATGAAGGGGGATGAAGCTCCGGGTTCCCAGCCTTTCTCCTTCTCCTCTGAAGCCCTAGCCTTCCTCCAAACGACCCCAACTCGTTGTTAAGCCTTCCCCAAGAGTTTAAGGATGAGTTCTTATAGATTTAGGTTGTATTTACAAGTCCTAACGAGACTAGGAAAGGGGCTACGAGTTTTGTTCCCTACTTTCCAAGAAATCTGGGACTCTTTCCTCCAAAGGAGGTAGCAACGGTTTAGGAAACCACCAATTGGGGTTGGGTTCGGTTTTGGCATACCTTGCATGACTAATTACCTTAATTATTAACCCTAACTTGCCCTCTCTAATTATGGCATAATTACATACTTGAATTACTGGGTAATTTCCAGTCCTAGTTTTCCTCCTTGGGTCAAACGTGCTCCATTGGCCCAAATCTTGTTAATGGATCATTAATACTTGGTGTTGGAAGTCTCCTCAATCTGTTTATTTAATTTATCCCCCTTTATTTATAAAATTTTTAAATCACTAAATTTCCGGGGTGTTACACCTTCAAGAAAACATGGTCACCAACTTGGAATTCCAACTCTCTCCTCTGTTTGTCTGCATAGCTTTTCTGCCTTGACTGTGCTATCTTCAGACGTACTCTAACAATTTGAACCTTCTGATAGTCGCTTAGACTAAGTCAGTTCCAACCCATTGGTATTCTCCAAACTCCTCCCAACGAAGAGGTGATCTACAACTCCTGCCATATAAGGCCTCAAACGGTGCCATTTTGATACCTGCCTGATAGCTATTGTTATATGCAAACTCAATTAGAAACAACTGGTCATCCCAGCGTCCCCTAAAATCAAGCATAAGGGCACGGAGCATGTCTTCCACTATCTGATTGGTTCTTTCAGTTTGTCAATCCGTTTGAGGATGGAAGGCAGTGCTAAAGTTTAATTTGGTGCCCAATGCTGCTTGTAGCCCTTTCGAGAAGTGTGAGGCGAATCTAGGGTCCCTGTCAGATATTATGGTCGATGGAACTCCATGCAATCTAACCATTTCTTTAACATAAAGTGCAGCCAACACATATACTGTCTAGGTGCTCTTAATTTGCTAGAAATGAGCTGACTTAGTCAATCGGTCCACTATCTCCCATATTGCGTCTAGCACTTTCTTTTTGAGGTTGTCCAGGCCTGGTACACATGTTCTGCCTTGGAGTAACATCCTTCCATCATGTGCCAGAGAGAAATCCAGTCAATGTTCTAGCTTCTCTTTAATATCAACTAGGAAAGGATCTGCTCCTTGCTTCTCTTTGATTTCAGTTAGTAGATCGAATTGTACTTTGATATTAGAAATCATTACTTGTTTCTCCTTCTTTCCCATGTCTAAATTCAGACTTGCGAATTGTTCCAACAACTTCCATTCGCCTAGCATCATGCTAGCTAGCATATAAGCTCCTGGTTGTATACTTAGACTGTCTGCCACCACATTGGATTTCTTGGGTTATGTTGAATGGAAAAGTCAAATCTTGAGGTATTGTAACCACCTTCTTTGCCTCATGTTGAGTTCCTTCTGAGAGAAAAGGTATTTTAGGCTCTTATGGTCAGAAAAGACTTTAAATTGTTCATCATAAATGAAATGCCTCCATATTTTCAAGGCGAACACTATAGCGGCTAATTCCAGGTCATACATTGGTTAATTTGCTTCATGGGTATTCAACTGTCTTGAGGCATAGACTATTACCCTTCCTTGTTACATTAGGACACATCCTAGACCTTTTCCAGAAGCATCTGAATATATTTCAAATCCTCCCTCTTCGGTGGGTAAGGGAAGGACAGGAGCAGAGGTCAGACACTTCTTCAAGCTATTAAAACTCTCTTCGCACTTGTCAGTCCACACATATGGACTTTCCTTCTGGGTCAGCTTGGTCTATGGCACTGCGATCTTTGAGAAATCCTTTATGAATCATCTATAATACCGTACTAGTCCCTGAATCTTTTGATCTCTGTGACACTTGTTGGTCTTTCCCATTTTAATACATCCTCCACCTTTGATGGTATAACAAAAGACTTGAGACAATAATATTGCCATCTAAATACTCTTTATTTCATTTCCATCAGCTAGTTTAAAACCTTACATAATCAGAGCCAAACATAGGGCCCAATATTGTATCTCAAAGTACATAAGACATGAAGAAAAGTAACCTATCAATTACAGACTCTATAAATTCTAGTCTTCTTGGCTGACATGATAGGTACACTCGAGGCTCGTCACTCTTCCCCGGTCCCATCATTTTCCAGTTCTTCATAATCATTACTTGAAAAGATTAAGGAAAGCAGGTGTGAGCGCACTAGCACCCAGTAGGATTTATATCTCATGGTGCGAGCATGCTTTAAATAATTAATTATGTTAACAGGTATGATGCTATCATGCAATACTCATGATAATAACGATAGTGACAAATCCAAGCTATAACATGTAGAAGGACGGTTCAGTGACAAATTCTATGACAGTTCTCTTGTGAGACGAAACGATTACCAATGAGAAGGATGATAGTAGGATCATTTATCAATGGAAGAGATTCAATAACATGTGAATGTACAATAGATATCTCAAGTTCAATTCTCTAGAATTCCAGTGAACAAAACATATGGGTTCAATGACGATGACATGTACAATAGATTGGGCCATTTTACATTTAACAGTTCAATCAGTCAATCAATCATTTAATCGTTCAATAACAGTGTGGAAATTACCTAGATCAATATTGCATTCAATTAGGTGATTTCCAGACACCTCAATGGATCATATACTCTCGCAATTTATAAGTATTTTGGGTGCTCCTCCCAGGACCAGACTGGGCCCTATTTGCACAGGCATGGTTATGAACTGAAGTTCCAATAATTTTGATAATTCCATTCATTCATTTATGGCCAATACGAATTTCCAATCAATGGATAGTATGTACTAAAGATCATGCCAATGAGTATAGAGAACAAGGTAGGTGGACATGATCCTGAGTAAATTTTCGCAGCATAACGGCTTAATTACTTAAGTTCAATCCTTGCAATTAATGGCTTGGTTTCAATGAAATAAATCACTCTCACGAGACGTAGATAAGAATAGAGGTGTATTCTATCTTCCTGGTACTTCGATGGTACAACCAACTCGGTCTCCATGAGGAAATCCACGGAGTACGGAGAATTACGGAGGTCTTAAGAGAAAGGTCACTAGACTGCCGATACGGAATGACCGTCTGTGAGTTTCCAATCCCCCAAGAAAGGGATTCCTATATGTGCAATGTGACGTGTAGAGCATGTCTCAATCCACAATCCATCAGTTTAAAACAAGATGGAAAGCTTATAACAGACATGCATGACATGTATGCAACTCAATCTATCACATGGTTGCTATACTTTTAGCATATACACTTTTCAATTATGAACAAGACAGAGTTTAGCTCATATCAATTACATGGTAGATATAGTCAACAATCAATTAGAATACTTAGAATAGAAGTTCTTATTCTTATGAGTTTCATGTTGGTTGATCATTTTTAGGCCATTGAATATCTACATAACACGATATAACAATAGGATATGCATATGGTTGACTGTACAACGCAATAAAATAGTCTCGGGTTGGCCTTTAAATCGCGACGGACACAGTCGTTGCACTTCAAAGGGCTGTACACAGTCAAAACAGGACTCTGTGTAAAGTTTCTAAATCGCAACGGACCTACCCATTGCATTCAAATCGCGACGGGTCAGATCCTCACCTTTTAGGGTAGGAAACGATTGTCCAATCAGGAATGTGACGCTCGCATCTGTCGTGCTCATAACGTGACAGATCGACATGTCACGATGACCTTTGAATCGCGACATTTCGATACGTCATGTTAAAGGGTTGACTTCAAAATCTAAATATAAAAAATAGATAAAAAACTTGGGCGGGAAAAAGACCAAATCGCGATGGCACCTCGTCGCGTTGAACAAGGGTGCTGAAACCCATGCGGCGCAAAGTTTCATGTGTTTGGGTTGACTAGTCAAACATCAAAATGTAACAGACGAGATCTGTCGCCTTATTAGAATTGCGACATACATGTACGTCGCGTTCATGCAAAGAGAAATGCGACGTCTGGAGTAGTCGCGTCCTTGGATCTTGCCCGAAACCCAGAAAAATGTTACAATCCTTCATGATAGACTTATACTTGAAATCTAGCGATCTTTTGACAAAACTCTAAACATGAAAAGTGTTGAGGACAACATGTAGAAGAGAACCACGATTTTGGTTTCACCCAATTCGGCCTCAGTTTGCATGAAACACAGGAAGAACACATAAAGCCCTAAACATGCGTGACTTTTGGAAAACGCTTAATACAACTCACATGGTCATAAAAATGGGGAAAAAAAAACATATGCATATGAAGCTAGACTCGATGCTCTTTCCATTGGTATGTGCAACGTTTAGGTTAAGCCGAGATCAACTACCTTTGAGTGGATCTAAAAAAGGTCTGAGCACAGGTCGCAGCAGAGAGAGTTGGGAGAAGAAAGCTCGGTTCTTGGCTGATTTCCTCTCCACCTGATGCCCTAGCTCGCCTCCACACGACCCAACACAATGGTGAACCTTCCAACAAGTCTTATGGCGATTATTTATATGTTAGGGTTAATTTCAAGTCCTAAAGAGACTAGAAAAGAGGGTTGCAGTTTGGCTTGGGCCCTTCTAAGTTTTGGAGATTCTCCTCCCATTTGGAGTAGGAATGCCATTAGGAAACCTCTACATGGCTGGGTGTGAATTTGATTGCTATGAATGACTAATTACCCTAGTTTTAGCCCTATTTGCCCTTTCCTATTTTCTGCATAATTATGGTTACAAATTTTTGGGTTTAATGTCATTGGGTTTTGTTGTTTGGCCCAAATAGAGTTGTCTTGGCCCAATATAATTTAAATGGTTGAGTCCACTCTTTGGGAGTTTAATCATGACTTTTATTTTGTTCTATTCGTCATCTTTATTATTTTCTATTTCTTTTAAATTTTAAATCATTAAATTTTCGGGCGTTACAACCTCCCCCACTTAAGAAAATTTGGTCCCCAAATTAGCACGATGGTATAGTATCATACCTGAGAACAGTTCTGGGTGATTTTTCTTCATCCTTTCCTCTGATTCCAAGTAGCATGGTAACTCCTTCTCGATTCCACTAGACCTTCACCATAGGTATGGTGCAATTCTGAGTCGTTGTAACTCCGGTCCAATATCATCGTTTCTCGTCATAAGTTAAATGTTCCCGAATCTCCTAGTCCTCATGGCTAATTACATGGTCAGCATCGAATAGATACGTTCTCAGCATGGATATGTGGAGGACGTTGTGCACATTTGCTAGTTGTGGAGGTGGTGAAAATCTGTAACCTGACCATCCCTTTCAAGAATTTCAAAAGGGTCGAAAATCTGGGACTCAACTTTCCCTTGATCCCAAATCATTGAATCCCCCTTGAAGGTGAGACCCTCAAGAAAACATGGTCACCAACTTGGAATTCCAGCTCTCTCTTTTTTTCTGCATAACTTTTCTGCCTTGACTGTGATATCTTCAGACGTGATCTAACAATTTGAACCTTCCTACCAGTCGCTTCGACTAAGTCGGGTCCAACCGATTGGTTTTCTCATACCTCCTCCCAATAAAGAGGTAATATGCAACTCCTGCCATATAAGGCTTCAAACGGTGCCATTTTGATGCTTGCCTGATAGCTGTTGTTATATGCAAACTCAATTAGAAAGAACTGGTCGTCCTAGTTCCCCTAAAATTAAGCACAAGGGAAACGAGCATGTCTTCCACTATCTGATTGGTTCTTTCAGTTTGTCCATCCGTCTGAGGGTGAAAGGCAATGTTAAAATTTAGATTGGTGCCCAGTTGCTACTTGTAGCCCTTTTCAGAAGTGTGAGGTGAATCTAGCATCCCAATCGGATATTATGGTGGATGGAACCCAATGCAGTCAAACCACTTCCTGACATATAGCGCAGCCAACACATCTACTGTCCATGTGCTCTTTACTGGCAAGAAATGGGCTGACTTAGTCAATCTGTCTACTATCACCCATATTGCGTCTAAACCTCCTCTAGATCTGGGTATTCCCATGATAAAATCTGTGCCAATACTATCTCAATTCCATTCTGGGATTTCTAGTGGTTGTAATCCTCCTGTAAGCCTGAAATGTTCAACCTTGACTTGCTAACAGGTTAAACAATGTGCACATAGTCTGTTACGACCCCGAGAACTCAACCCTCAGCCCATGCTGAGGCCCCATTTTCATGGTCGTCGCCCCACGGATCCCGAGACCCGGAAGGGCTATAATATAAATCTAATAGGATATGTAGTGCAAGTAAATGTCAACTGCTAAGCTAGTAGAGAACACGCGGAAACAGAAAGAAGAGCGCTCCGTGCGTGCCACTCTAAATATAGTCCCAACACAACACAGCTAGTACAAGTAAAAGCAGGGGATAACAAATCCCTTTGGGGCATACCCGAGGGTGACGTACACTGAGAGGGGGAAGACCACTGCTAGCTATGGGGACCTCCACTACACGCCCCGTCTCGTTGCCCGGCGCGCGCCCTGCCGCTGCTGAGAAGTCTCACCTGGGAATGAAGGGATGAGCTTCACAACAGAAGCTCGGAGCTTCACAACAGAAGCTCGGTAGGGACTACCAATCTCCAACTAGCCTCTAACAGGTAGAAGAATATATATATAACAATTAAATAACAGAGTTATATCTTCTACCTATGAATGAATGTGCGGAAGCAAAGCTACTAACTAGCAATGGTACAGAAGTACTACACGGTCAGAACTGGCGCTCCGTACGACTGCTCATCGTGACCACCACATGGATAGTAAACACAGACAGGGGGAACCCTCCTGGACAAGAAACACTAGCTACGAAAAGCACTACCACTAGTCACCGGTCAGGTGCGTCCACTGACGTCTTATCCTCGACCCGGGTCCTGACCCCCACATCTCTTCAGAGCGAGTTAGGACACAAAGTACACAACAGTAACCGCCGTAGTCTGGCCGGACTATGGTCCCACGCCTCGCCTCTCCAAGTGGTTCCGGGGCCACAAGGAGCGAGGCAGTGAGAAACAGGACTAGCTGGCCTGCGCCGGTAGAACTCCTAACCGTCCCTCGGCGTCCCAGACCAACCACGAGAGCTCTGCAAACGACTCAACGCCGCTGTCCTAACCACCATTTCCCCTCTGCTCCAGAGTCCGCCTACTCGGCTGCCAACTCGAGCACGCTCCTAGCCCAAGTACTCCCTCAACAGCTCCCGAGGACGGAGGTCCCAGGCAATGGTAACAACTCTCTATGGGACAAGCCCTCAAGTGCCGAGCACCGGGCAATGACTAGTGTAGGACCATACTAGGGAACTAGCACAGGTACCACGGGTACAGTAAAAAGTGGGAACGGAGAAGACTCCATAAGGCACGAGACTTTGCAAGAACAAACTTGTCTCTCTGCTGTAGTCGCGATGCATCGAGCCGTCGCGACCTTATCATGATGCCCTATCCTGTCACGACGCCATCGCGGCGGCTAATGCCATCGCGACCAGGTCGCAATGACCAAGAGCGCCGCGATTATGTCGCGACCGTCCAGGCCGTTTTGACAGGATCGCGGCCTCTATAGCGGTTGCGTCTTCAGCCGAGGGGGTTCCGGAACACAGCCCTTCTGGGAACCACCCCAAAACACGGAATAAACATTCCACAGGGGGAGGGGAGCATGATCAACATGTATTGAAAGCTGTAAATCCTTCAAACCACCCTTAACCCCATAAAAGCATGGATTAACGAGGATCTACACTCGAAAGGGAAACCTCACTCACCACAAGCATGGATCCCTCACACTCCCACACCCCAAACCACAGGGAAAACATGATTTCTAGGGGGAAGGGAGCATGCTTAGGGCAAGAGGATCAAGAGTCCCTACCTCCACGTGTAGATCCGACCCGTTGGGGCCTTCACGTAGGAATGACCACCTCCTCCTCGCTCCAAGCAACACGACACGCCCCCTGCACGAACAGGCGACACCACCTCAGCACGAACACCCCGAGCATGAGAACCAGCAAGAACCCGCAAGAGAGCTCGGAGGAAGGAGAGGGAAGAAGAAGAAGAGAAAGGGGGTGAGGGGAGAAATGGGCGTAGCACTCGGTTTTAAACCGACGGCCCCATGACGCGACGGGACGACCCGCGTGAAAATAACCATGTCGCGACCCCTCTAGGCATCGTGACCATGTCGCGGCGGCCACTGCTGGCGTGACCCCAAAAGCAGTCAAACCTCGAAGACTGGGAAAAGCAACGCAATGACTGACCAGGACGGTCAACGCTGTACACTCCTGACAACCGACGAGCCCGTTCCAACAGATGGAACATCAGTCAGTTCGGTCAGAAAAGTAGTCGCGACATCGTCAGACTCCGCGACAAGGACGCGATAGCCACCCCCGCCACGACAAGAATGTGATGGCCGGGTTCGACCGTCACCAAGCCCGTCGTAGAAGGTCATTCTAGTGTGACCATGTTGCGACCAGACGCCTGTCGCGACCCTGAGGACGGGCCAAAGGGCCCATGGGGGCCGGGTCTTACATCCCACCCACCTTAAGACATTTCGTCCTCGAAATGAAGACAACTCAGTCTCAACCTGTAAAGCAGTACAGGGGAAATTAATCATACCAATCAATCGAACAAATACGGGAACTGCTCCATCATCTCATCCTCATGCTCCCAGGTGGCCTCGCCACCCACGCGATTCTCCCAGACGACCTTTACTAGCGGAATCTGCCTCCGACGCAACTGTTGTACTCTACAGTCGATGACTCTGACTGGGTACTCTGGCACTGACAGATCTGGTGCTACCTCCAACTGTGAGTAGTCCAACACATGCGACAGATATGCAATGTACCTCCTGAGCTGCGTAACGTGGAAAACACTGTGCACACCTGCCAGCTCTACCGGAAGACTCAACCGGTAAGCCACCTCGCCGATCCTCTCTGTAATAGGGAATGGACAATGTACCGGGGACTGAGCTTTCTCTTCCTGAAAAACCTCATAACACCCTTGGTCGGCGAGACCCGCAAGAAAACAAGGTCACCTACATTGAACTGTAACGGCCTTTTGCAGACGTCTGCATAGCTCTTCTGCCTACTCTGTGCTACCCGAAGCCTCTGCCTGAGAAGACTGACCGTGTCTGCACACTGCTAGACTAACTTTGGTCCTAAAAGCTGCCTCTCTCCAACCTCGAACCAGTGAAGTGGATTCCTATACGGCGACCATAAAAGCCTCATATGGTGCCATTCTGATGCTCGAGTGATAACTGTTGTTGTGGTGAACACTACCATCGGAAGCTGTGACTCCCAGGTGCCACTCCAGTCTAAACGGCATGCTCTCAGCATATCTTCCAAGGTCTAGATCGTCCTCTCTAACTGCCCGTCTGACTGTAGATGATATGTTGTGCTCAACCTCAACTCTGTGCCAAGAGCACTCTGCAAACTATGCGAGAATCCAGAAGTAAACCTCGGATCTCTGTCGGAGACGATCGAAACTAGGGTTCCGTGCAACGGAACAACTCTGTCCACGTACAGCCTGGCTAATCTGTCCACTGACCATGACATCCTGAATAGAAGAAAATGTGCTGTCTTGGTCAACCGATCCACGATCACCCAGATACCATCATGCACTATGGAGTACGGGCAACCCAACTACAAAGTCCTTGTGATATCATCCCACTTCCACTAGAGAATGGGCAATGACTGTAGCTCACCACCAGGACGCTGATGCTCAGCCTTCACCTGCTGACATGTAAGGCACCGAGCGACGAACTCTCCACACCCTCTCTCCCTGGCCACCAGAAGAACCTCCTCAGCTAAGGTACATCTTGGTAGAAACAGGATGAACAACATACCTCGACCTGTGTGCCTCTGACAATAGCGCCTAGCATGCCTCCTCGGGAACGTACAAGCGGCCTCTAAACCTGACCTCGTTGTCCTCATCCACTCAACATCTGGCATTTACAAAACATCTGCCAACTCTGAGTCTGCCTGCTGTGCAACACCTGCCTATACACTAACGGACGGACTGACAAGCTAGTCATCACTGCATGATCTCTGTGCTTTGAAGGGTAGACACTCCCTGGGACAGATCCTCAAACAACCTCCACTCCCAGACCATCAGCGAACTCAAGCAAACACGCCTGCTCAAAGCATCGGCTATGACATTAGCCCTTCCTAGGTGATAGGAGAGGGTAAGGTCGTAGTCCTTCAAATACTCCATCCATCTGCGCTGCCTTGAGTTCAAATCCCTCTTAGTGAAAATGTACTGCAAACTCTGATGGTTGGTGAAGATCTTAAATGCCTCTCTGTACAGATAGTGCCTCCACAACTTTAGAGCGAACATCACTACTACCAACTCTAAGTTGTGGGTAGGGTAGATCTCCTCATGCTTATTGAGCTACCGAGAAGCATAGGCAACGACCTCACCATGCTGCATCAGCACGGCACCCAAACCTGATCTCGACGCGTCGGTGTAGACCATAAAACCTCCGCCGCCCGACGGTAAGACCAACACCGGCGCTGAAGTTAACCTCATCCTCAGCTCCTGGAAACTCCACTCACAGTCCTCTGACCAAACAAACCTGACGTCCAGCCTCGTCAACCTAGTCAACGGCTCTGCAATCCTGGAAAAATCCTGAATGAATCTCCTGTGGTAACCTGCCAACCTAGAAAGCTGCGAACCTCTGACACGGACGTGGGCTGCTCCCACGACAACACTGCCTCAACCTTGGCAGGGTCCCTGCAACACCAGAACCTGAGATCACGTGCCCGAGAAAGTGCACCTCCTTCAGCCAAAATTCGCACTCGTCGAACTTGGCGTAAAGTTGGTGACCCGCAGGGTCTCTAGCATGATCCTCAGGTGCTCCTCGTGCTCCTCCTCAGAATCTGAGTAGACCAAGATGTCATCCACAAGATGACCACGAACCGGTCCAAGTACTCACTGAACACCCTATGCATCAATCCATGAATGCTGTAGGTGCATTCATCAGCCCAAACGGCATCACGAAGAACTCAAAGTGACCGTACCTGGAACAGAAAGCCATCAAGCCAATTCAAAACTGCCTGATCCTGAACTGATAGTATCTGAATCTCAAGTCAATCTTCGAGAACCCCCTGGCTGACTGCAACTGGTGAACAAATCATTGATCCTCGGTAGTGGGTACTTATTCTTTACTGTTACTTGGTTCAACTGCCGATAATTGATGCACAACCGCAGAATACCATCCTTCTCCTCGCAAACAGAACAAGTGCTCCCCATGGCGAACGACTCGGACGAATGAAGCCCAGCTCAAGCAACTCCTGCAACTGGCGCTTCAACTTGCACAACTCCGTCGGAGCCATCCGATAAGGTGCCTTAGACAAAGGCATCGTACCAGGCAAAAGCTCAATGGAGAACTCTACCTCCCGCTCAAGCGGTAAACCAGGTAGATCCTCCGGGAAAACATCAGAGAACTCACAAACAATAGTCACATCAAAAACCGACGATCCGCTAGCTCCAAGGAACAAACAGAAGCAAGGTATGCCACACAGCCATCACGGATGAAACGACGAGCTCTACAGAAGGAAATAAAGGGTCGATGGGTAGACCGGATACCTTGGAAGCAGAGAACGGCGCTCCAGGTTTCTCAAACTGAACGGTCTTCTACTGACAATCAACCACAGTTGAGTGAGCCTCCAACCAGGTCATGCCCAGGATGACGTCAAAGTCACGATGCTGCAACGCGTACAACCTGGCCAGCAATTGGTGTCCCTCAACCTCAACTATGACGCCCTCTAGGTAACCAAAGGAACGCATATAATCACCAGACGGGAGATTGACCATCACGTCACACTGCCTCTCAAGTGTGTGACGACCAGAGGCTCGTAAAACTCCTCAGAAGCAAAGAACAAAGAACACCGGGGTCAACCAAAACATGAGCAGCTCTACCAAGGATAGGCAAGGTACCTATAACTAGGTTCGACGCCTCGGCCTCTCCCGAGTAAGAGCCATCCACGACCACGGCCATGCCCATGCTTCGGCACCTGCTGGGGCTGCTGTTACTGCGGCGGCTGCTGGTGCTGAGGAAACTGCTGCTGCTACTGGTACAACTGGTACTACTGAGGCTGCTGATGCTGCAAATGGTACTGCCCCTGCTGCTACTGACGAGGTGCCTACTGCGAGGGAGGGAACTGGTACTGCGGTAGCTGTTCCGTGTACTGCACTGGTTGTTGCAGCTGCTGGACTTGCCCCATCGGGCAATCCCTCCTGAAGTGGCTGGCAACCCACAAGTGTAGCAAACTACCTCCTGTCTACCCTACTCGGCTCCCTGCTGGACTGTCTGCTCCGCAAACCTCGACTGACGCCTCTACTGTCGGCTCCATCCACCCTCGCGAGTAGACAACTGCCTGAACTTCGAGCAGATCCCGAACTGCCAGAACTACCTGAGCCCGAAGAGGAAGAAGTCGCGCTACCACGACTACCGACGGGATGCTGGTATGGTGAGGACCTGGAAGAGGCTCCTCCCTGCTGCTGCTACTGTTGTTGGGGCTGCCATGTCTCTCTCTCCAAGGCGGTGGCCTTAGCCACGACCTCTCCTAAGGTGGTACACATGTGAGCTGTCATGCCCCACCTTAAGTCTGGCCTCAGTCCTGCACTGAACCTCTCTGCACAAGCCTGCTCACTGCCTACAACATGAGGAACATGCCTCAACAACCGGAAGAACCTTTGATGGTACTGAGTAACTGTAAGATCACCCTGCACCAACTCGTGGACTGGTCTTGTCTCTCATGTCGAGCGTAGTCGGGGAAGTACTCTGCGTGAAAGACCTCCAAAAACCGCTGCCAGTGATCTGATCCAAATGCTGCCCCTGGAAGTGAGTATGCCGCTGAACTCTCCACCACTCGTGGGCTGCTCCCTTGAGCTGGTACACTGTCAGTTTGACCTGTTCTTCCTCAGCGCACTCCATGGTCTCGAATGTGCGCTCCATCTCGTGCGTCCAGCTCTCGTCATTGACAGCCATCCTCCTCCGATCGGCCCGGGTGCTCCCGGAACCCGACGCCTGTTGAACCACTGGCTGCTCCACCTCTGGATCTACCTGCTGCTCCGGTACCGATGGCGGAGGTACCGGAGGCTGACCCCCTGCCGCTGCCTCCCCGGCTGCCATGCTCCCTGCTACAAGTTCCTGAAGAACTGCTCTACCAAGGGGAACCAATCTGCATACTCCTGCGGCTAAGGCTGGTACTCCTGCTGTTGTTGCCTGCCTGCCGCTGCACCTGAGGCTGTGCCACTGACTCCTTTGCTGACACCTCCTCCTGACCTACCTCTTCGCGGGCATATCTGACTCATCCTGCTGCTCAATCAGCTCTCTAGCCTGCCTACCCGGCACGGAGCCATATGCTGCACGGCACACAACCAACAAGGTTAACAATACTATCTCGGGCATCTAACAGTGTACTTGTACTATTGTTGGGACTTCCCATTGCAATTTAGATCCTTTACAAGTCCTGTCAGATTCTTGCTTTGATACCAACTGTAACGACCTCGAGAACTCGACCCTCGGCCCATGCCGAGGACCCGATTTTTGCAGTCGCCGCCCACGGATCAGGAGACCCGGAAGGGCCATAATATAAATCTAACAGATATGTAGTGGAAGTAAACGTCCTGCTAAGCTAGAAGCGCACATACGGAAACAAAAAGAAGAGCGAGACTACTGTGTGCCACTCTAAATAAAGTCCCAACACAACACAGCTAGTACAAGTAAAAGCAGGGATAACAAATCCCTTAGGGGCATACCCCGAGGGTGACGTACACTGAGGGGGAAGACCATTGCTATGTTAGGATCGGATAAATGGTAATGGCAATGTCACGCCCCGATATTTAGCAGCGGAATAAATATCGGGTGGCGTGAACGATACAAATAGGCGTATCACAGTTGAGTAACGCAAAGTCACAATTGAATATAATAACACTTTTCAAATCATAATAACATCGTCAAAGTTACTCTTTATTTCATTTCATTCAACTAGATACAACCTTACAAGAAAGAACCATCTAAAGGTCCATTATTTAAATAAATCTTCTTGAAAGTAACTAATACATAGACTACTCAATTTCTATTTCTAAGCTGACAACTATTCATATGACAGGTGCTCGTCACTCTAGCCCTGTCCCATCTGACTCCTTGTTCCTCATCACTACCTGAAAAAGGGCAGGATGATAGGGGAGCGAACTAGCTCAGTAGGATTTACATCTCAATATTGTGCGGGCACTAGTATACATGATTAACATTTTAATAGGCAGATATGCATATGAATATGATGACAATGCATGCTTTTCTAACAAGTTGAATAGCAGAGTAGAACGGATGTCATATCAGATGAAATGTCGAGTTGCATATACAATGGACAGATATTTCAAGAGTAGAATCATATCAAAAGAGTTTGGCCATATTCAGACAGATATCATGCGTTCACATGATCAGGCGTATCATATCAAATCATATCATATCAAGTCAAACTTATCATATCAAACAAAGGCACATTTTCACAATCTTGCGTGTTTGTTGTGCTATGCCAAGCACCAAGAGTCCATACTCCCGCGGTTAATAAGTACGTTGGGGCGCTCCTCCCCAGGACCGGACAGGGCCCCTATTTCACAGGCATTGGATCAAGTTTTGGACCGGAGTCCCACGTTGTGCCGAACAAACAGATTCATATTATGGCCACAAAGTTTCAATAACAAGCTCGTAGTAAAAGGAACATGATCATTCATAGAGTCAAGGAATGACAAACAACTCAAAAGAACAAGGCAGGATAATGACGTATCTTATGTTTCATAGTTCATTAATGTCTTGACATGAGGATGTTTCTAAAGACAGATCGTATGTAGAACATGTGCTCTCAATTTCCCCAAGAAGGGTGTGCCTATTCGTGCAAAAGTGTAAGTGATGAGTCACGGATCTTTCCTAGCATGTATGCATATGGACAAATAATTATTGGAACACCGGAAAGCATGAAACTAATGAAACGCATATGCAAATCATGACCTTAACACCACTAACATGTCCGTACTAACATGTATTCATCCCCATATTCACATCATATTCTTATCTTATCAATTGACAATAAGCAAGATCACAAGATACCAATGAACATAAGGACAATCAAAATTGCACATTAGAATCATATTCGTATCAATACCATTTTCTTCAATGGGTGGATTTATTTTAGGTCCATGCATACTATATAACATCATGCACATGCTTGTAGATATCATGGAATGATCAAACCCAAAAATATGCAAGATCTTGTAGGGTAGTGTCGACACTAGACAGTGGGTCGACACGATGCTTCAAACACAAGACAAAATAATGCAAAACTGGTCAAGTAGTGTCGACACTAGTCCAGGTAGTGTCGACACAGTGCCTCAAATACAAGGCAAAAAGGTCAAGTAGTGTCGACACTAGTCCAGGTAGTGTCAACACTAGAGACAGCTCCCAGAACACCTTCTGGCCAAGCTGGGATAGGTGTCGACACTAGCCCAAGTAGTGTCGACAATAGAGGCCTTCCCAGAACACCTTCTGGGCTGTTTTGGGACAGGTGTCGACACTAGCCCAAGTAGTGTCGACACTAGTGCCCTTCCAGAACAAAACTTATAGGTCATGTGGAACCCGAAAACACCTCTCATGCAGAGATTCACTTCCAACTCTTATAACTCTCTAATGAATGACATTTGGATAACATGTTCAATGCAAAAGATGAAGAGGATAACTAGTAGAAGAACTTTATGTTGAGGGTTTGTTCCAATTCGGTCTCAAATTTGAGAAAACATATGATGAACAGAAAGTCAAGTGTAGCCCGAAATCGCAGTTTCATGCAATGACTCCCTTCGCACACCCATAACTCTCTAACCAAAGACTTTTGGACAAAACGTCCGACATAAAAGATGATCGGGATTTCAGTAGAAGAACTTTCATGAAGAAGTTTAGTCACATTTGTCTTGAATCGTGTGCACAATAAGACGAACGGGAAAAAAACCCTAACTGGACACAATTTAGGGAAAACGACCAATACTCCATGCACACTCCATGAAAATTGGGCAAATCAAGTGCAAATGAACATAGACTCGATGCTCTACATCATGGTATAGGTTTTTCTTTATCTTGGCCCGAGAACACCTACCTTTATGAAGATCTAAGACCAGTTGACTTCTGGTCGCAACAGAGGATGAAAGGGGATGAAGCTCCAGGTTCCCAGCCTTTCTCCTTCTCCTCTGAAGCCCTAGCCTGCCTCCAAACGACCCCAACTCGTTGTTAAACCTTCCCCAACAGTTTAAGGATCAGTTCTTATAGTTTTAGGTGTACCAACTATCTTAACGGGACTAGGAAGGGGTTGCGAATTCTGTTTCCTAGTTTCCAAGAAATCTGGGATTCTCTCACCCAAAGGAGGTAGCAAAGGTTTAGGAAACCTCCTCTTAGAGTTGGGTTCTATTTTGGTTTACCTTACATGACTATTCACCCATATTTTAGCCCTAAATTACCCTCCTTAATCATTGCATAATTACATACACGATTTCTGGGTATTTCCTTGTCCCAGTTTTATCCTTCGGCCAATGTGCTACATTGGCCCATCTTGTTAATGGGTTATTAATACGTGATGTTGGAAGTCTCTCCAACATGTTTATTTAATTATGGTTGGGTTATTTTTCCGTGTTAACAATTTTCCGACTTAGTTTCCTAATTCGGGTAACTTGGTTACGTGTGACATATACTCGCCATCGATTTTCCGTTGCATGAATTCCTTCGTGGAACTCTTAGGGATAATATTTGGGGTTGGTTTATAATTTTTACGGATTTTCCGATGCGTTTTCTCACGTACGATAGTGGTACGTAAGTTCTATCATTCCGATAATACGGAAGTTATTTATTTACTAATTTCATACTTGAATTTGTTCATGGGTCATATGTTGTCCATTGGTCCAATTTATTTTATGGACTATCCCCACATATTGTTTGGAGTCTACGTAAATTTCTCATTTAGTTTAAGATCTCATTTTATACACCTGATAATGGGTTGTCCAACTTATTTCCTCTTTACGATAATAAGTCATACTAACTCTTGAATATACCCCAAATGACTTTTATTGACCCAAATTTCTTGATGAATCATTAGAGGATATTACTTGAAGTCCATCTATGATTTTTATTTAATTTTCTGACTTATCTAAGTATGTGTGATAATGATTTCCTGACTTATTCCCTGATTACGATACTCAGTCGCAAAACGCCTTAAACTTGGACCATCTGATTTGTCTTTGCACGAATTTCTTCATGGGTCATTAGGGAGCATTATTTAGAGTTGAACTATGGTTTTTTATGAAATTTTCTAATGGGTTTTATATGTATGATATGACACGTGCATTTTTGCTATTTCACAAATATTGAATTTATCATTTCAATTATTTCTATTTTTTTTCAATTACTGAATTTCCGGGTGTTACATCCTCCCCCACTTAAAAGAATTTGGTCCCCAAATCACATGTGTTTATGAGCTGAACTTACAAAGAATCTAATTGTGAATTGCTCATAATATAATGATTGATTGGTGATGTAACTTCAGGTCAAATAAAAGCGAGTTAGAAAGAATACCTCTCTCATACCTCTTTCCTTGGTTTGTTCTGCCATTTATTTCTTGAGCTTGATTTCTCATTATGGCAATCCTTAACCTTGTGGTCTTGGCTACCACAACGGAAACATTTGTCCTGAAATTTCCAGCACTCCTCGGACCGATGATTTATTTTGTTGCAATACTGACATCTTTCTATAGGAGCAGAAACTAGTTTCTTCTTGCACACCTTGCACTTCTTTCTCTTGTGTGATCTGTTACTGTTGTTGGGCCGTTTCTCTCTGGCTATAGGTTTGGAGTTTCCTGTGGTTGTAATTTGTTCTTTCTTATTAGTTTCGCCAACTCCTTGGTCATCCTTAGACATTTCCTTTCCATTTGTGTCTCCCTTAGCCATCATTAGGGAATCCTCTAACAGTTGAGCAGCTTGTCGGAGTGCTTTGCTTAATCTTTGAACCGATCTTTGTCCGTCCAAAGATGGTGTAGGTATATCCTCCATTGCTGTTTATTTAAGTTCCTTCAAAACAAACTATCACACGGTCAGTCTTCTTTACCCTTGTTGATGCCTTCAAACTTACAATATTTAGTTATTAGTAAAATTTTGGGACTAAGCCCAAGTTTCTACCCAATCTCACCAGGTAGGTATAGAGTTCTTGATAGTCAACTGGTTTAGTTGTCTGTAATCTATACATAGCCTCATCGACCCATCTTTCTTCTAGATGAAGAGGATAGGTGCACCCCAAGGCGATGTACTTGGTCGGATGAACCCTTCTCTAACCGTTCCATCAGTTGCTCTTTCATTCCTTCAGTTCTGCGGGAGACATTCCATATGGTGCCCTAGATACTGGTGCTGCTCTAGGGACCACTCGATGGTAAAATCGACCTCTCGCTCAGGAGGAATTCTTGGCAAGTCTTCTGGAAAACGTCAGCATATTCGCTGACAACATGGGTGTCCTCAACTTTAACTTCCTTCTTTGTGATGACAACAGGCAAGAAAGGCCATACAACCTTTCCTCATCAGCCTTTTGACTCGAAGTGCAGAGATAAGTGACAATCTCCTGCGGTTTCTATCCCCTGGTTCTACCCAGCTCACATTATGTACGACAGATTTTGACTCGTGTGATCTAGTTTCATTCTATGTTCCTATTCCCTTGGACCCTAAGTTTAGGGCTCTGATACCAACTGTCACGCCCCGATATTTAGCAGCGGAATAAATACCGGGTGGCATGAACGATACAAATAGGCGTATCACAGTTGAGTAACGCAGAGTCACAATTGAATATAATAACACTTTTCAAATCATAATAACATCATCAAAGTTACTCTTATTTCATTTCATTCAACTAGATACAACCTTACAAGAAAGAACCATCTAAAGGTCCATTATTCAAATAAATCTTCCAGGAAAGTTAACTAATACATAGACTACTCAATTTCTATTTCTAAGCTGACAACTATTCATATGACAGGTGCTCGTCACTCTTGCCCTGTCCCATCTGACTCCACTAGTTCCTCATCACTACCTGAAAAAGGGCAGGATGATAGGGGTGAGCGAACTAGCTCAGTAGGATTTACATCTCAATATTGTGCGGCACTAGTATACATGATTAACATTTTAATAGGCAGATATGCATATGAATATGATGACAATGCATGCTTTTCTAACAAGTTGAATAGCAGAGTAGAACGGATGTCATATCAGATGAAAATGTCGAGTTGCATATACAATGGACAGATATTTCAAGAGTAGAATCATATCAAAAGATTTTGGCTATATTCAGACTATCATGCGTTCACATGATCTGGCGTATCATATCAAGTCAAACTTATCATATCAAACAAAGGCACATTTTCACAATCTTGCGTGTTTGTTGTGCTATGCCAAGCACCAAGAGTCCATACTCCCGCGGTTAATAGTACGTTGGGGCGCTCCTCCCCAGGACCGGACAGGGCTCCTATTGCACAAGCATTGGATCAAGTTTTGGACCGGAGTCCCACGTTGTGCCGAACAAACAGATTCATATTATGGCCACAGAGTTTCAATAACAAGCTCGTAGTAACAGAACATGATCATTCATAGAGTCAAGGAATGACAAACAGCTCAAAAGAACAAGACAGGATAATGACGTATCTTATATTTCATAGTTCATTAATGTCTTGAGATGAGGATGTTTCTAAAAACAGATCGTATGTAGAACATGTGCTCTCAATTTCCCCAAGAAGGGTGTGCCTATTCGTGCAAAAGTGTAAGTGATGAGTCACGGATCTTTCCTAGCATGTATGCATATGGACAAATAATTATTGGAACACCATAAAGCATGAAACTAATGAAACTCATATGCAAATCATGACTTAACACCACTAACATGTCCGTACTAACATGTATTCATCCCCATATTCACATCATATTCTTATCTTATCAATTGACAATAAGCAAGATCACAAGATAATCCAATGACATAAGGACAATCAAAATTACACATTAG
Organism: Colocasia esculenta; assembly: GCA_014218235.1. Taxonomy (NCBI): domain Eukaryota; kingdom Viridiplantae; phylum Streptophyta; class Magnoliopsida; order Alismatales; family Araceae; genus Colocasia; species Colocasia esculenta. The sequence goes on along the minus strand of CM024756.1, from coordinate 141,151,016 downwards.
AATCATATTCGTATCATTACCATTTTCTTTAATGGGTGGATTTATTTTAGGTCCATACATACTATATAACATCATGCACATGCTTGTAGATATCATGGAATGATCAGACCCAAAAATATGCAAGATCTTGTAAGGGTAGTGTCGACACGATGCTTCAAACACACAGACAAAATAATGCAAAACTGGTCAAGTAGTGTTGACACTAGTCCAGGTAGTGTCGACACAGTGCCTCAATACAAGGCAAAAAGGTCAAGTAGTGTCGACACTAGTCCAGGTAGTGTCGACACTAGAGATAGCTCCCAGAACACCTTCTGGCCAAGCTGGGACAGGGTGTCGACACTAGCCCAAGTAGTGTCGACACTAGAGGCCTTCCCAGAACACCTTCTAGGCTGTTTTGGGACAGGGTGTCGACACTAGCCCAAGTAGTGTCGACACTAGTGCCCTTCCAGAACAAAACTTATAGGTCATGTGGAACCCGAAAACACCTCTCATGCAGTGATTCACTTCCAACTCTTATAAATCTCTAACAAATAGACATTTGGACAAAACATTCAACATAAAAGTTGAAGAGGACAACTATTAGAAGAACTTTAATGTGAGGGTTTGATCTAATTCGGTCTCAAATCTTGAGAAAACATATGATGAACAGAAAGTCAAGTGTAGCCTGAAATCGCAGTTTCATGCAATGACTCCCTTCTCACGCCCATAACTCTCTAACCAAAGACTTTTGGATAAACTATCCAACATAAAAGATGATCGTGACTTCAGTTAGAAGAACTTTCATGAAGAAAGTTTAGTCAAATTCGGTCTTGCATCGTGTGCACAATAAGAAGAACGGGAAAAAAAACCCTAACTGGACACGATTTAGGGAAAACGACCAATACTCCATGCATACTCCATGAAAATTGGGCAAATCAAGTGGAAATGAACATAGACTCGATGCTCTACATGATGGTATGGGTTTCTTTATTCTTGGCCCGAGAACACCTACCTTTATGAAGATCTAAGACCAGTCGACTTCTGGTTGCAACAGAGGATGAAGGGGATGAAGCTCCGGGTTCCTAGCCTTTCTCCTTCTCCTCTGAAGCCCTAGCCTGTCTCCAAACGACCCCAACTCATTGTTAAACCATCCCCAAGAGTTTAAGGATGAGTTCTTATAGTTTTAGGGTGTACCAACAAGTCCTAACGGGACTAGGAAAGGGGTTGCGAATTCTGTTTCCTAGTTTCCAAGAAATCTGGGATTCTCTTACCCAAAGGAGGTAGCAAAGGTTTAGGAAACCTCCTCTTAGAGTTGGGTTCGATTTTCGTTTACCTTACATGACTAATCACCCATATTTTAGCCCTAAATTACCCTCTTTAATCATTGCATTACATACACGAATTTCTGGGTATTTCCTTGTCCCAGTTTTATCCTTGGGCAAATGTGCTACATTGGCCCAATCTTGTTAATGGGTTTTAATACGTGATGTTGGAAGTCTCTCCACATGGTTCATTTTAATTATGGTTGGGTTATTTTTCCGTGTTAACAATTTTCCGACTTAGTTTCCTAATTCGGATAACTTGGTTACGTGTGACGTATACTCGGCCAATCAGATTTTCCGTTGCACGAATTCTTCCCGACACTTAGGGATAATATTTGGGGTTGGTTTATAATTTTTACGGAATTTTCCGATGTGTTTTCTCACGTACGATAGTGGTACGTAAGTTCTATCATTCCGATAATACGGAAGTTATTTATTTACTAATTTCATACTTGAATTTGTTCATGGGTCATAAGTTGTCCATTGGCCAATTTATTTTTGTACTATCACCACATATTGTTTTGAGTCTACGTAAATTTCTCATTTAGTTTAAGATCTCATTTTATAAACCTGATAATGGTTTGTCCAGCTTATTTCCTCTTTACGATAAAAGTCATACTACTCTTACATATACCCCAAATGACTTTTATTGACCCAATTTCTTGATGATTACTAGAGGATATTACTTGAAGTCCATCTATGATTTTATTTAATTTTCTGACTTATCTAAGTATGGGTGATAACATTTCCTGACTTATTCCCTGATTACGATACTCAGTCGCAAAACGCCTTAAACTTGGACCATCCGATTTGTTTGCACGAATTTCTTCATGGGTCATTAGGAGCATTATTTAGAGTTGAACTATGGTTTTATGAAATTTCTAATGGGTTTTTGTATGTATGATAATGACACGGTATTTTGCTATTTCACAAATATTGAATTATCATTTTCATATATTTCTATTTTTTTTCCAATTACTAAATTTTCGGGGTGTATAGGCAAAGCTAGAAGGGGGGGTTGAATAGATTTGCAGCAGAAACTTAAGCAATTTAAAATTTACTTCGAATTAAAAGATCTACTCAATTAAAACCCCTCTGATCTGATGCAACGTGTGAGCAAACTAACAGTTGTGTGTAGACGAAAATCCCTAGGCATGCATCTAGCGCAATACAGATCGAACCACAAATCAAACCACAGTGCACAAGGAATTTTTTAGGTGGTTCGGAGATCACATCCAGTGACTCCTACGTCTATACCCCTCGCACAGTGAGGACACACTACTAAGAACTTAGTACAACACACACACAAACACTAGCACAATGGCTCAACCACAACACACCACTAGATCAAGTCCAAAAAGATCAGATCCGCTAGCCTTGATCTGATCCACACACCACATACTATGATCTATACACAACCTTGTATAGATCACAAAGCACACACCACTTCCTAAACGCCACGTATGATCTCCAATCAGTACACACACACATAGAGATATATGAAAGTAGGAAAGAAAGAAGAGTTCTGAGTGAAGATCAAATCAAGATGAAGAACTCTTCATGGTGGTCGCCAGAAGACTTCAGGCTACGTGTTGATGATGATCAGATGATGTAGACGAAGCCTGATTCGTGGACAAACCGCTTTAACTCCGCTTGGAAGACGGATCTTCTTCGCACTGAACGGAGGGTTGAAGTAGAGCAGCAGGAAAAAGCTTTTCTCTTGAGTTTTGCTTAGGGTTTTGGTATGGTGGCTTCTTTCTGAAAAAATACCTCAATATGTTCTATATATATGGGTGTCCAAGTTTGGAGAGACGTGGTAAAAGAAAACACCCAAATATAAAACATTTCCAAATCTCGAAACTGAGTTTCTCTTCGTCAGTCAACAACCAGTATGGTGTCTGTCGACAGATGCTGACAGATTTCCAGTTTCCTGAACCATGGTCGCGGTAAAGGCTTTATCTATGGTAGCTGTCGACAGGCGATTTGTTGCTGTCGACATGCACAGTTCACTTGTGTTTCTGAAGCTTGTTTGTCTTCCCTTTGTGCTATCTATCGACAGGGACCTTCAGGGCTGTCGACATGTGCTTATTGATGTCTTTTTCTGTTCTTTTTCTCTTGCATTTTAGTGTTTGTCTTGTATGCATTCACACCAACATTGAAAGAAATTCTAAGGAGATTACAATGATTGTATAGATGATCAATAGAAGCATGTACTTCATGATTATATCTTGCTTGACTTTGTCACTGTCATCATGTTTCAACCATTCATACAAACATCAATTAACATTGTTCATCATGAAAAATATTTAATCACAAACATCACACATGAGAACCAAACATGCTAGCCACGGGGACCTCCACTGTCGGCCCGTCTCATCCGCCGGCGCACGCCCTACCGCTGCTGAGAAGTTCAGCTAGGAAAGAAAGGGATGAGCTTCACAACAGAAGCTCAGTAGGGACTACCAATCTCCAACGGGCTCTAACAGGCATAAGAATATATATATAATCAATTAGAAACAGTAGTTATATCTTCTACCTACGAAAAACGAACGTGCGGAAGTAAAGCTACTAACTAGCAACGGTACGGAAGTACTACACGGTCGGAAGCTCCGTACGACTGCTTCATGACCACCACATGGCTAGTAAACATCGACGGGGGAAAACCCTGCCTGGACAAGAAACACTAGGCTACAGAAAGCACTACGACTAGTTAATGGTCAGATGCGTCCACTGACGTCTTATCCTCGCGGGTCCTGACCCCCACATCTTGTCAGAGCAAGGTAGGACACAAAGTACACAACAGTAACCGCCGTAGTCTGGCTGGACTACGGTCCCACACCTGGCCTCTCCAAGTGGTTCTGGGGCCACAAGGAGCAAGGCAGTGAGAAAACAGGACTGGCTGGCCTGCGTCGGGTAGAACTCCTAAACCATCCTCGGCGTCCCAGACCAACAACAAGAGCTCTGCAAAACCCACTCAACGCCGCTATCCTAACTACCATTTTCCACTCTGCTCCAGAGTCCACCTACTTAGCTGCCAACTCGAGCACGCTCGTAGCCCGGAGTACTCCCTCAACAGGCTCCGAGGATGGGGGGTCCCAGGCAATGGTAACAACCTCTCTATGGGACAAGCCCTCAAGTGCCGAGCATCAGGTGACGACAAGTGTAGGACCGTACTAGGGAACTAGCACAGGTGCCACGGGTACAGTAAAAAGCCGGAACATCAAGACTCCACAAGGCACGGGACTTCGCAAGACCAAAACCTATCTCCTGCTGTAGTTGCGACGCATCGGGCCATTGCGACCTCATAAAGACGCCCTACCCTGTCGCGACGTCGTCGCGGCAGCCAACGCCGTCACGAACAGGTCGCAATGCCCAAAAGCGTCGCGATCATGTCACGACCGGCCAGGCCGTTGCGACAAGATCACGTCCTCTATAGCGGTCGCATCTTCAGCCGAGGGGGGTTTCGGAACAGCCCTTCCGGGAACCACCCCAAAACACGGAATAAACATTCCACAGGGGGAGGGGAGAACTCAATGTATTGAAAGCTATAAATCCTTTAAACCACCCTTAACCCCACAAAGCATGGATTAATGAGGATTTACACTCGAAAGGGAAACCTCACTCAACTACTAGCATGGATCCCACACACTCCCACACCCCAAACCACAGGGGAAAACATGATTTCTAGGGGGAAGGGAGCATGCTTAGGGCAAGAGGATCAAGATTCCCTACCTCCACTTGTAGAGCCGACCCGTTGGGGCTTCACGTAGGAATGACCACTCCTCCTTGCTCCAAGCAACACACCAGCCCCTGCACGAATAGGGCGACACCACCTCAGCATGAACACCCCGAGCACGGAGAACCAACAAGAACCCGCAAGAGAGATCAGAGGGAAGGAGAGGGGATGAAGAAGAAGAGAAGGGGGGGGGGGTAAGGGGGAGAATGGGGCGCGGTGCTTGGTTTTAAACTGACGGCCCCCATGACGCGATGGGGCGACCCGGTGCGATTACAACCATGTTGCGACCCCTCTAGGCGTCGCGACCATGTCGCGGTGGCCACCCCCGGAGTGACCCCAAAAGTAGTCAAACCTCGAAGACCCGGAAAAGCAAACGCGATGGCTGACCAGGACGCGTCAACGTTGTACGCTCTTGACAACCGACAAGCCCGTTCTGACAGACGGGACAGTGTTCAGATTGGTCAGAAAAGCAGTTGCGATGTCGTTAGACGCCGCGACAAGGATGAGACGGCCACCCCCTCTGCGACAAGAATGCGAAGGCCGTGTTCGGCGCGTCACCAAGCCTGTCGCGACAGGCCATTCTCGCGCGACCATGTCATGACCAGACGCCTGTCGTGACCCTGAGGACAGTGCCAAAGGGCCCAAGGGGGCTGGGTCTTACATAGTCAGTGACATCCCTCCTCATATTTGTCCACCAATAAGATCTTTTTAGGTCCTGATACATCTTCCTTGATCCAGGATGAATGGTATACTTTGACTGGTGAGCTTCTTTCAGCACTTTCTGTTTGAGGTCGTCCAGGTCTGGTACACATGTTCTACCTTGGAATAACATCCTTCCATCATTTGCTAGAGAGAAATCCGCTCTATGTTCCAGCTTCTCTTTAATATCAACTAGGAAAGGATCTGCTCCTTGCTTCTCTTTGATCTCAGTTAGTAGATCGGACTGTACCTTGATATTAGAAATCATCACTTGATTCTCCTTCTTTCCATGTCTAAATTCAGACTTGTGAATTGTCCAACAACTCCATTTGCCTAGCATCATGCTAGCTAGCATAGCATCTAGTTGTACTTAGAGCATCTGCCACCACATTGGCTTTTCTTGGTGATGTTAAATGGAAAAGTCAAGTCTTTGAGGTACTATAACCACCTTCTTGTCTCTGTTGAGTTCTTCTGCGAGAATAGATATTTCAGGCTCTTGTGGTCAGAAAAGACTTTAAATTGTTCACCATAAATGTAGTACCTCCAAATTTTCAAGGCAAACACTACGACTGCTAATTCTAAGTCACGTTCGAGATAATTTGCTTCATGGGTTTTCAATTGTCTTGAGGCATATGCATTACCCTTCCTTGTTGCATTAGGACACATCCTAAACTTGTTCTAGAAGCATCTGAATAGATTTAAAATCCTCCCTCTTCAGTGGGTAAGGGAGGACAGGAGCAGAAGTCAGACACTTGTTCAAGCTATTAAAACTCTCTTCACACTTATCAGTCCCCACATACGGGTTCTCCTTTTCTGGTCAGCTTGGTTTATGGCACTGGGATCTTGAGAAATCGTTTATGAATCTTCTGCAATACCCTGCTAGTCCCAGAAAACTTGTGATCTGTGAACACTGTTGGCCTTTCCACTTCACCATGACCACTACCTTTGATGGATCAACTGCGATACCATCCTCGGTCACCACATGTCCCAAAAATGATACCTCTTTTAGCCAAAAGTCACACTTAGCTTGGCGTACAATTTGTTATCCCTCAAAATTTGTAATGTAATTCTCAAGTGCTCCTCATGCTCTTCTTTTGTTTTGGAATAGATCAGTATATCATCAATAAACACCACAACAAATTTGTCGAGGTACGGTCGATAAATGCTATTCATTAGCTGCATGAAAACTGCAGGAGCATTTGTTAGTCCAAAAGGCGTAACAATGAATTCATAATGCCCGTACCTCCTTCGGAAGGCTGTCTTATGTATATTTTCTCTTTGATCCTCAATTGATGATAGCCGGTCTGGATATATCTTAGAGAAATATTTAGCTCCAGACAGTTGATCAAATAATTCATCAATGCTTGGCAAGGGATATTTGTTCTTGATTGGTAATTGATTCAGTTATCTGTAGTCTATGCACAACCTCATCGACCCATCCTTCTTCTCGTCAAAGAGAACAGGTGCACCCCATGGTGATGTGCTTGTTCGAATAAACCCTTTCTCTAGTAGTTCCATTAGTTGCTCCTTTAATTCCTTCAGTTCTACGAGGGACATTCTATAAGCTGCCCTAGATACTGGTGCTGCTTCAGGGATCAACTCGAATGTAAAATCGACCTCTCACTCAGGAGGAATACCTGGCAACTCTTCGGGGAATACATCATTGTACTCGCTGACAATAGGGATGTTCTCAATCTAAACTTCCTTCTTTGTGGTGATAACAACATCTAGAAAGGCTATGCAACCTTTCCTCATCATCTTCTGGCTTGTAGTGCATATATGAGGAACACTCTTTTGTGATTTCTATCTCTCGAGAATACTAGCTATGGATGCTGACTAAATGTTACCTAGCTTTTCTTACAGTTGACACTAGCCTCATGTTCAGACAACCAGTCTGCTCCTAGTATCACGTCATAACCCTCCATGTCCATGCATATTAAATTTGTAGGTAGGTTTTGAGTTCCAATAAACACCTCACTAGATGGAAAATGGTTTCTAAGTTAGGTGCCAAGACCAATACGGGTTGACACGACTATTCTAGATTTCATTGGAACAGGTTTTTCAAGTAAGGTATCAGCAAATGTTTGTGATATCAACGAATGAGGAGCTCCCGTATCAAATAGAATGAATCTAGAACTAGATAGAATAGTAAGTGTACCTTCAACCACACCACCTTCCTCTGATGTAGTTGGATCTTGCAACGCTTGCAGCCTACCTTGGAGCTTTGGGCCTCCTTGTGTTGCCGGTGTCTGATTATTCATCATACATGGACAGTTAGAGATCTTGTGACTCTGATTCCGCACTGTAAGCACCTCCCCAGTGCCTTCAAGCAGTCCTTAGACCTATGGCTAGCCTTATCACAGTGTTTGCATGTCTCTTTGTTGAGGGGGCTTGTTGATACCCTCCATCCCTATACTACTTCACTGGTTGACTTCCAGCTTAGCTCATCGGCCTCTTTATTCGGACCATAGCGGTGGCCTTTTGACACTGTCCCTTGTTCCTTCTTCATCATGCTGTTCTTGATATTTTCTGCTATAGCTAGCGAGTCCTCCAGTAGTAGTGCCTTCCTCACCATCTCCAGTAGTAGTTCCTTCTTCATCATACTTCGGAAGTTTCTGTGGAGATCTCCCTGGTTTTCAGCTCTAACCTAGGTGGCCTGTAATAGTGCTCGGGTCATGTGCTGATTGTCCTTTGCAAGTCTTTCACGTGCAGCGGCCATTGCAATCCTTCAAGATAACCACATTATGTTCATTAGATATTAACTTCATCACAACTTATTCTAACTAGATGACTTAGCCCGTGTTTCTACCCAATCTCACTGTTGGGTTTTGACATGTCAACACAAGGGATTTAGTCTTGGCTAGCCCAACAATTCTCTATTTGCCTAGAACTTAAGGGAAAGCCTAAGCTCTAATACCAACTGTCATGCCCCGACATTTAGCAGCGGAAAATAAACGTCGAGAGCGTGAATGATACAAGTATGAGTATCACAGTCGAGCAATCCAGAGCAACAGCTAAGTATAATAAAAGACTTGAGATAATCATATTGCCAGCTAAATACTCTTTATTTCATTTCATCAGCTAGTTAAAACCTTACATAATCAGAGCCAAAAATACGACACCATATTGTATCTCAAATTCCATAAGACATCAAGAAAAGTAACTATCTATTACAGACTCTATAAATTCTAGTCTTCTTGGCTAACATGACAGGTACACTCGAGGCTCTTACTCTTCCCCGGTCCCATCATTTTCCATTTCTTCATAATCATTACCTGAAAAGATAAAGGAAAGCAGGTGTGAGTGCACTAGCGCCCAATAGGATTTATATCTCATGGTGCTGGCATGCTTTATGTAATTAATCATGTTAACATGTAAGATGCTATCATGCAATACTCATGAAAATAACGATAGTGACAAATCCAAGCTATAACATGTAGAAGGATGGTTCAGTGACAAATTCCATGATAGTTCTCATGTGAGACGGAACGATTACCAATGAAAAGGATGATAGTATGATCATTTATCAATGGAAGAGATTCAATAACATGTAGCATGTACAATATATATCACAAGTTGAATTCTCTAGAGTTCCAATGAACAATAACATATTGGGTTCAATAACAATGACATGTACAATAGATTTGGCTATTTTACATTTAACAGTTCAATCAATCATTCAATAATAGTGTGGAAATTACCCAGATCATCTTGCATTCAATTAGGTGATTGCCAGACACCTCAATGGATCATATACTCTCGCGATTTATAAGTATTTCGGGTGCTCCTCCTAGGACCAGACTGGGCCCTATTTGCACAGGCATGGTTATGAACCGAAGTTCCAATAATTTCTGGTAATTCCATTCATTCATTTATGGCCAATACGAATTTCCAATCAATGGACAGTATGTACTAAAGATCATGCCAATGAGTATAGAGAACAAGGTAGGTGGACATGATCCTAAGTAAATTTCGGTAGCATAACGGCATAATTACTTAAGTTGAATTCTTACGATTAATGGCTTGGTTTCAATGAAATAAAATCACTCTCACAAGACGTAGAAAAGAATAGAGGTGTATTCTATCTTCCGGGTACTTCGATGGTACAACCAACTCGGTCTCCATGAGGGAATTTATAGAGTACGGAGAATTATGGAGGTCTTAAGAGAAAGGTCACTAGACTGTCGATACGGAATGACCGTTCGTGAGTTTCTAATCCCCAAGAAAGGGTGCCTATATGTGCAATGTGACGTGTAGAGCGTTGTCTCAATCCACAATTCATTAGTTTAAAACAAGACGGAAAGCTATAACAAACATGCATGACATGTATGCAACTCAATCTATCACATGTTGCTGTACTTTTAGCATATACACTTTTCAATTATGAACAAGACAGAGTTTAGCTCATATCAATTACATGGTAGATATAGTCAACAATCAATTAGAATACTTAGAATAGAAGTTCTTATTCTTATGAGTTTCATGTTGGTTAATCATTTTTAGGCCATTGAATATCTACATAACATGATATAACAATAGGACATGCATATCGTTGACTGTACAACGCAATAAAATAGTCTTGGATTGGCCTTCAAATCGCAACAGACACAGTCGTCGCACTTCAAAGGGCTGTACATAGTCAAAATAGGACTCTTTGTAAAGTTTCTAAATCGTGATGGACCTACCCGTCGCGTTCAAATCGCAATGGGTTAGATCGCCGCCTTTCAGGGTAGGAATCGATTGTCAGATCGATTGTCCAATCAGGAATGTGATGGTCCCATCTGTCGCGTTCATAACACGACAGATCAACATGTCACGATGACCTTTGAATCGCGACATTTCGATAAGTCACGTTCAAGGGTTGACTTCAAAATCCAAATATATAAATAGATAAAAAACTTGGGCAGGAAAAAGACCAAATCGCGACGGCATGTCGTCTCGTTGAAGAAAGGTGCTGAAACCCATGCGGCACACAGTTTTATGTGTTAGGGTGATTGGTCAAACATCAAAACACGACAGAATGATCTGTCGCATTTATTAGAATTGTGACGTACATGTACGTCGCATTCGTGCAAAGAGAAATGCGACGTCTGGATGGTGCATCTTGGATCTTGCCCGAAAAAAAGAAAAATTGTAGTGCCCTAGAATTTTATTTAATCATATAATGCAATTGTATTCGTATTTGCTGTAGTTATGTGTTGTTCTGTGTTGAATTTGGCGTCAACATATACTGACGTTGACAAGTGTTCGCAGCATGATCGTTTGCCATTTACTTCTTGTACGACAGTTCTTGTGTTTTTATTATTTCTAGAATATGGATTTTGGGGCAAGGGTGTAGACGACATGATCGAGGGACGTCTACATCAAGGCTGACAGCTACTGATGTTGACGTTAACTGACTTGCTGTTTATTATGTTACGTCGGGGGGAGATAAATCGGCCGTTTCTAGAGTTTAATGGGAAGTTATGGTGCGTTCTAATCCTATGGCTAGGGTTAGGTCTGGGCAAGGCGTGGGAATCCTTTAAGACCCGGATTGGCATTAGAGAGAGAGTTTTTGCACTGGTTGAGAAGAGAGAAAGGAGGGCAAGAGAAAGGGGTTGCAGAGCTTGTTCGTGGTGATTTGAAGCTTTCTGGACCAAGGAGGAGAAGTTCAACATCGAGGTCAGGAGCTTCTCCAAGCGGGGGAGCTGCGCTAGAGGTGGATTCCGAGCGATTGAAGCCGGAGAGGAGGATGCCTTACTGCCAAGGTGGGCTTTTCGGATCTCTTTTCGTCACTCCTGAAGGAGGGTTAGAGGCAAGTGACATGGGGGATTGGTTAGGATCGATTAGTCTTAGATTTATTATTTTTAAACCATGAAAATAACATACGGGAAAGGGTAGAAGTCCTGTCATTTTATGTAAAGTTCTGTGTTTCTGGGCGTATGCATTTGACGTCTATATCGACTGCCGTCTAGTTTTTATAAACGACAGTATCGACTGCCGTTTATTTCATGTAAACGACATGTTTTTGGACGTCTACTATATGTTAACGGCGCTATGTGCCGCCGTCTACTGATGTTAACGACAGGATGTGTGGACGTTAACTTGATGTAAACGCCACATATTGGGCCGTTAAGTTTATCAGTGCTGTAAATTCTGAAATCTGATTTTATTGGTATCTGTGATTCATGCTTGTATGAGGTTTCGGCCAAGTGATGTTTTGTGTGTTCAGTAATGTTAAACTATGGATAGGTCATTACAATGATGTGCAGACTATATGTACTTATGAATGGTTATTCTTTGGATTTGAATGCAATTGATAATGGAAAAGTGAAAAGATGGCAAACATGATTCATGTTAGAATGTTAAAATTAGAGACTGTAATACTGTAAGATGAAACTACATACTGCTGTATTCAGTTCTAGAATAGAAAGATTGTATGATTTTCCTCACTGTTGTACATGTTAGTTAGCTTAAATTGAGGGAATATAATTATGAAAAAATTTACAGAGCACAGAAAATTATGAAATTTTCATGTGCATGATATGATCTGAATCAGATTACTGTCAAATTTTGGGATTTTTAGACCTTTGTACATATTTCTATGATTTTCTGAATGGCAGAATACATATAAAATTAAATAAACATGAGAATATGTGCATGAATGGATGTGATATAATTAGTACCATGCTAGGTTTTGTTTTACAGTAAAGTTTAATTTCAGAAATGAGAAAGGCATGCTATGTGATATTGCATTGTCATTTGATAAATTATGCATGAATGTATGAAAGAGCATGATAGAAATGTATGAAAATGTAGATTGCATGATTTATACATTAATCATCTGAAAACGAATTGGCCAAAAAGGACATTGCTATGATAGATATAACCATAAGGAACTACACCAGGAATGCCCCTATGGGTAATGGTTCACCTACATGAATTGACTACTGAATCCGTGGGCAACGGATTAAAATCTGGAGGTAGACATGTTCCACTGGCTAAGGTGGGAAGGGCTTTCCCTGGTATTGCGCAATGACCATGACTTCATCACTACTTTGCCTAGGTGATAAGTGAATGACTATATGACTATATGATCTCTATTCGTAGTGTGGGCTATGTCTTGGCAACTACATGAACCACTTGTTATATGAACTATATGTCTACATTACATGCCAAACAAATACATGTCATTTGTTTTACATACTACATGACTACTTGCTACATAAGACTAAATTGCATGTTACATGATATGAGTCAAAAGTACTTGAAAATTGTTTACATGTTGCATGACAGTAAGCATATACCATGAAAATTTGATTGCATGCTATGCATAGGAACATGTTTACATTAATTGCATATTTTATGAAAGTAAGTTATATGCATTACATGAAATGTTTTTTTCATGATAAATAACCATGCTATGTAAAGATTAATTGCCAAAGGACTTAGAATCATGTTAGTAGGAAGAGCTATGATATCAAGATTGTGAAAGAAATATGTTACCCTGTTTTAAACCTATTATATACATAATCTTGAATGTCTTTCATGTGACTGCTGGGTCTTGTAGACTCATACTTGCTTAATATTCCAGGAGAGACAGAGGACACCAGGAGTTAGTGCACTCTGACTCGGAGCGTGAGGATGTGGAGGTTTAGTGATTTGCTTGAGAGTACTAGAGTGATTATGCATGTGAGGGAATTATGTATCTTTGACTTAGCATTTGAAATTATGGATTGTAATAAATTGGACTATTGATATCTTTCTCTTATGTTTTAGGCTTAACATTTGAATATGATGTTGATTATAAAGAATTGGTTCCATATTCCGTTGCATATTATTGGAATTAAAGTGTCACTTATGTATATCTCAATCTGTACGTCTATTGTTGGATAGTTCCACTGTACCTCTATAGATCCAATGTGAGTTGGGAATAACTGTATTGGGTCTAGAGGGGCGTTACAAAAATGTACAATCTTCATGATAGACTTATACCTTGAAATCTTGCGATCGTTTGACAAAACTCTGAACAAGAAAAGTGTCGAGTACAACATGTAGAAAGAGAACCACGGTTTTGGTTTCACCCAATTCGGCATCGATTTGCATGAAACACAGGAAGAACACATAAACCTAAACCTGTGCGACTCTTGGAAAACGCTAATACAACTCACATAGTTCATAAAAATTGGTGAAAACAAATCATATGAAACTAGACTCGATGCTCTTTCCATTGGTATGTGCAATGTTTCGGTTAAGCCCGAGATCACCTACCTTTGAGTGGATCTAAAACAGGTCTGTGCACAGGTCGCAGCAGAGAGAAGTTGGGGAATAAGCTAGGTTCTTGGCTGATTTCCTCTCCTCCTGGTGCCTTAGCTCGCCTCCACATGACCCCAACACAATGGTGAACCTTCCCAACAAGTTTTATGACGATTATTTATATGTTTAGGGTTAATTTCAAGTCCTAAGAGACTAGGAAAGAGGTTTGCGGTTTTGGCTTGGCCCCTTCTAAGTTTTGGAGATTCTCCTCCCATTTGGAGTAGGAATGCCATTAGGAAACCTCCTAACATGGCTGGTTATGAATTTGATTGCTATGAATGACTAATTACCCTAGTTTTAGCCCTAACTTGCCCTTTCCTATTTTCTGTATAATTATGGTTACGAATTTTGGGGTTTAATGTCATTGGGTTTTGTTCTTTGGCCCAAATAGAGTTTTCTTGGCCCAATATAATTTAAATGGTTGAGTCCACTCTCTAGGAGTTTAATCATGACTTTTATTTTTTTTATTTGTCATCTTTATTTATTTTCTATTTCTTTTAAATTTTAAATTATTAAATTTTGGGGCATTAAATAAGATGTCCTTGTTTCATTCACAACAACGATAAGACAAACATTGGTAAGTTGGATCCAAAATCCGATGAAGGTATTTTTCTGGTTTACACTTCCAAACCCAAAGGTTATAGAGTTTTCAATAAAAGAAGTCTATTAATTGAACAAACTTTACATGTTACATTTGATGAATCTAAGCCTTCCTTGAGAAAAGAAATTGTTAGTGATGATGAAGGTATAAAGGACCTATCGTAGAAAATGCAGTATATATCTATCAAAGATAGCGAAGATCCACCCTTAGAAGAACTACAACAAAAAGAACTAACCCATAAAGATCTTCCTGGGAAATGGAGATACAAGAAGGATCATCCAAAAGTAAATATTATTGGAGATCCAGATGTAGGGGTAAGAACCAGAGGTAATGCTATTCCTGTGACTGTTTAGATTTTGTTTCTCAAATTGATCCGAAGACAGTCAATGAGGCACTAACTGATGAATCTTGGATTTTAGCCATGCAAGATGAACTGATTCAGTTCAAGAGAAACCATGTTTGGTCCCTAGTGCCTAGGCCATCAATCATCCTATTGTTGGCACAAATGGGTGTTTAGAAACAAAATGGATGAAGCTGGTGTCATTACTAGAAACAAGGCTAGACTGGTAGCTCAAGGCTATTCCAAGAGGAGGGCATAGATTTTGATAAAAACCTATGTACTAGTAGCTAGACCTGAGGCTATTCGAATTTCATGAGCATATGCATCTGCATTGATTTAAAATTATTTCAAATCGATGTGAAATTTTTATTTTTAAATTGGTTTTATAAGAGAGAAAGTCTATGTTGAACAACCTCCTGGCTTTGAAGACAGAGACCATCCTAATCATGTTTTCAAATTGATAAGACACTATCTGGTGTGAAACAAGCACCTAGAGCTTTGTATGAAAGGCTAAGTGCATTTCTTTTAAAACATGATTTTACTAGGGGCAAAGTAGATAGCAGTTTGTTTATTAAATCATGCTCTAAGGATACTTTGATTGTGCAAATTTATGTTGATGATATCATTTTCGGAGCAATTGATGAATCTGTTTGCAAGTATTTGAAGAATTAATGCAGGGAGAATTGAGATGAATTTGATGGGGGAATTGACTTACTTCCTTGGACTTTAAATCAAACAAGAGAGGGAGGGAACCCATATCATCAGACCAAATACATCAAGGATTGCTAAAGAAGTTTGGTTTTACAAGCAAAGCATGACTAGTCCTATGAGTACTTCCACTAGGTTAGACAGTGATCCTCAAGGTAAGAAAGTAGATTAGAAATCTTACGAGGTATGATTGGTTCTCTACTATACTTAACTACTACTAGACCAGACATTTTATTAGTATATGTATGTGTGCTAGGTATCAAGTTCATCCCAAAGAATTCATTTAATTTCAGTCAAAAGGATCTATAGATTTTAGCATACAAATATGAACTAAGTCATGGTATCCAAGATCTTGCAAGATAAACTTAATTGGTTATACTGATGCTGATTATGCTGGATGCAAAGTGGATCGAAAAAAGCACCAGTGGTCATGTCAAATTTTTGCAGGGTGCTGATCTCCTGGTACTCAAGAAAGCAGAACTCTGTGGCTTTGTCAAGAACTGAAGCTGAATATGTTGCTGATGGGAGTTGCTGCACTCAACTACTATGGA
This sequence comes from Colocasia esculenta, assembly GCA_014218235.1. Classification (NCBI taxonomy): domain Eukaryota; kingdom Viridiplantae; phylum Streptophyta; class Magnoliopsida; order Alismatales; family Araceae; genus Colocasia; species Colocasia esculenta. The sequence continues at coordinate 141,134,785 of CM024756.1, read as the reverse complement.
TCAAGCAACAACATGAGGATTATGGACTAAACATTAGATCTGTACCCCTGTTATGTGACAATACTAGTGCAACCAATCTAAAAAAGAATCCAATACAACATTTAAGAACTAAACATATTGAGGTTAAGTATCATTTCATTAAAGATCATGTCGCAAATGATAATATTAGCATTTCATTCGTAGACACTGAAAATCAGTTGGTAAACATCTTTACAATAGCCTTCCTAAGGAGAGATTCAGCTCTCTCCGAAGAGAGCTAGGCAAGTGTAATTTGTAAGGGATGTATTCCCGCAATAACTAAAGACAATAATCTTTCAGAGTTCCTTGACATTGCATCACTTTTAATCATTGTTGAAAATTTCTTATTGTGTCGACACACCCTTCACTTGGGTCGACACATCTTTCATATAAGTCGACACATCTGTCGACACCTTCTTACATCTGTCGACACATCCTTCTTACATCTGTCGACACTCATCACTCAGGTTGACACATCTGTTCTCTTTAATTGATCCAACACTTAATTCTCACCTTTTGTGGGCTATTTTCTTGCTCTACTCATGTTGCCCAAGTTTCCTACATTTAACCTTTATCTCTTTAACTTGATTTGAGCTAAGGGGAGCCTTGAACTGAGGGGGAGACTTCATAAATCTTTTCCATACCTTCCTTTTGGTTTCATCATTCTTATTCCATACACTTCTTTTTGGCCATTAACCAAAAAGGGGAGAAATACTCTGAAATATATACATACTCTGCATACATATCATATTATATATATTTTTTATCAGTATGATTTAGATTAGTTTTGTCATCACCAAAAAGGAGGAGAGTGTTGACTTCTTATCTCCATGCTTTTATATATTTGGTGATAATAAAACATATCAGAATATTTCTCACATTTCATAATATTAAATGAGTTTTATCTTAATATCATTTTAGTTAAGTCGGTCACAGGATACTCAAAGGAAATAAAAAATACCTCAAGGATCACCACTATAAGTATTCCTGAAATTTCTAAGTCCATTAGAGAAGTCAAAGTTATATATCAGCGGGTTTTACTCTGACTTCAAGAAGTCGAAATCTTATACCGATTGATGACAGAACTGAACTCACTCTGACTCCTCAAAAGTCGAAGTGTGATATCATTGATGACCAAACCACCCTCACTCTGACTCTTCAAAAGTCAAAGTATGGTATCGATTGTTGACCAAAACTAGATCTTCTCCGACTCTTCAAAAGTCGAAGTGTGATATCAATTACTGATAATTTTCATCATCGATTGTCTTATAATTTATCGATGTTGTATCGATTATTGGTCTTACTCTGAATTTTCTATAGTCAAAGTTTCACATTGATTGTCACACCGATTGACCTTATAAAATATTGACTGCCTTCACCAATCGATTGCTTCACATACCGATTACTTAAGATATCGATTGTTTACCATTAGACATCGATTTCCTTTCAATGAAACCTCGATGCCATCTCATATTGATTGTCACATCGATTGTCTTGCATAAATATTGATTGCTTTAGATATCGATTGCCTTACCTTTGAACATAGATTGCTTAGATATCGATGCCTGCATGAATATCATTGACTTTATCAAAAATATATATTATCTTTATCAAGTCTTTTTCTTAAGGAATCTTATTGATCATATTGCATATCTTCTGATCAAGGATCTTTTTGATAGATCTTTGATAAAATTTTTTATAAAGAAGTCACAGAACTGTTTGTAAATCCTTAGTGTTTGAATATGTGAATTTGATCCTTCCCACATTTGGAGCACATCCTCTTAGATATGTATTATATTGTCTATGGTGTGTAGTCACAGAGCACAACTCCATTATAGAAAATCCTTTACAGTTTACCATCTTTGTAACTAGTCTTCTTAAGATTTATATGGTGACAGTATGAACATATCTTCTTTGGTATATCTTCTTACAATATGACTTTTGACTAACTAACTACTATGTTCATGCAAAGTCTTCCAACGCTTTACAAGATGACAGAAGAAACTTATCTTTCTGGAAATACATCTCACGGTTCTAGCTAGTGGAAGTTGACTAACACTAAAATTGTCTTATGATTTTTCTCTCTTTCTTTTAGCATTAATATCTGCAGGTTTCCCATAGTCACATGTCTCTACAACGTAAGACTTTCTGCGATTGCATGGAAACGAGCACCAAGGAATGAGAGACAAAGAACACTTCAACAGACACATCTGAAAATAGTTGAAGCGCTTATAAAGAAGAAGACAATGGCTGTGAAGAAAACACACAAGTGAACCAAGAAAGAAATACAGAAGCCTTCACAACCAGTAGAAGAGCAGTGCCCCTCACTCCAAGTCCAGCTGCTGAGCTCTCCCGACACTCTTTTTTTCTTTTAAGAGCTTGTTATTTCTTAGAGAGTAGCATCATAGCCTTATTATTCTCTCTTTCAGTTCATGCCTCAGATCAAGCACTGCATTGTTGTATAAGCTTGGTCTAGGGGCTCTCCCTTCAACTCTTCTTTAAGAGTGCTCCTCTCCTTGTGAGAATAGAAGATCTACTATAGGTAGGTGGTTTGTTCCCCTTGTTGAAGGGAAGACATGTTGGTACAGGTGGTTGTACTGCCTCTTCGTCGGTTGAAGAGAAGGCTAGCGAGTGTTGGATGTGTAAGTGTCTTTGAGGGGGACTGTACCCTTGGTTAGTGAAATCCCAAGTAGTTTTTTAGGGACTAGACATAGGACTCCTGGTAATAGGAGGTCCGAACCAGGATAAATTTTTTGTGCATTTTATGAGATTGCTTTTATTTTATTTCCGCTACTCACTAACTCTAACACTTGCGTTTAGTGTTTTTGTTTAAGTTATTTTTAACAAGAAAATTTTTAGATATATTTTTAAGCAACCCATTCACCCCCCTTTGGGCTTGCAACATAGTCAACATAAAGAGGCAGCAAAGACAACTTTGGTGAAGAAAGGAGCAGCCAATGTTGCTGGAACTTTTCGTTATAACAACAAAAACAATAACAAGAGGCCGAATGTGGGAAAAGACTATGGTCTGGAAAAGAAGGTCAAATTAGAGGAAAGACAGTTGATTGGGAACTGTCATTTTTGTGATAAGCCAGGACACCGAGCTGAAGAGTGCTGGAAGAAGCTTAGAGCATATTTGAGATGTGCGGGTCGTGATCACCGCACACCTAATTTCCCAATGCTGAAGGATCAGCCCAAAAAGGGTCAGAATGTGCCAAGGTGTCAAGGACGTTTGAATGCTGTTGTGGAAGTAGAACTCCCCGAGGAAGGGGGTATGGTGGAAGGTACAATCCTTATTCATTCTCAACATGCTTTTGACATAATTGATACTGGAGCTGCATACTCTTTTATTTCATCCACATTTGCTGCAACTCTGCCTGTTAAACCAGTTCCCATGAAATCAAAGATCACTATAGTTTCTCCCCTTGGCTCTGAATTTGAACTCACACACTATTTGCCCGCTTGTGAAACCGTGATTGTAGGGCAGAATCTCCCTACCAATCCCATCTATTTAGACATGAAGGGGTACGATGCTATATTGGGCGTCGATTGGTTGATTAAGTATGATGCGGATGTCAATTGTCATCATAGAAGGGTTACCTTTGAAAGACCAAATCTTCCAAAGCTATCTTTCCTTGGCATTCATTACTGTAGACACCTTGTCTTAATCTCTTCTCTAGAAGCTTCCAAGCTGATCAACCAGGATTGTGATGCTTTCCTCATTTCTATCATTGTGATGAAAAGAAGAAACCCAATCTAGAAGAGATCCCCATAGCTAGAGACTACC